>JAPPVO010000059.1:91742964-92175464 GCA_030407325.1 Camellia japonica
AAAACGACGTCGTTTTGCTTTTTCGACTCATTCGACCCACGGATTTTCGAGCTACCAACCGGGGTTGTTATTATAAATAAATCTGAATCATTCTAGAATTATGTGAAAACGAACTAACCTTCGTACGAGTCATGAGAACACCATTTTTTGATCCTTTTCACGGATTGGAAAATACAAAATAGTTAATATATTTCATAAACTTTAATTAAATCAAGTTGAAATAAAGTAGGGATGTAATTGAATTTATTTGTAAACCAAATAAGAAAACAACATTGAAAAATGAGGCAAGTTTTTTCTTCATATCTTTGCTGAAAAATATTAAAAACTCATAATTTCATTCACAGTAGACTTGTAGAAAATGAGTTTGACCTATATCACTGGAGATATAACAAATTAAATGTTAAAATCTATTATACTACATCATTTGTATAAAAAAAATTACTGTATCATTTTCCTATGTTTATTCCAGACATGTGAAACCTATATAAATAAATAATTTAGATTATTATCACTTGTTACAATGAATAATTTCTTCAATATGCAACCAAATGGGATGCAATTAGGATTGCAAACGAGTCGAACCAGATCGAGCTGAGCTTTAATATATTTGGATTTGTTTATTAAGATTTTAATGAGTTCGAGTTCGAGCTCGAACTTGAACTCAATAAAAATTTAACAAATCAAGATTGAGTCGAGTTAGTTTAGGCTTGACTTAAGCTCAAACCTATTCATGAACCTTAACGAGACAAAAAAATTATAAATTCATACTTGCATATGAGACTAAATTTACAATTAAAACTTTAATTATACAACTAATATATACAATATATACAAACATACTTTTAAAAAGTCCATATTTTATCAAAATAATAATATCTACCACTACTATTATATAAATATACTATCTATAGTTAACTATTATTTACATTTATATTTTTTATATATATTTTTACATTATTTAATGTATAAATAATAAATGTTAAACAAGCCAACTAACGAACTGAACTTACGAGCCGATCTTTAGTATGTTTTGGCTTGTTATTAAAATTTAACGAGTACGAGTTCAAGCTTGAAGGAAAAAACTAAAATAAAATAAATTTAACGAACTAAGTTCGAAAGAGCTCTTACCGAGCCGAATTCGAGCCTGTTCACGGAATGACTTTATTCATTTGCAGCCCTATATGCAACACGATATTGACATGTAAACACAAAAAAAAATGAATAAATCAATTCAACCATGTTTGAAGAAAATAAAATTACAATAAATTTTACAAATTTAATATAATTATACTTTTTTTATAATAAAATTAAAGTGATTGGAAACTAATATAATGAAATGTAAATGCATAATTAATAATATAGTTATTCATTTTTTTTACTAATAGCATCCATAATTAAATATAGATTTTATAAAATATAACCGAAAAAAACAACAACTTCACATGCATGGACAGCTTCACCTTCCAAATTAGACAGAACATGTTCAGATTTGTTTAGTTACCCATTTTGGCTGTCAAACTGTAGTTGTACCAAATTTTGATTCAATGGCCCTCATTCATCCAGCCTCTTCTGCTTGTATTAAAATAGTTAGAGGTTAACTAATTAAATTCATGGAATCAAATCTCAAAATACAGATCAATAATTAAGGGTCGGTTTGTAGTTTTGGTAACATTTACGTTTTCAGTTTATATTTACAAAAATTTTATAAATTGATTTTTGTTTATTTTTGTTTATTTTTAGAAAAACAGATAAACTACAAACGTGTTTGGTAATTGACAAAATGTTTTAAAAAATTTTAAATATAAAAAAGAGTGAGAAATGGCAAGTGGTGGCAAGTGACGGCGGAAGACGGTGGTGGAAAGTGGTGACGGTGGGTGGTGGGTAGCTGGTGGTGGTGGTGGGTGGGTGGGTGGCTGACGGTGGCGGGTGGTGGGGTGGTGGTGGCAGGCGGGTGGCGGATGGGTGGTGGTGGCGGTGGTGTGGTGGGGTGGGTGGGGTGACGGTGGTGGATGGTAGCGAGTGGGTAGTGGCAAGTGGGTGGCGGATGGCGGGTGGTGGTGGGTGGTAGCGGGTGGGTGGTGGGTGGTGGGTGGTAATGGTGGGTGGGTGACGGTGGCGGGTGGTGGCAAGTGGGGTGGTGGTAGGGGTGGTGGTGGCAGGTGTGTGGCAGATGGCGGGTGGTGGTGGTGGTGGCGGGTAGGTGGCGTGGTGGTGGTGGTAGGTGGGTGGTGACGGTGGCGAGTGGTAGGTGGTAGAGAATGGGTGGTGGCAAGTGGTGGTGGTGGCGGGTGGGTGGCAGGTGGCTATGTGGTGGGTGGCTGGTGGTGGATGGTGGTGGCAGGTGGGTGGTGAGTGGTGGTAACAAGTAGGTGGCGGTGGTGGTGGCAGGCGGTGGTGGCAAATAGGTGGCGGGCGGTGGTGGCGAGTGGTGGGTAGTGGCGGGTGGTATGGCAAGTGGGTGGTGGGTGGTGGTGGTGGTGGCAAGGAGTGGGTGGTGGTGGCGAGTGGGTGGCAGGTGGGTGGTGGGTGGTGGGGGGGTGGGGGGTGGTGGCGGATGGTGGCTAGTGTTGGGTGGTTAAAAAAAAAAAAAAAGAACTTAAAACTCAAAATGGAAACACATTTTTTGTGTTTTCATTTTTAGCCAAATTTATAAACTGTGACCACTGATTTATAAATTAAAAATTTTACCAAACAAGTTTTTATTGGAGTTTTTAAAATTTTTGTAAATATAAACAGAAAACTGAAAACGTAAAAGTGTTACCAAAATTTTTAAAAACTGTCATAAAAACTTGTTTGATAATTTTTTTGATTTATAAATGATTGTTTCAGTTTATAAATTGAAAAAAAAACATAACTCTCAAAAATGTGTTTACATTTTCAGTTTTCAATTTTTTTTTTCAAATAAATTTTTTTTCAAATAATTTTTTTTCCTATTAATTTTTTTTCAATTAATCTTTTTTTTAATTAATTTTTTTTCAAATATTTTTTTTCCCAATTAATTTTTTTCAATTATTTTTTTAATTATTTTTTTTTTCATTTTTTCAATTATTTTTTTAATTATTTTTTTTTCAATTAATTTTTTTTTCAAATATTTTTTCCAATTAATTTTTTTTTTCAATTATAATGTGTGTGATCCCATTGTCATAAATAATAAAAATAAATATAAATATTTTAGGTTTGAACAAACAAATTTTTTAGTTTACGTTTTTAAATTTTTTTAAACATTTTGTTCATACCAAACGCGTTTGTAATTTTATGTTTTTTTTAAAAAATAACAAAAATTAGTTTATAAAATTTTTTAAAACATAAACAAAAAACGTAAACGTTACCAACGCTACCTAAATATTTTATTTCCTATTCACTCTTAGGTTGTATTTGAATCGTAAATTTGAAAAGAAATAAAAATAAAATACAAGTAAAATGTAACCATAAGTTATGATGATATTTAAATTGTTCGGCTTGTCACTAATTGGGAAACTTGAATGGATCATTTCGTTTGGCCTTATGAGTCTGCAATAGATTATGATTATTAATTTGGTTTAGCTTTTATAATATATTATAACTCTATACACAATGTTCAGAAAACAAATAAAGTACATTGGCATATGGTGAGCCCACATATGATTTTGAAAATGATTTTTTAAATTGAATTTAAAAAAAAAAAGAAGACAAATTATGATAACGGTCTTTATAGTTTAGGATTTGTGTCACTTTATTTCTTGATTTTTTTAATTGTGACACAGTTTATCCTGAATTTTGAATCATGTTTTTAAATAAGGACAATTGAAAATACTATTGCTCAATTTCAAGGGTAAAGTCGTCAATTTAATAAAATATAAATTAATTTGAAAAAAATAAATGTCAAAAAAATATTTTTAAAATTTTAAAAAATTATTTCTAACCATAAAAAATAAAATGTAAAATTAATAAATCTTTTACACATTTATTTATTTTCCCAAATTAATTTTGTTATGTGTTTGGATGATGATCATGTAATGGATGGTTTGTTTTATTTTCATCAAATTAGTTCCTATTTTTTCAAAAGTCAAATATGGCGACATTTTAAATATCAATATTAACCCATCCATTAAATCAAAAAAATCTAAAATTAAAAACATTTCATATATTAAATATATTGATTACACATTAAAAGCCTAACAACCACCCATTACATTATCATCATCCAAATACATAATAAAAATTAATTTGGTAAATAAATAAATAAATAAATGCGTAAAAGATTTATCAATTTTACATAATTTTATATTTGGTGGGTAGAAATAATTTTAAAAAATTCAAAAATATTTTTTTTGATATTATTTTTATCGAATTAGTTTATATTTTATCAAATTGATGACTTTGTTCTTAAAATTGAGCAATGATATCTTCAATTGTCTTATTTGAAATAAGATTAAAAATTTATGATTAAATATATCACAATTGAAAAGTCAGAAACTAAAGTAATATGAGTCTCAAACTATAGGAATGGTTAGTGTAAGTGGCCCTAAAAAAAAAAGTGAAAGATTATGGATTTATTTTTATTGTAACTTTTTTTTTTTATTATTATTTAAGCTAGAAACCCAACTTTCCAAACAACCACAGCTGGAAATAAGTCAGATTCTATTTAAAAATTAGGGGTTGTTTAGGATATCTTAAATAAGTGTATTTTTTATTTTTTTGGACTAAAAAATTGAGGAAAAAATATGGATGTTTAGGTTAACTTTTGACCTTTTATGGAAAAATATGTATTAAAAATTGTATAAATTAGTGTGTAGAGAAAAATTAGGATTGAGAGTTATACAGCCATAATTTTTGACTTTTGGTGAATAGTAATAACCTTTTTAACTTTTTGAGTAACTTTTTAACTTTTGACTTTTTTTAGGATTGCCAAACTTGGCCTTAGTAAAAGCAAATGTATTACATAAAAATTTAATATATATATATATATATATGTTTGATAATATATAAGCAAATTAATGGAGTAGAAGAAAAAGGAATGAGATAATGCGATTGAAGATAGAGCTTTAGCTTTTTATGCATTTTGGATCATATCACGAGAGTTATTGGGTATGTTCGATTTGCATTTGGGAGAGAAATTTTTTTCTAAAATTTATTTCCTTCTCAAATTTTAATTTTAGAAAAAAAATTTCTAAAAAATTGTTTGGTTTGAGTTTTTTTGAAAAAAATTTCAAAATTACTTTCTCTCTCTTACACATCAATCAATCACTTTTTCTCTCCTCTCTCTCATTCTCAATCATTTTTTCTCTCACACACATCTACTCAAATTCTCCAAAATAATCAAATCATTCCAAACTCCCAAAAAAAACAACTCTCCCGAAATATACAACTAAACAAACCAAAAAAATTTCTAAACTCTCTCTCCCAAATTTTTTTTCAAAAACAACTCTCCCAAAAAACAAACCAAACAAACCAAATATTTCTACACACTTATTCCTCTTTATATGCATCCTTACTTAATACACTCACCAAATAATTTTTAAATTTTAATTTTCACTTTGTGCATGTCCCCTTCTCCCCAAAATACCTCTCATCTTTCACTCCAAATCCCAAATCCCAAACCACCATAGCTGCTTGTCTATCAGTGTCCTCTCTCAACCTTAACTTCAACCTCAACCTCAACCACTCAAACCCTTCCTCTCCAACCGTTAAGTCAATCAAAGCTACTACAAAGGTCCTACCACTGCAAATCCACCACCATTGTGACTTGCGGCTACCATTGTGACCTGCGGCTACCACCATGAAACTCTTCCATTCCCACCCGCGTTGGCTACCATGCGAAATCCATCACTCGCCATTGTTTCTGTTCGAAATACCAAATCTGAATAGACAGGCTTTGTTGAGGGAAGCAAGTATGAATATTTTTGTTTTTGTTTTATCAAACATGCCTTTTTTATCAAAGTTGTTTGCAGATAAAAAACTATTGACATAGATATCTATGAAGAAATAGAGAAAAAAAGAAAAGAATATATATATTATTATATATATAACTATATCTAGTATAATATTGGGGTGGGTAACGCAGCTTCATTTTTGTTTGACTATTAGATATATGTTTTTCTGTTGCTTTGCTTCCAATCAAAGGCTAAAGTTCAAACTGTGTAGCATTGAATTGTTAGTGGCGATTATGCAAAATCAAACTTCACGATGGATAGGATTCGCAACAGTTGGAGGGTTTGCGACAGTGTGGGGTTCACCGTGATAGAGGGGTGATAGCTATGGCTGGCGGTGGTGGTTGGCCGGTCAGTGTGTGTTTGTTGAGTGCTCCATCAACAGGTGTATGTTCGATCTAAAATAGTAATTTGATTAAGGGATAGATTTGTAATTAAAAAATAAATCATAATTTTAAAAATCCAAAAAATCAACTGTCCAAATCACCCCATATTATCACCCTACGGTCACAATTGTGGTGGGAGTTGCAACAAACATTATCCCTTTGCCCAGTCACTCTCTTATGTGGAGTAAATAAATTGAATAAAAAAAAATAAAATTGAATAGAATGATTTTGTGACTTGGATATTATTACTTTTTTTAAACAAAAAATAAAAATATGTATATATGTGATTTTGTGCTGAAGAGTATTTTTAACATGGTGTTTACTAAATTTTAATTTTTTTTTTAACCTCACAACCTTTTAATAATAATTTTTATTATAATTTTATCATAATATAAAATTTCAATTCGGTCTCATTCCCTAACTTTTCAAACATTAACCTAAAGGGATGGAGTCCATCATCGGACTAGACAGACTTGTTGGGCCATGGTGATCCCTAGTCTGGGCTCATTTCAATGATTCACATCGTTCAATCATCGACTACACCATTCTCGCAAAAATCACCTTGATCGAATATTGATAGCTTTTTGATCAGATCACTTTTCTGTTAACGGCAAGTATGATTTTCAAATAATAATTGTGATATAAATTGTTTTGATCAAGTAATTATCAATATCCGATTAAGATAATTTTTTACAAGATTGATATACTCGACGAACTCTACATATTGCATAGTTTGAATTATTGAAATGAGCTCGAATTAGGGCCCAACACAGCCCAATAAGACCGTCCAGTTTGAAAGCAAACTGGAGAGGAGCCCTTGCCCAACCTAAATATCAACCTAATTAATACCTCCATTGCCCCACCACCACCACTAATTATAATGATCTCTTAGCCCTTCATGCCGAGAAATTATTTGGTGATCTTGAAACATAATCAAGTGGTGCTCCAAAAATAAACGATTTGGTGTTGTTGAGTAATGGGAAATGGTAAAAAAAATATGATATTTAATAATTAATGGGAATATTATTATGTGGTACTCTAAGATCACCTCATAATGTTTTCTTCTTGCCACCTTCTAATTCCTTCTCACCTTCTATATCACTAACTAATTGTAAATAATAAAAGAGATATGAGCAAAAAAAAAAAAAACGAGAGAGAAGTAGAAAAAAGGCGAAGGGTGGACGTGGAGATGGATTGACTATCGAATGTGCTGGTCAAAGGATAAAGTTAACCTTTCAAAGTAGTAAAAATGAAAATATAGTTGAAATTAAAATGGAGATTTAAAGAAAAATATTTAAAACATTTAGATGAACAGTGGCGGCTCCAGGAATTTTAATCAGGGTATTCATTAATGCTGTGTTTGGTTGGGGATTTGAGGAGGGATTTGGAAAGGAAAATGGAAAAGGTAGGTGAAATGAGAATAAAATATGTCTAAATTTCACATAGTTTCACACACTTTTTACCTTTCCCTTTCCAAATCCCTCCCCAAATCCTCCAACCAAACACAGCATAAGTAACTTAAAATCTAACAACTGTATTAAAAAAACAAATATAAAGAGAACTCTAATATATTAATATTAAAGTTTTGACAAAAAAAAAAACTTGCAATTAGATAAAATATTACAATTGCCATCAAAACAACTTGCAATTAGATAAAATATTACAATTGTCCTCGACGAGATTTTAAATCCAAATTTTAAATCCCTCTGTCACAAAAGTATCACATCCCTTTCCTAAATCGGGCCTAAACAAGTAACAACATAAACAAAATGTTGCATCTTTTTCAATACTATATTCCAACCAATTCTTGTATTCTTTAAACCAAGCAGAATTAAATCGACGCATAACTCCACTAATATCTCTTTGAGGAAAATTGTGGCTAAGAGGTTGACAGGGTCCTTTTTGTAAATGAATAATGTTTGGTAGCTCGAGAGATGCCTTCCCCGAATCCCCCTAATCCCCAAAACGACGTCGTTTTGGGGATTTTCTTTTTTTTTTTTTTTTTTTTTTTCTCTTCTTCTTCCATTTAGCTCTGAAACGCAGAGGAAGGAGAGAGGGAGAGAAAGAGAAGAGAGGGAAGCCGCCGCAGCTCTCGTCGCAGCAGCAGCTCGCCGGAGGCCACAGCTCTCGTCGCCGCCGGAGGCCGCAGCTCGTCGCAGCAGCAGCAGCTCGCCAGAGGCCGCAGCTCGTCGCAGCAGCAGCTCCACTCCGGCCCCCTCCAGTCCAGTCCGCCCCTCCAGTTAGCCCCTCCAGTCCGGCCTCCTCCCCCCTCCCCCTTCTCCCCCTCCCCCTCCCCCTCCGTCTTCTTCTCCTTCTGCTGAAAGAAAAAAAAAAAAAAAAAAAAAAAAAAAAAAGAGGGATTCGGGGGATTCGGGGAGCTCGTTTTCGAGCTCCCTAGCACGGTTGTTTGTAAATATGTTCTTCTTATTTCGTCTTCATTAGGATGATATGACAAAATTTTTGGATCGTAATCCTGGATCAGAAGGAAGGTTGTTCAAGTCAACACGAATTCGCTTGAAGAATCTTGAATGTGACTATCACCACAAGTTTCTTGAAATTGAGATGAATCTTGAACAATAGTTGATTTTCTTTTCAGAAATTTGTCCATAATTTGAAACTAAACAAAAGAGTAGGATGCACCTAAAAATATCCACACAAAAAACAGAGCTATCTAAATAAACCATAGAAAAAAAATAACTACAAGAGTATAAATAAATTGATTATAAAATTTCAGCTCCTATTTATTTTTTAAAACAAATAAAGTGTAGAAACTTAAAAAAATATTATACCTGATGACAACAAAGTATAATCCCCAAATATTATATTAACATGCATAACTATAAAATTAATTATATATGGATGGAAGGTTTTGTTTATAGTATCAAGTTTAAATAAATTTTAATATTATAGAGATAAAAAATAATACCTGATGAGATATAATTTTCAAATTTCTTTTTGCCTTTTCTTAACAATCAGATTCGTGCCTATATAATATATATATATATATTTCTCATTGCAATTCTTTGGGTTTTATTATTTGTTTAGGCAAATGGGCTAAGGGGCTAAGTGGACTAGAGGGTTATTTGTTTTGGCAAATGGGCTAAGTAGCTAAGTGGGCTAGAGGTTTCATTATTTGTTTAGACAAATGGGCCAAGTGGGTCAGAGGGATATTCAACCATCTTGGATTGGGTATTCAAATTTTGGGTTGGGTATTCAAAACTAAACTAAACCAAAAAAAAAAAAAAAAAAAAAATTAAAATTTCAAATTTGAGGGTATTCAGCTGAATACCCTGTGGTCCACGTGGAGCCGCCCCTGTAGATGAAGAAGTCAAAAGTAAATAAATAATGTGTGGGATTTGAGCCACCTTTCTAAAACATTATATAACTTAAAAGGAAAAAGTATATTGCCTCCCCCAATAACTCTTTTTGGCGGACCTTCCACCAAACAAGGCACACGAGAGGGGAATTGTTTCGTCTCGGGTTGTTAACCCTGTTGGAAGTTGGAACTCTCTACAGCTCCTCCTCCTTGATTAGGCTCAAGTTTTCATATTGGTTGTAAAAAATGAATGGGAGTATTTTTTTTTTTTTTTAAAGTAATCTCATTCTTAAGATTTATTTTCTATTTAATTCATAAGTTGGAACTCTCTACAGCTCCTCCTCCTTGATTAGGCTCAAGTTTTCATATTGGTTGTAAAAAATGAATGGGAGTATTTTTTTTTTTAAAGTAAATCTCATTCTTAAGTTTCTATTTAATTCATAAGTTGGAACTCTCTACAGCTCCTCCTCCTTGATTAGGCTCAAGTTTTCATATTGGTTGTAAAAAATGAATGGGAGTTTTTTTTAAAAAGTAAATCTCATTCTTAAGATTTATTTTTTATTTAATTCATATTTTTTTTAATATTTCATTAGGTTTATTTGGTGTAATATGATCAAATTATCTTTGTAACTTTCTGCGCTTATTTCTATTTTCAAATTAGGTAAAATTACTCATAAATCCCATTTTAATAAATGTTACTCTAATTAGTCCTAAGTGTTTTTTATTAAACCATTTAGTCATTTTTATTTTTGATGTGATATATGTTTTTGATATATGATGTTTGATGATATTTGATGATGTTGTTGGTGTACTTAATGTCTTCATCAAACATCAGTAATGGCGGATGGGTGAGGATCATCTTTGCAATGGTGGATAGGTCTAATTTATCAAATTTTATCTCTCTCTCTCTCAACTCCGACGTGTTTTGGAAATCCTAGCAATGGCGGACCAATCGACTCCATCTGGGTCTTGAATATTTCCTCTTCAAAATCCTCCCATTTCATACCCCATTGTTGAGTGCGTTCAATGTTGCATCTGGGTCCTCCGAGGTTCGTTTAATTTTGCTTTCATTTTCACTTTTTCGATCTCCGAAAACATTTTACATGTTTTTGCCAACTGGGTTTTGTTTTATATTCCAAAGATGAGCTTTTATGGTAATCTCTTCATGTCTGGTATGAAGAGTTAAAGCTAAACCATGGCTGATAATGAGGGAATGCTCTGCATTGCAATTGTTTTTTGCGTCTTGAACCTGGCTTTTAGTGTTACAGACCCTAATGATGCCAAAGTTCTTAGTGATTTCAAAAAAGGGTTGGAAAATCCAGATCTCCTGAAATGGCCAAACAATGGAAATGATCCTTGTGGCCCTCCCACATGGCCTCATGTGTTCTGTTCTAACACCCGATCCACACCCATTCCCTCGCGCTTCAACAGTAGTATACTTCTGGTGAAATGATGTTGCTGATGTTTGATGAGTTTGATGATGTAGTTGATGTTTGATGATGTTTACAATGTTGGTGATGTTGATGATGTTGATGATGTATGATGATGTAGTTGATGTTCGATGATGTTGGTGATGTTTAATGTTGTTTTATGATGTTGGTGATGTTGATGATGTTTGATGATGTAGTTGATGTTTGATGACGTTGATCATGTCGCTAATGTTTGATGAGGTTGAAGATGTAGTTGATGTTTGATGATGTTCACAATGTTGGTGATGTTTGATGATGTAGTTGATGTTGATGATGTTTTATGATGTTGATGATGTTTGATGATGTAGTTGATGTTTGAGATGTTGTTGGCGTAGTTAATGTTGTTGATGTTCAGAAATGAGGGAAATCTAAAAAAGGCCTATAGTGAGCTTTTAACATTCAAATAGGACTTATTAGTTTACAAAATAAAAGACAGGACCAAATGGTTTAACAAATTCAAATTTGGGATTTATTAATGTTTTGCCCTTGAAATTAAAATACAATTAAAAATAACAATAATTCCTTATTTCATGGAGAAAATATCTCCCTTATTCCTTAGAGAAAATCCCTTATCATTCTAAAGAAAATCTCTTCATTCCAGGGAGAAAATCTCTCATCATTTTAAAGAAAATCTCTTCATTTCAGGGAGAAAATCTCTCCATTATTCTATGGAGAAAAACTCTCCCTCATTCTAGGAGAAAAATTTCTCCTTTATTTCACAGAAAAAATCTCTCACATTCTCCAAATCCTAAACTGTCTACCTTTTGAAAATCTCACACAAAAAGTTAATGTGAATTTTCACATTATAAATGAATGTTGATAAATAATATCTCCTCATGGAACCAGACACACACTCAATGTTACATGAGTGTGTGAACATTAATATTACATGCGACTACCTATTTGTATTATAGAATTAATGTGAACATTCACATCTCTATATACACACTATATTTGTGCTAGCATGACTACTGATATACAACTAAACTTCGAAAAAACAAAACACATTAAAATACAATGTAAATGTTTACAATAAACAATAAACATAGAATTAACCTTCAAAAATATAATTCATATCAAAATACAATATGAATATTCACAGTTTACAATTAACACATAACTACCCTTAAAAAAAACTATACTCATAGCAATGTGAACTGTTAGGTCCCGGTGTCCCACATCGGGAATGGAGAAAGAGTTTCTGAGTTATATAAGTAAAAACCTAGACCCTTATATAGCATTGAGGCATTTTTCCAAATGGTGAAATCCCTAGCAAAACTCCTCAGTTAAGCATGCTTAGACTGGAGTAGTTTTAGGATGGGTGACCCACTGGGAAAAATAAATCCGTGCAGGCATGGTCCAAAGCAGACAATATCGATGGTATGTGAAGGGTTGGGGCGTTACAAATGGTATCAGAGCCGACTCTCCAGAGCACCAAGTGTGGGCCCCTGGCGTCTCTCGGTGCATGTGGGCTGGCTTGTGAGCTAGCATACTACTACATGAGGACGTGCAGTCCTAAGGAGAGTGGATTGTCAGGTCTCGGTGTTCCACATCGGGAATGGAGGGGGAGTTCCTAGACTATAAAAGTAAAAATCTAGACCCTTATATAGCATCAAAACCTTTTCTCGAGTGGTGAAATCCTTAGCAGAACTCCCTAGTTTAGCGTGCTTCGGCTAGAATAGTTTTGGGATGGGTGACCCATTGGGAAGACAAATCCATGCGGGCATGGTCCAAAGTGGACAATATCGATGACATGTGAAGGGTTGGGGCGTTACATGAACATTCACACTATAACTTGAAAATATAAAACAAAAGTGAAAAAAGTGAAAATCGACTATTTCAATTGTTCAATGATAACAAAAATGATTATTTAATCAGCAAACATATAATAACAAAAACAATAAACATACAACTAACATTCGAAAAAATAAAATTCATACCAAAATACATTGTGAATGTTCACAATTTACAATTAACATACAATTACTTTTTAAAAAATAAAATAAAAATGAAACTTATACCAATGTGAACATCCACACTGTAATGTGAAAACAAGAAACAAAATTAAAAATGTAAAATCGACTATTTTGATGTTCAACGACAATAAAATTATTGCTCAACCAAAAAGTATGGGCAAATTACAAAAAAAAAAAAAAAAAAACCCAGGATTTCACGTGTCTTTCAATTAAACCCCATGATTTTAATTGTATCAATTTAAATCCTGAATTTCTTATTTTGTATCAATGTTAACCATCCGTCTATCACAGTTAACTTGTTTGATGGGAAAAAAAAATTGATGTATCATGGCATATTATCATTCGCTCATTTCTCTTTCTCTTCTACCTACCCACACTATAACCTCTTTTCTCTTTCCTCCATCATCCACCATCTCTTTTCACCTTTTTAATAAAATAAAATAAAATAAAATAAAAAAGTGAATCCCACCATCTCTTCCACCTCACTATTGCCCATCGCCACCAACAAATTGCCGCTACCTACACCATCGGTAGTCTTCTTCTGCAACCACTAGCCCTCAAGTCCACCACTCCCTACCTCTCTTGCCACTACTTCTCTCAGATCCACCATGGTTCACCCTCACACATTACCGCTTCACTCAAATCCATTGGTTTCCACCGTTAGATCTGTCATTGCCTTCACTACCTCATTTGGAATCGTCACTCACCCATTTCTATTTCCTCAGATCTGCCATCCCCCTTTGTACCTTTCTCAGATTCATTACCCCCTTCCATCGTCTCATAAGGTAGGGAGAGAGAAACGATGATCGGAAGGGTTAGAAGATCCATGGAGGTGAGTGATGAAACGAGAGAGAATGGCTTAGGAGAGAGTGAGAGATAAAGATGAGGCCATGGTTGGCGCACCTGTAGAGAGAGAAAGTATAGATGGTTGAATCTACTGCCAGAGACTGGAGTGGTGTTTGGTTTGGTGTATGTGCCCAGTTGAGAGAGAGAGAGAGTGAGAGAGAGAGAGTGAGAGAGAGAGAGTCTGGTTTGGTGTTTGGAGAGAGAGACAAGAAGTCTTGGTATCTGGTGTGGTTGGCCATTAGATCGGAGGAAGATGCGATTAGGGCCATTCACTGAGGGTAGGAAATGAATGCTTTTGGTGATCATTAATTGCCAGAATTCAAAAAGAGACAGAGAGAGAGTGTGTCTGAGTTGATCCCATGTGTTTAATGTACTGTAGCTTTCATGATGGGTGGTCTTGATTTATTTGATGGTTGATAAATCTTGGTACTGATTTGGTGTCGGCAAAATCAAAGTTGAGATCAAAATAAAATTAAAAGAACCAGTAACGTAGTGCCACATGTTCTATTAAATTTTATTCTGTTAAAAAAGTTAACAGAACTGGATGGAGGATAGGAATTGAAATCTTATTGAAATTTTAGGGTTTAAATTGATACAATTGAAATCATGGGGTTTAATTTGAAAGACATGCGAAACCCTGGGATTTTTTTTGTAATTTGCCCAAAAAGTAGAGTAACAATTAATATACAACAAATTGTCAAAGAATATATATAAAAAATCATTACATAGTTCATATATATTGACACGCCTTTTTAGAAAAATCTGTATATAATCAATTTCGGCATAATAATGGCAAATAAACTACACAATATCGATGACTACACAAACCGACGAAGAAACTACGGTTTATATATAAAATGGTAAAAAAAGATTGTTCGTCACCGATTTACCATCATCTCTGTTGTGAGTCCATCATCATCTCTATCATTAGTCTACATGTATAAATAACCTTCTCTTCCAATTGTTCTTCTATGGCATTGCTACTAGAAAATTAACTTTTTACGTTTATTTTTTTGCGACTGCCTATTTAGCCATGCGAAAAAAAATATATTTGGGACAACATAATATGAGACAAAAGTAAGTGATAGTACAAGGTCCCAATTTATGCGTGACTTTAAACATCATTCCGCCCGTAGGAATGCAAGGCCCAATATATTTCTTCTATTTCTTTTTTATTTATTTGCTCCATTCCCAGTTTTGCCCTAGACAGGCATTAAAACCATTGGGATTCGACATCGCTCTCTTTCTCTCGTTATCTAAAGAACACTGGTATGAATCTCTGTCTCTCTCCGTCTCTCAATCTCTCCCTCGATCTCTCACTCTCTCTCTCTCGATCTCGATCTCTCAATCTCTCTCTTGATCTCTGTCTCTCTCTCATACAATCTTGTTCTCTATATATTTGCGTACACATTATCTGACCTTTTTTAGTTAATTTTTCTTCTCCTAAAAATCCCTTAATACAAGTATATCTATGAATTTATATGTGGACTCGTCTTTTTCCGCGCCCCGCCTTTCGGAAAGGGTTTGAAAAAAAGGCCTCACAGTTCGGACTCTCACGGTTCTGAATCTAGTCTCACAAGTGCAATGTGAAACCGATAAATACCAAAGAGTCCAAATCCGACGTATCTTTTTGAAAAATCGATTTTAAATCAAATAATGCCAAAATTGGAATGCTTTGCCAGATACAAAGTCGCCACCTAAATATTTTGTTTTTGGGAAATTTAGGAAACCTTGACTCGTGCCAAAGGCCACGTGTCTGTCATCACCAAAGTTGCCTTGGCTCGGGAACTTGGGTACGAGGGGGGAAGGTCATGGATTGAGCACCCCCGCTTGCTGGATCAAAGATCGGCATCTACTAATCATGATATGATATTTTATAAACATTATGTGTTCTTATTCCAGTTAATTAGCTTATTTTTACTATGTGACGCACACAAGCAAGTATAGACTAGTTGCAAGATTTGGAACAATTCAACTCATGTTTGCTTTTGAAAATTGTTTGAATTTTGCCACCCTCAAGTGGGCTAAAAGTTGCAGATTTGCCACCAAACATAGTGGGCTTAAAACATGATTTGCCATGACAAAGTGGGCTTAAAACGTGCATTCGCTAAATCGTTCCAATTCAAACAACAAAGTCTTCATCCACAGGCATTCATACAATTAATCATTTAAGCATATAGCCTCATGGCAAGCATGCTATCATGGCATCATGCACACTCATGCAAGTATGCTAAAGAGAAAAAACTTACCGCATACTCCAAGCCAAAACAAAAGCTAGTTAGAAAGATGCATGATCCTAACTATGCGAGATAACTAATGCAACACATGCAATAATCCAAATAATAGGCTCGGCTACTAATATGGCATATGAAATAATTTGAACAACATGCGATCAAACACGTATTCAAAGAAGTATTGAAATGACGATGCAGTTTGAATGATGCGCTGAGTCTCGGTGCATGCAAGACAAATGAATGGATGCAAACATGCAAGCATAAGGTATGCTAATCGAAAATGTCCCCAATCTAACCATTAAAAGTGATTAAATAAAAGGCAGAAAGACGTGGGATTGGAAGACATATACACATGCATGCACACTTATTACAACATTACGCCCTTGCGAAGGAGGGTCCAAATCAATAAGCTAACCAACTAGCTACGCTAATTAAGCTAACTATTACAATATTTGAAATGAATTAACTAACTATTCTAAGCTAATTAATTTACAAACCAGAATCGAATAACTAGTTACACTAACTAATTAATTACAACACTTGCATGAATTAGCTACAACTAATTAAATAAGTAAAGCGACTAAATGGCCTCGAGGATAAGGGATGCATGCTCGGTTCCTCCACCCGAAAAAGCCACCGTCTTGCTGCTGTGAGCCTCTGTTTGCATATATTTAAGCACCAAAAATTGTGTCAACTTCCAGAATGCCTTTGCTTCAACTTACCAACACACTGTGCAATTTTCATTGGTGGTCGACAGGGGGCCTGTTGGCTACCAATGGTAGCCGTTGACTACTAGTGGTGGCCGGTCGGCCACTGATGACAAGAACTCCTCTTTTTGCTGCAACAGAAGGCAGACAGAGCAAGGCAATATATTCTTAAGGGTTGTCTGTACTGTTACTCTTCTTATTATCAAACAAGCTCAAAGGAGTGTAACTCTTGGCCCTTAAACCATCAACCAAGCATTTTCCATGCATAATGGCTAAGGAACCAAGCTTGTACAAGCTTAATGAATACACTAACAAAACTAAAACAACCACCACCCTATCATGCATGATCAAGGGTGACAGTAACCAAGGAAAGTGGCACATTTCATCACTTCGAGTATGAAATGTCCCATTTTTCTCGTGTTCGAATTAACGTCCGATCCGAACACATGCAATGCAACACATAAGATGCTTATCTTGCCTCTTTTACTTGTCCATTTTTTGTTTACTCATTTTAGATTACCAATCCATTTTTTAATTGGTTAAGTCCAAAAGTGAGTGTCCTCTAATGGAAAGTGGACTTAAACCACAAGTTACTTTGGGCATGAAAGAGACCTCATGTCGTTGGTAATAAACCCCAAATGGGATTAAACCATTAAGCACGAATGTCTCAATTTCACACTTAAGCAAGCAAGGGGTTTAAAACCACTTTCAAAGAAAATAAAAGAGTGAAGAATGGAGGGAGGTTGCAGAAATTTCAGTGCTGAAATGGAGTGCAAAACAACACTAAAACATGCTTTTAACTCAAAACAATAATGAACAAAGCATTAAAACTCCAAGCTAATGAAAGAATTAACACTACAACCATGCCATACAAGGCTCAAAGGGCTTAACCAGCCCAAAACAGAGCTAAAACAAGTCAAAACAGTATCAAAAACATGCTGGACCAAAGCTAAGTTACGCTATAAAAACATGCTAACATGTAAGACAACTAGGCATGCAAGCAAGACAACAAGGAGGGGAGGCTAACCCCTCAAATTTTGGACTTCAAAAAAAAGTTTTTGCCACTGAAAAACCTATGAGATTTAGTGGTTAAAAGGCCCAAAAATTTTGATTTGAATGTAAAGAAAAATAGCACAAAAAGCTTCACAAGCTAAGGAGCCAAAGGGGGGGGGGGGGGGACAACCCCCTAACTCACAAAGGCTCAAACCACCACCATTTTTATGCCTCAAAAGCAGAGTTTTTTTACACCTCAAAATAGCCTGGAGACAGTTAAAAAAGATGGGAAAATAAGTATGCACAATAAGCTTAAACTAAGGTAATTTCTCTACCTTTGAAGCACAGCACAAAACAGCCACAAATTCAAGCTCAAACCCCCTTCCAAGGCTCAAACAAAGCTCCAAGGGACCTCAGCTCAAAGGTGAGAGTGTTTGGTTAAACGTTGATGTGCAAAAGTGTAGAGAAAACTAACTACAAAGCACAAAATATCAAGTGAGAGAGAGAAAGCTAGAGAGAGAGAGAGAAATTTTTTATCTCAAATGTCTAACCTGTCAAAATGGGGGAGGATACCCCCTATATATAGAAAATCAAGTCTTGAGCTTGAATACATCCTACTATACACGTGTATGAAGATGCAGCTCAGTGAGCAACAGCTAGCACAACTGGCAACAAATATCCAGAAATATCTGGAAAAAGAGACTGGTGGCTGTCGGCCACCAGTGGTAGCCGATCGGCCACCACCAGTGGCCGACCGGCCACATCTATGGCCGACAGCCTTGAGGGGTTGCCGACAGGCCACCAAGAGATCCAGACACCAAGTTTTGGTCCAAAACAAGGCAGAGAAAGAACAAGGTTCAAAGGCTCAAAGACAGGGCGTTCCGCCGAGGACTTTGGGCGCTCAAAAACGAACACAAACAAACATAATCATTGAGCGCACAAATGATGACGTCTAAGTCTTGAGGACGGTCAGAAATGGGGTGTCTACAATATATGTATCTCTATGTATTGATTGAATAATTATCCTTATTTTATTTTCAGGTTCTCGACTGATCTAATCATTGATCGGCAGAGGTGGAAAAATCAACTCCTTTGAGAAAATAAACCCTAACTTTCTCATTGGAGGTAAGTTCTAATCTATTTGTTTACATGTTTGTTCTAGTTTTGATCTTGTTTAGATTTGTATTGAACAACTCATTGTTAGCTTTTTGTTTACTGTTTGGGAATTGATTTCAATTTGTTAGCTTTTGTAGTTTGAATGCCATGTTTATTGACAAATGTGTTCAGTTAAAATACAGTTAATGTGTTGATTATTGTTGATGTTGTGATTAATTGCTGCAAATTTCAACATAGACGAATGGGAAATTAGTTTTTGTTTCCAATTCCAAAAAGAGTTGGAGTATAAACTCTAATTATTTGATGAATATTTTCCCAAAAAAATAAAATAAAAATGATTAGATGATTACAACTAAGAGCATATATTTTATGATAAAGAGTTGCTACAGTTTACATCTTAAAACTAGAACTAGAACTACAAGACAATTGGGAATACATTATATAATATAAGCAAAGACGTTGTAAGGTCTTTATTGATGAAAACTTCAATCTATTTTTCTCAAATTTTTGAATTTTTATAATGTAAAAATCTATGTGTCATATTATTGGTTCTCATAAAAAAAAAAAAAATTCTTTTTTAATTTTAATTATCAATATGGCAATACCTTTCAAATTTTGTCCATTAATTAGAGAATCTTTGAAATTTTCAACAATATGGAAACTTTCTATTTCTTAAATTGATGATGAAAATCTCAATATATGTTTCTTAAATTGTTAGTGACAATTGATTTGTGAACCACTTGTTTTTCCTTAATTGGATAGTAAATTGAAATTTAAAAAATAAAATAAAATAAAATTGAGGACTTCTTGTTTTTTCCTTTGTAGATTTTTTGGTTTTTGCTTTTGAGGACTTCTTGTCCTCCTTTGTACTTCTCTTTCTCATTTTTAATAAAATTCTTCTTTTATTGCTGATCCCCCCCCCCCAAAAAAAAAAACAATTGAAATAATTTTTTTACGATATAATAATAATAATAAAAGTTTAGGCTTTTGAACAGATTGTTTAAAAGATGATTTTTTCTTAAACTTGAGTCCTATTTCCTCTTCTTCTAGCAGCATTTGTTCTTTAAACAGCTAGAAATTTAGCATCAACTTTGTGTTGTCTTTAGATTGTATTAACTTGATGAAAAAGAAAAAGCAGGGGCCTGTTGCCTTCTTGTGGAAATCATTTTTTTCATTGTTATTGGGTGAACCTCTTGAGTAGTTAATGACTGAAGGTTCAGTAAATGATGGGACATTATAATCAATTGAAGTATCAAGAGTTTTGTTGCTTCTGTAGCCATTATCTCTATACCCATGTCATTTCTAATTTTCCTAATATAGTCAAAGATGTTTTATTAGATCAGATATGTTAGACTCAGTAATGAAACGCTATATGATGTCATGAAGTTTCTTCACACTGCCAAATGTGGCCCTAGTTTTCCCTAAGATAGTATCTTTGTAGGTATTATATGATTAATTCTAGGTCAGAAATTAGCAACCCATCATTAGTGTGTGTGTGTGTGTGTGCGCGGATGTGGTATCTGCAAGCTAAGGCTAATTTGTAACTCATTTTCTTTGTTCCAGAATTCATCTAACTTCTTTGCTGAAATTTTGATTATGAGCTGGCTGAATGCAGTCATCATGAGAGGCATATTGATTAGTAATGGTGCCTTATAATTTTAATAGTATGTTGTTTTCCATTTCTCACTGTTAGACCTTTTTGAGGGTGAGCTTATTGGCCTATAGACCTCTAGGCATCCTTTCTAGAAAGTGTCTCTCACTTGATGGGGGTCCAGCTAATGCTCGTTTGAATCTTTTTGAAGGTTGAACACCAACTTGTTTAAATCTTGCAACCTCTTAATGAATATATCTCATTGCTCCATTTCTTTTGCCCAGGGAGCTATTCAGAAGGGAAGTCCAGATACAACCTGTCCAACACTCTTGTAAAAAAAGCTACCAAAGTAAGCAAATTGTTCACATTCTGTGTTTTAAAAGCAACTTAAAAAAGAATGAATTCCGATTAAAACTGTGTTTTAGTTCTTGTATTGTTATAGCTATCATTTGTACATGTTGAATCAATCTTCAAATGAAATGAAGTGTTTCTTGATAGTTTTGGAAGCAGCCACTTCGAAATGAAGTGTTTCTTGGTAGTTTTTTCTTCTTATACTTTGAGTTGCTATTCCAGGCTATTCTCTTATTCACTATGTAGAAAACGTTGAATTTGTAAGATATAGATTGGATAGACATGCTGGCTTTGCAACATGTTAATCTCTGTGCAGGATATAGATTGTTTAAAATCATGGCTCTCTTAAAAGCCTTTTATCTGACCTCTTCCTAAAGATTGTTCATCTTATTGATCACATTAGAGGTAACCCTGTTTCTCTTATCTTTTTCAGCATGGAAGAACATTTATGGCCTAATAGTTCTGATATATGCACCTTAAAAAATAGTGAATTCATTTAGTTTTTAACTGAGTTAGATGGTGAAGTCTAGAAGTGCATTAATTCATGAACTTCAATCAATGCCCATAAAGGTATTATGCATCCCTAATTAGTAAATCCGATCTCCTGCTAGAAGCAAGTCACAAAAACAATTTACTTTCTTCTGACACTGCATTCTCCAAATGTTATGCCCTCTGTCCTTTAATCTGTTGCTATATATTTTGTTGATAAGGAAATTTTTCCAAGTTAAACTTTGACTTTACACAAGTGTAACTACTATGGACAGTCCTAAGAATGGTGCACAGATCCATTGGAGTCAAAATGTGGTAGTAACCTTTTTATGTGGCATAAATTACTTAGCTAACAAAAGAGTCTCTCTCGCTTTAGCATGCAAAAGCACGACACCAATAGAGGAGTAAGGAACGTGGTCGAAGAAAACACGAAGAAGCAATGCAGAATATGAAAAAGAATAAGAGTAATAATAATGAAGAAGTTCCAAAGTAGAAAGAGCGTCACATAGTTTCATGGTCTCAAGAGGTCACTTCCTTCTTCTTTACTTCCTCTGTTTTGTTCTCTTAATCACTTGACTGGTTGGTTTGTCTGATATTCAATGCATGGATTACTTGACTTGCAGAAGGATGATATACCTCGCAAGCAAATTTGTATTCATGGAACCGAAAAGTATAGATTTTCTAATCAATTTTCATTTTTGTCGCATTGATGTGATTGGAGGTTAGTGTTGATGAATGAAATTGATGGTTTTTATTAGAATATATGTTTGCAGTTCACCTATCATTGCATCAAAATTCAAGGATAAAACAACCAGACAATGTTGAAGAAGGTTTAAACATAGCTTTACCTATGGCCTGAATGCAAGTTATTAACTTAATATTACTATATATGAAAGGCATATTATGTAAATCTAGTTATATGAGTTTGTAAAGGCAGTGCTTGTATCATGGCTTATGAAAGGCATATTATGTAAATCTGGTTATGTTATCGAGATTTTTTAAAGAATTTTGTTAGGTGTTTGTACTTAAAAGAAATGATGAACAATGTTTATAATAAAAAAGTTATTTGCGACAACAAAAATTCGTTGCTAAAAGATATTATTGTGCTATTTATAAATGTCATTGAAAACTATTTGCAACGGTAACAAAATGATCGCCAAAAAACTTGTTAGTATTTTTTCTTTGTTTTTTGCGACGGCAAAATAGCGGTCGCCATAAGTAGTTTAGGTGTCGCAAATAATTTGCGACTGCTGCTTTGCCGTCACAAAAAGTATTTGCCACCCTACATTCATGTCCCCCATTTGCGATTGCATGGGTCGTCGCAAAAGGTCTTTTGAGACTGTATTTTTATTATTTGGGACGGTATGTGACGGTTACAAAAAGTACTTTTTCTAGTAGTGTTTATTGTAAAATAATGGTGAAGGAAGATCTTTGATCAAGTGAACCCCTCAAATTTAGGCAAAGAAAATACTTTATAAGGGTAAAGTAGTCCAGATAATACTTCTAATAAAAAAAAAATAACATATTGAAATATAAGTTCAAATGTATGGGATTAGGTGGAACATACGAATACTTTGTGAACTTATTGGGTTACAAGTCTTCTAAATGAGATTTAGGGGATTTTTTTTTAGGGTCCCTGGTATTAAAATTTTATAGCATAAAGGACATTCAATATGTTCATAATGCCTAAGTCACTCAACATTGATCCAGAGAAATTTCAATCTAGAGAAATTCTTCCTAGAGAAATTCTAGACTTTCCAAAGAATTTCTCTAGGTTCAAACCAGAGAAAATTCAAATTTCTCTGAGTTCAAACCAGAGAAAATTGAACAATACAGAGAAATTTAAACAAGGTAGAGAAAATTACCCAGAGAAAATTGAAATTTCTTTGGCTTGTTCACAAATTTCTTTGGCTTTGTTCACAAATTTTTCTGACTTTGTTCAGAGAAAATTGAAATTTCTCTCTAGAGAAATTCTGGACTTCTCAGAGAAATTCCTAACTCAAGCCTTCATCATCTTCTTTCTCCAGAGAAATTCCAAAACAAATCATCAACATCTCCACATACATAAAACAATACATACACGATCATTACGTATACACAATTCAATTACACATATACATATATATATGTGTAGAAATGATATATATATATATAGAGAAATTAAGGGAACCTATAGTGTTAACGGCATAACCTAAAGGTACCACGGACGGCCAAAGCTCGACTCCAGAGCTTTATGCTGCCGTTCCTTCTCTCTCTCTCTCTCTTTCTCTTTCTACATGGAATTTCAAAGGCGACTTGAATGAAAAACCGATGAATGATTTTCGCTCTGCGTGACGAGAGGTGTATATATATATAGGTTGTGGGCTGAGATCGTATTAGTAAAAATTAGTGTCTCTGCCACCACTAGCTCTGTCTCTTTTACCACTGCTACTCCCCGCCGCTGCCGTCTCCGCCGCCTTCTTAGCAAAAACTCCTGTTGCTACTGTTGCAGAGGAGGAGGCGGTGGCTGATCTTGTTGCTTGTGGTGGAATTGATGGAATTGATGGTGATGAAGACTCTTATTCTTGGAAGCGACCAAATCGACTTTGGAGAACAAGCCTAGGTCATTGTCGTACATAGATTTCTTGGCAAAATCGGAGAGGTCTGAGAATGAAGAAGTTGGTAGAAAGAGAGAGAGAAATGATGTTTGATTTGGAAGAGTCAAATTTCTATGTGATATATGGGTGTGGGGTTGAGGGACCTTAGACATCACAAAATATTATTGTGGATCTCTTATTTCTTTCCCGTACGTCGTCGCTTTACTCCCTAAAAACACAAACGTGAGCTAGCCGGCGGGTGTGTGCCGGATAACTCTCCGATGCCTAAGTCAGCAAAATAGACAAAAAGCTCTGTGTATTCAGGAATCAAAGTTGTGTTACCTCTCCATAGGTGATGTTATGAGCTTTTATAGGTTCCGTGTGGCACAATCCTAATAGGACTCTTATTCCTCCGTGTAGAGTCCTCCTAGGAATCACACTCCTGAAAGATAATGTTTATCCTTCAACACCCCCCTCACTATTTAAACCAAGTGAGATGGTTTTACCTCGGTGGTATGACAAGGCGACAGATCTATCACAGCTATGCTATACTGGCTGAAATGACCGAGCTTTACCTGGCTCGGTTCTCCCCTTCATTGCGTGTATATCGGCTTCTCCTGCCGAGACCGTGCTAACCATAACGAGAGTGGACCGAGCTAAATCGTAGCAAGGTCCTGAGAAAAGCTCAAATACCTCGGCTCAGAAGGTATGGCCGAGTTAACTGTCACCACTCTAACAGTGGTGACCGAGCTAAATACAAGGCTCTCTTGGACCGAGCTAACTACAAGGCTTTCTTGGACCGGGCTAACTACAAAGCTCTTTCTGGACTGGGCTAACTACAAAGCTCTTTTACTCAGCTCCTTTTACTGTGGCCCACAGAACGGCCCATTACCCAGCTTGGCCCAATTTACACATAAATTACCCTCTCAATTGCCCTTTAATTCCATCTGCGTAGCATGATAGGGATTACCTTTTTCCAGCCGAGCTAAAAAAACTTTGGCCTTTCAACCGAGCTAGTCTGTCGTTGGGCTACCTATTGGTACGGTTACAAAACGTCTCTTCAGTCGTACTGAAACTGAATCGCTTCCCATTTCGAGGACACGTGGTGTCACAGCCCAAACCCGCCCCTATGGGTTTAGCACCGTAACCGGCCAGTAATCCTAGATTACCGAAGGCTTGCTTAACAGTAGAACAGTAATACAGAGTACAAGGGCATGGCGGAAGCCAATACAGTAAATAAAAAAATGTCCAATGAGCTGTGATAGTCTGTATGCAAAAAGACTTTTTCAAACATTTATACCTTCAGTATAGAACAGTATGCATCATATATACAATCATTTAGTACAGGGACTTAATCCCTATTAAACAGTACAGTAAACGGTACAGTATAGTGCAATTAGTCTATACAGTTACACAAAACAGGTACAGAGACGGATGGGGGAAATGAAACACCCCTAAGCCCCTAAGCCGTAGCTTGATAGGTTCGGAACCTCGCAGTGAGGCACAGTGGTTGGCTTGACAAAACTGGAGTTTACCCTGACGCTGCTAGCAACGGTCGGTGCTTAAACACCTACATATATATATGAGCAGTGAGCTAAAGCCCAGTGAATAACACAAAGCGTAAAGGGGTTAAGAATGAATGTCCTTTCAGTATTGAAAACAGTCATTTCAGTCAGTTTATCAGTCAATCAGTTTGTGGCTCATATTTCAGGCCATAACAATCATTCAGTTAAAACAGTGATATGTGGTACATCCATTAGCATAACAGTACAGTAAACAGTAGGTCTTAAAAGACCGGGTCTTAAGAGACCAAACAGTGAATGATGGCCATCAGTAACAGTAACAGTAACAGTAACAGTAACAGTAACGGTACTATTTCAGAAAACAGTACAGTACTTATGGATTCAAGAGGTGTCTCGCACAGACTCTAGAGGTGGCTCACTCTGTAGCACTTAGCTCCGTGCAGCACGTTGTTCCATATCAGAAATACAGAATGGCCATCACAACAGTAAACAGTAGTGGTTCCAAACTTGGGAACCGACAGAGATCTCTCTGTCACAGTAACAGTAAACAGTAGGTGCCAAGGATGCCACAATACAGATCAGAATACAGTTCAATTCAGTAAACAGTTCAGTTCAGTAAACAGTTCAATTCAATAAACAGTTTAATTCAGTAAACAGTTCAGTTCGATAAACAGTTCAGTTCAATAAACAGTTCAATTCAGTAAACAGTTCAGTTCAATAAACGGTTCAGTTCAATAAACAGTTCAATAGATAATCATTTTTGAACATATCTTTACACAGTCGTTACTCACAGAGTTCTGGGCTACAGTAAGCTAGAGTGTCTCCTCGGAAAGCCAACCCTACACAGTTAACAGATTGAACACACACTAAGCTACACAGTTGGGAAAGATAATAACTTAATCCCTAATTTGCCTCGGTGTGTTCTACATCTAAATCCTCATTAAAATGTCTTAAACTAGGCCTAAGAATGCCTAGGGTGGGATGAGGATGCAAAGATGCATTCAGAAAGCAGTTTCAGAATTTTCAGAAAAACAGTTCCCCGCTCGAGCGTAGGTTTCCCCGCTCGAGCGGACTTGCAACAAAGGTCCCCGCTCGAGCGTAAACTCCCCCGCTCGAGCGTGTGACACAAGCCTCCGCTCGAGCGTACAATACCCGCTCGAGCGGACTGTAAAGCAGTGAGAGATGCTGGGAGCTCGATTTCCCCGCTCGAGCGGCACTTTCTCCGCTCGAGCGGACGACCAAAATCTGGAAATTCCAGATTTGAGTCCCAAGCTCAAAATCAAGTTCCAATGTACCAAATTCGATCCTTTTGGGCTAATTTTCTAGAAAACACTTTAAAACTCAATGTATAACATGTTTCAAAGATCAATTTGAGAAATCAAGCCCAAAAGTAGTTCCATTGAACACATTTTCAAACAACATTTCATGTACAAGATGAACATGGTACATGCATGACTTTAAATCAATTCAAAGCTTCAATACATGCTCTAATGAGCCAATTCTTTACAAAACAAGATGAAATCATGGACTTAAACATAAATATGAGCATGCATGTAACATTTGCCATGAAAACAACTTTAAATTCCTCAATACAAGCATGCATGCAAGAGATGAGTTTCAACTCAACACTATTGAACCAATTCATGCCTTAGATCACTAAAGACCCATGAATCATGCAAGAATAAACTCAAATGCACAATAAAGAAGGTCAATGATCTACCTTAGGTCTTCAATTAAGAGTCTAGGAGTTCAATGTTGTCATCACTCTTCAATTCTTCCAAGATTCAAGCCAACTCTCATGTGAAATCAATCTTCTTGTTTTCTCTCTCTCTAAGTCGGTTTTGAGCTCTCAAAATGAGCTAATGAAAAGTCTTGTTGAATGCTTAATAAGGCTAAAAAAAATGTTATAATAAAAGGGCCCACTAGTATGGCAATTCCGTAAATAACGCAACTCTTTGATTTAGTTTATTTTAATCTAATTTAATCATACCAAATCGATTTTCAATTAAATATACCATAAAATCACATAAATTATGATGATTACAGAACATCAATCAATTTCAGATTTGGCCACTGATAAGGCCTTCAATTTGCAGTTTAATGCATAAGACGAGAACAGATAATTTGGCAGTCAAACAGATAGATTATGCATTTAAACAGTTACAGTCAATCAATCAGTCTCAGTTCTCAGTCAGTCAGTTCAGTATCTTAATCAATTCAATTATCGATCATAATCGGTCTCGGTTTAGCAGTAATCAGTAAATAATCAGTAAACAGTGAGGAGGGTTGTTACACGTGGCGAGCGGTCATTCGCCTGGCGTAGCTGTCACGCCGTCTTCGTACTTCACAAAATTTGAACAGTCCCGCCATTTTGCTTCCCTTTTCATAAAACAAACCCTTATGCTTCGAATCATTTCACCTACACTATTCATCTTCTCTCTCTCTCTTGCTTGAGCCTCTATTTCTGCAACCTTTGCACCTGTGAAGCTTGCATTTTCAACACCATTTTCGTGGTTTCAGATCTGCATCCTTCCTTCAAACTGTAAGTACCTCAGTTCCATTCCTTTTTTGTTTGTCTAGTTTCTGAAATATATAGCACAATACTCGTATGCTTTTCACAACACATATAGCATTTTTGTTTCCATTTTTCTGGGAAAACCTCTGTAACATAACCACTGTCTAGATGAATAACCTGGGAAATGGTAGTTTTGATCCAAAATCACACTCCTACCGAACTAGGATACTGTTTGTATTAGGTACGAATTTGGCCGAACTAAACAACCGAACTAAAACTTTATACCCTACTCGTAGTTTCAATAGATCTTAAGTACCTTCTATTTCAAGTAGCTGAGCTAGCGCACTGCCTTAGCTTTGTGCAATACCGTGCCAGAAAGCATCAACCACCGACCGAGCTATGACTAGGGGCTAAACCAGCTTCCTTAGTCAAAACCGAGCTAAGATTGCTGCCCCAATAGCCTTAACCACCAACCGAACAATGACTTGGGGCTCAACCAACTTCCTTAGTCAAAACCGGACTAAGAATGCTGCCCCAAAGGCTCAACCAGACTAAAGACCCTTGCTCAAACCGGGCTAAGAATGGACAGTATCCCATGTAGCCGAGCTAGGACTTCATTTATCTTGCCTTTGTTTCTTTTAGCACGGTCCAACGATCTGTGCTTAACACCTTTCTTTTTCACTTTGCAGACTCTGACTAGGTTGCCCAGGCACTCCTCTGATCATCCAACCGAGATAACCAATCCTCATCTCAGCACCGAGCTAGCACTTGAGGCTAATTTATACATAACTTAAGACCTCATGGGAAAATATAGATTTTTGGTAAACACACCAGGTGCTATGGCCGAGTTCCGAAGGGACTACCATATCCCTGATGATGTCCATCTTACCTTAGCCGAACTAGATACCATACCCTGGGGAAACCCTGGCTTTGTTCCCTTTACCCTTCTTTCTATTGTAGAAACCGGACTAAGGTTCCCTGTACAGCCTCTTCTTTGTGAGTTCCTTAGACAAACCAACCTCTGCCCCACCCAACTTTCCACAAATTCATACCGTATAATAAATGGCATTGCCGAGCTAAACCGCCAGGCTGGCCTTAACCTCGGTTTAGCCGAGCTCTTCCACCAATATTCCATAGGGTCAAATGAAGATGGCTGGGTTTACTATTTAAGAATAAGGCGCCGACGTGAAAAGATAATAAAAAATAACCCAGATAAGGATGTAAACGACGATGATTTTTTCTGGGTTTCTGGGAACTTCGAAGACCACGAAGCCCAGATCCCGGGCGACCAAATTAATTGGAATAAAGGAGTCGCCGGAATAACTACCTCGGCTCAACTTCACATTTTTTCTTTACTTTGGTTTTCTAACATTAAACCGCACTGACTGTTGTCTTTTTTACTTCATGCATATTCGAACTTTCTCAAGTCCCAGTACAGCTACCCCAACTTAAACACACTTTGCGCCGCACTTCGATATCCTAATAGAAGTTGGGCCGAGCTACTGAATTTTGAACCGACGTATAGATACAGCAGCAGATGAAAGACCAGGGTAACTGACTTTTTGTTGGAAGCCTCTCCTGAACCGGATCCAACCTTACCTCAAATCAACTTGATCCCACTAACTGCTGAGCAAGAAATGGCCAAGAAAAGAGCCGTAAGAGCCCTTCTGACCGAGACAAACCAGCTCGAGGTACCACCAGCGAGCCAAACTCAAGAGACCGTGGTAGCCCTGCCAACCCATCAGCCTTCAACATCTCGGGCAAGCAAGCATGCTCGGATTTCTACAACCGAGCCACGCCTTGTTGATGAAGAAGACACCGTGGTGCCTCAAACCATTCCACCAAGCCCCCCACCTGAGCGCTCAGACCGAGCTAGCTCCTCAAAGTGGGTACCAAAGATCACGTTTCAGAACCGTGCTATCAAGGATTCTGACTTAGTGGTCGCAGAAAAAGACCACTTGATGGCATTCAACCTTGCCAAAAGCGTTTGCCTTCTAGCTGACATGAAGCACGACGACCACCTAACCGAGCTGAAGGCCATTCGCTCGGCCACAAAATCAATGGTATTGGTAAGTAGCTCCTTTGCTTATCTTTCAAATTTTTACAACTTTCTGCTTGGTTTTACTTAAAAGTTTCTTACCATCCTTTTGCTGGCCATACAGAAAAATCACATCGCTCACAAGCGAGTGTTGGAACTTCGAAAAACCACCAGGCAGGCCATGGCCGAGGCTAATAAAAAAACGGCCGAGCTAAAAGAGTCCCAACAAAAGATGGCTGAGCTAGAGACCGAGGTGGCTCGGCTCACTGGACTAGTTACCTCGGTTGATGCTGATAAACAAAAGGCCCTAGCCGTGATGAAAGATAAATACCTGCACGAGCTGGACAAGCTCGATGGCAAGAAGAGCGCGGATATCGCCGAGCTGAAGAAGAAGGCAGAAGACGCAGAGGACCGGGGTTACAAGGAGGGGGAGGCCACTTACATCAAGAAATGCAAGGCAGCCAAAGACCTATTCTTCAAATGTGGATGGAGGGCGGCCGTGGCGCAGCTCGGTCACGGCCTCGAGACTGAGGTCTTCAACCCTCCTTCGTATTTCATACCCAACAATTTCTTGAAGAGGAGGAGGAAGATGAAGATGCTGCTCCAGATGACAACACCCAGCCCGGTCGCCAGTCTATCTCCCCAACTCCCGTGGTCTCCACTCCTCTTCTGGCTACTGTGTTTAATGCGGTGCCTTCGTCCGAGCTCAACCATGGGGGGCTAGCCACAACCGAGCTATCTCTGGGTGAAGACCGGGTTGTGCTGGATGCCGATTTAGATGACCTCTTTGCTTGATTCTGTACTTTTCTTTTCTTTAGGTGCTAACCTTGGAAGCTTTTTGTAACCGAGCTATGGCTCCGTCTTTTATACTTGGACTTTGCATTATCAATGAAATCTTCTTTTGTTTTCCTCAACTGTTGTTTTGGTTTACTTCCATGCTTATATTTACTTTCCGAATGTAATCTGAATGTAGTGTAACACTTTCCGACTGAGATAACTATCTCGGTTTTAACCTTGAACTCTCTGGTCATACCTGCCAACCTCTTTAGTCTAGGTCTTTACCTCGGCTGAAGATCGCAATAAGTTGTATTCCAGCCAACCACTCTTCAGCCTTGATCTTTATCTCAATTGAAGAGTACTAAGTGTTGGTTTTTCCAGCCAACCACTCTTCAGCCTTGATCCTTATCTCGGCTGAGGAGTACTAAGTGTTGGTTTTTCCAGCCAACCTCTTCAGCTTAGATCCTTATCTCGGCTGAAGAACAATAAGTGTTGGTTTTTCCAGCCAACCACTCTTCAGCCTTGATCCTTATCTCGGCTGAGGAGCACTAAGTGTTGGTTTTTCCAGCCAACCTCTTCAGCCTAGATCCTTATCTCGGTTGAAGAACAATAAGTGTTGGTTTTTCCAGCCAACCTCTAAGTTGATTATTTCTGCCAACCTAGAGTGAAGTGTTTGGTTATTCCTGCCAAACGTCCTGTAGCCTGGATCCTTATCCTGGGCTTAGGAGGGGTGTTGGTTATTCCAGCCAACCTCTAAGTTGGTTATTCCTGCCAACCTAGAGTAAAGTGTTTGGTTATTCTGACTAAACGTCCTGTAACCTGGATCCTTATCCTGGGCTTAGGAGGGGTGTTGGTTATTCCAGCCAACCTCTAAGTTGGTCATTCCTGCCAACCTAGAGTAAAGTGTTTGGTTATTCCGACCAAACGTCCTGCAGCTTGGAACCTTATCCTGGGCTTAGGAGGGGTGTTGGTTTTTCCAGCCAACTTCTTCAGCACTGATCCTAATCTTAGCTGAAGAGAGTGCAAAGTTGGTTATTCCGGCCAACTATGCTTTCAGTGCACCTAACTCACTAAAACAATCTTTTACAGAAGGAAACAACTATACTGAAAAGAAACTACTTGTTTTATTGAGAAAGAAAAAATTACAAATACTTAATCCATGGCCTGGGAATGACTTTGTTGTCTTCATCTTCCAAGTGGTATGCCCATTTTCCTGCTAATCCAACCACCTTGTAAGGTCCTTCCCAATTAGGCCCTAACTTGCCATCTCCGGGTACCAAGGTGTTTCCCATCACTTTGCACAGTACCCAATCTCCGATTTTGAATTGTCTCGGATGTACTGTTTTGTTATACTTTCTGGCCAACTCTTGCTGGTACGAGGCGATGTGAACCAGTGCTTTTTCTTTTCTTTCTTCTGCAAGGTCGAGTTCCAATGCTATGGCTTCTCCATTTAAGTCTGGATCAAAATTTTCACTTCTAATTGTGGGGAGGCCAACTTCCAATGGGATTACTGCTTCCATGCCATAGGCCAAGGAAAAAGGTGTTTCGCCAGTAGACCGCCGAGGTGTGGTACGGTAAGCCCATAAAACGTGGGGAAGCTTCTCAGCCCACTTGCCTTTTGCTTTCTCTAACCTTTTCTTCAATCCATCCAAGACGACTTTGTTTGATGCTTCCGCTTGGCCATTTGCTTGGGGGTATGCCGGTGTAGGGTTGTAGAATTCTATTTTGTATTCTTCACAAAAGCCTCTAAAATTTTGCCGTCGAACTGAGTGCCGTTATCTGATATTAGAGCTTTTGGTATGCCGAACCGAGTGATGATATTCTGCCAGACGAACTTCTTCAGATCTTTCTCCTTTATCGATGCTAGTGCTTCTGCCTCCACCCACTTTGTGAAGTAGTCTGTTGCTGCAAGAAAGAACTTTCTGTTGCCAGGTGCTGTTGGAAGTGGTCCTACTGTGTCCAAGCCCCACATTGCGAAGGGCCATGGGCTAGTTAAGGGTAGAAGCTCTTTGGCTGGTTGATGTATTTGATGTGCGAACTTCTGGCATTTCTCGCACTTCTTGACGTATTTCTCTGAATTTGCTTGCATGTATGGCCACCAATATCCTTGCGAAATGGCTCTGTAAGCTAATGATCTTCCTCCTTGATGGCTTCCGCATACGCCTTCATGTATCTCGAACAAGAATGCTTCAACTTTGCTGGGGTGGACACACTTTAGGTAAGGTCCTGTGAAGGATTTCTTGTACAAGGCCATTGATGGGGAGAGCCAAAATCGCTGTGACTTTGCTCTTATTTTGTTGGCCTCTTTCTTTTCTTCCGGTAAGACGCCGTCTTTTAAGAACATTATAATGGGATCCATCCATAAAAGGCCTAGTTCGGCACAACATACCTCTTCTACTTCAGGTTCTTCAATGCTTGGTCTTGGTAGGTAGTCAATCAGTAACGGATGAGGGATGGATGTATATGCCATCGAAGCAAAGCCTGCTAGTACGTCCGCTCTGCTGTTTTCTTCCCTACCGATCTGCTCTATTCGCACTACTTCAAATTTCTTGATCTCTTTTCTGACTAACTCTTGGTACTTAGCCATTCTGTCATTTTTTGCCTCGTAGTCGCCTGAAATTTGGTTTACCACCAGCTGTGAGTCACTGTAAACCATTAGCTCGGTGGCCTTTATGTAGAATGCTGATTTTAGGCCTGCCAGAAGCGCTTCATACTCCGCTTCGTTGTTTGATGCTGGGAAGCCAAGGTTGACTGCTTGCTCCACTATTAGGCCATCTGGCGAGATGAGGACTATGCCCAGTCCTGCTCCGTGCCTGTTGGATGCTCCATCCACGAAGAGCTTCCATATCTCTCCAACGAACAGTTTCCAGCAAGTGGAGGGATCGGATGATGTCTTGGGGTCATGAGTGTTGCTGGTGTTTTCTTCAAAGTCCATGCTTGCTGTTTGCCCCTCATTATTTGATTGTACCAAGTCTTTATTTGTTGATGAGTCTTTGCTTGGTGTAGCATGGTTTGCTTCTTCCTCCATTTGCTCACTCTGGTCTGCCTTAGGATCTGATTGGGTATCCTGTACCAAGGGTTGCGCTATTCCGGCGACAATTTCCATCCCCTTGGTTGTATCAGTTAAGTCCACTGGGCAGATGTGATGACTTCCTGGAGTGAATTCTACCACGAAGTCTGCCAAAGCTTAGGCTTTTATCACGGTTCTAGGTTGAAACTTGATGTCGAACTGTCCCAACTCGACTGCCCACTTCAAGACTCGTCCAGAAAAGTTCGCCCTCTCAAACAAAGCTTTTAATGAAAAAACTGTGAGGACGATTATTGTATGGGCGTGGAAGTAATGCGACAACTTTCTTGATGCCATCATCAAGGCTAAGGCCAATTTTTCCAATGGTAAGTACTTGGTTTCCGCACACAGCAATGTCTTGCTGACATAAAAGATGGGCAGGTGTTGGATTCCTTCCGCTCTGACCAACACCGCACTGACTGTGTGCTGTGAAACTGCCAAGTACAAAAGGAGCTCCTCTCCAGGTATTAGGGTTACTAGCAACGGTGGCGAAGACATGTATTCTTTCAAACTTTCTAGGGCGCGGTCGCATTCTTCATCCCACTCAAACTTGGCCTTTAATGCTTGAAAAAATGGTCGACATCTGTCTGACGACCGACTTATGAACCGGTTGAGCGCGGCTGCCATACCGGTGAGATGCTGTACTTCTTTTACTGAGTTGGGCCTCTCTAGATCCTGAATTGCTTTGATCTGAGAGGGGTCTGCCTCTATACCTCGGTTGGTCACCAGGAAGCCTAGGAATTTGCCTGATCCTACGCCGAACGCACACTTAGATGCATTAAGGCGCAGTTTGTGCTTCTTCAGGATCTGAAACATCTCACCTAGGTCCTTGAGATGGTCATTCTCATCCTTGCTCTTGACCACCATCGTCGATGTAAGCCTCCATTGTTCTGCCTAACAATGGTTCAAACATCTTGGTGACCATCCGTTGGAATGTTGCCCCTGCGTTCTTAAGGCCAAAGGGCATGACCTTGTAACAATACAGTCCTCTTGGCGTCGTAAAAGATGTGACCTCCTGGTCTGGCTCATACATAGCGATCTGATGGTAACCTCTGTACGTATCAAGAAAGCTAAGACGGTTGTATCCTGCCGTCAGATCTACTAGTTGGTCTATCCGTGGTAGAGAAACGCTATCCTTTGGGCATGCCTTGTTGACTGTTTTGTAGTCCACGCAGACACGTCATTTTCCATTCTTCTTTGGCACCACTACTGTATTGGAGATCCATCTGGGGTAGTGCACCTCTCTGAGAGCTCCTGCTTCTAGCAGGTTTTCTACTTCTTCCGCCACTATCTCGGCATGGTGGAGTGCCAATCTGCGAGTGCGCTGTATAATTAGTCTAGCAGTTGGGTGGACATTTAATTGGTGACAGATGAAGTTTGGGTCAATGCCAGGCATGTCATACGGCGTCCAGGCGAACACTTCGATGTTTGAGGTCAAGAATTCCATGACCTCTATCCTCTCAGTGCTGGATAATGACGAGCCGAGCAAAAAGAATTTTTCCGAGTTCTTTTCATCTATTCTTACCTGTACCAAGTCTTCCACTGCCTTCTGTTCAGCAGCTTTGCCTACTTCCGCGAACAATTCATTGCTCTCAGGCTCTTCCACTATCTGTACATATCCCTTGGCAGTGCGACTGCCATTTACTGTAACGAAGCATTGCTTAGACATAATTTGGTCTCCAAAGGCCTTCTTCAATTTCCCCGGCTTCGTTGGGGAATCGCATTACTTGATGGTAGGTTGATGCTATTGCTCTCATGGCATGCAGCCATGTCCTTCCCAAGATTATGTTGTAAGTGGAGGGCACTTTCAATACCCAGAATTCCACTTGTTTAGTCATGCTTCCTGCTCTGACTGGGAGGATTATCTTGCCGACTGGCCACTCTGGCATTGAGTTGAACCCGATCATGGGAGATACGGTAGGTGCCAAGTCTTTGTCCTTCAGTTTTAGTTGTTTGAAGGTTTCGTAATACATTATCTCGCATGAGCTTCCTTGGTCGATCAAAATCCGTTTGATGTCATAATCCATGACGCGGAGTGTGACGACCAGTGCTCATTGTGAGGGCAATATATCCTTGCCAAGTCTCTGTCTGAGAAGGATATGATGTTCGTGGCTTCTGTTCTCCCCTTTTTGATGGTAGGTTGCGCACTTAATACCTCCCTTAAGTGCTCAGCCTTCTTGATCGTTCCCCTGAGCTCATATACCCGCTCAGGTTCGAATACCCCATGTATCACGTTAATCACCCTTGAGATGGGCGTCAATCGGCATTCCGTCTGGGTTGTGTGGTTCTGGGGGGCTGGCTGCGTCCCTCCTTCTATGTACCGGTCTAGTGACCAGCTGCCACTAACTCCTCCAGATCTGTCTCAACGGCGTGCAATTTTCAGTGCGGTGCCCCTTTTCCTTATGGAAGGTGATTGGGATCTTTCGTCGTAGTCCTTTTGCGCTTCTCCCAGCTTAGCTGCCATCTGACGAAAGGTTCATCACGTATCTCACTGAGAATTCGGTAGATTGGTTTCTTGAATACCGTGGTAATGGAAGTGCGGACTCTCAACCATCTTTTATCTTGGTCCTCTCCGTTGTCTCATCTGCTGTAGACACCCCATTTTTGACCGTCCTCAAGACTTGGACGTCACCGTTTGAACGCTCGGTGATCATCCATGTTTGTGTTCATTTTGAGTTCCCGGAGGTCTCGGCGCGCGCCTTGCCTCAGGATCTCTTAACTGGACTGTTCTGTGCCTGGTTTTGCACCAAGAACTTGTTTGTTTTTGCACCTGAGGGTAGAGAGTAGCTTGTTAGCTATCCCTGATACCGCCTTGGTTTGAGGCCACCGCCCTATTTTAATGCTACCGCCATCAGTGATGGCCGGTCGGCATTTTGTTGGTCGGCCGACCATTTGTTTGGCCGATTGCCTCCTTCCTGGCCGATACCACCTTTTTGCCTTTTTCAGGCATGGTGCATGCCAGCTGTGCCAACTGGAGTGCACGGACTTGTCCTCCATACACGTGTATGGAGGATTTGCCCCTTTGCACCCTTTGCACCCCTTTTGCTCTAGCTTCTTGAGGAAGCTTGAACCCTCTTAGCTTCCTCAAGAAGCTTGACCCTTTGCCTTAGCTTCCCTTAGAAGTTTGACCCCCTTGACCCTTTTGCCTTAGCTTCTCCAAGAAGCTTAGGCCCTTCTCTTGCTTTATAAAAGGAAGCATTGCTTCTCCTTTGAAGGGTTGAACAAAATCAAACATATACATCTGATATATGATATATACAACTTTCTCTCTCTATATCTCCCTCTCTCCCTTCATTTGTGTGTGTTTGAGGGCTCAAAAGGGTGTTTTGTTCTTAGTTTTGCACTAAGGCACCTAGCATTACACCATACTTCGGTTTTTTGGGGGTGTTGGGAGGTTGTTCTTAGAGTTTTGAGTTGGTTTTGATCAGAAGAAAGGGGCTGGACTGCTGTTCTTCAAGTGTTCTTCAAGGGTGAGCTAGTTACTTTATATTCCCCATTCTTGCACTAGCTTTTAACCCACTTTGCATGCTGTTTTGAGCTTTGTGTATAATTGATAAAAACTCTAATTTTTCATGCTTAAGATGTTCCATTAAGGTCTCATTTGTGTTTGGGGTCGACCTCCCCCTCTTAGGCCTTGTTTGGCCCCTTTTGTGCTTTCTTTGGTTGAGCTTTGAATACTTTGTGCATTGGTCTTCTCACCACTGAAATCCAATGGATTTTCAGTGATGAAGAAGAGGTTTTGAAGTCTTGCATAGGGAAGGGACACCCTCTCCTTTGTGTCTCATTTGTTCATGTTTTTTGGCTCATAAGGGTAGCATGCATGCCTAGTTGTTCTTAGCTTCATTTCAGAGGTTTTGGGGTGTTATTGGTCATATTATACCTCTGTTTTTGGTCGGATTTATGATTCATTACATGCATCACATACTTGCTTAGTAATCCCCTTTGTCGTCCCAACATGTGCCATGCATTTAGGCCATCATGCTTGCATACTCTAGCTTGACTTCATGAAGCTTTTGGTCATATTTTTCCATGCTTAAGGTCTGTTTGGTATTGATTTGGTCATATTTTCCATGTTTGGTATAGCCACCATGTATTTTGGCTTGTGAGCCTTGAGTGTGTGAGTTATTAGCATGTTTTAGTTGGGTTGTTTCAATGATTTGGAGTCATTTCCCATACTATTTCAGTCTATAATCCATGCTTGTATGCTTGCATTCATCATCCTTTCCATGCTTTGGAGAGGTGTCCTTTTGTACCTTAAAATGAGTCATTGTGCATGCCCCTTGGTTTGAGTCCCTTAGCTGCCATATCAGTGAGTTTTAGGGCTCCTTTTTGCATGTTAAAACTCTGTTTTTCATCACATAATCCATGCCATGTTTGGTTGGGGTGGTTGTAGTAGAATGCCCTCTTTGTGGCCTTAAATCCCCCTTTGTTTTGCATCCATTTCTTAGCATATTTTGACCACGTTCCATGCATGTTTTAGTCTTGTTTTGGAGTGCCTTAGGACTGTTTTAAGCCATTTTGGTCCTTTGGGTTTGGTTGACATAGCTATGGTTTGGACCCCTTTGTTGGCCTCAAGTGTTGGGCCCTATTGCGCGCCTTGTTTGCATGTTTTGTTTGACTTGGCATCATCCCCTTTGCATGTATTTCAGAGCTTAATAGTTGGTTGAAATGCCCATGTTTGCCTCTTTTAAGTATGCTTAGAGTTGCCTCTTTTATGCCTTAAGTGATGGGCCTTGGTGCATACATGCGTGCATATGTGATTTGTGTCTTGTTATGCCACTTTGGCCACTGTTTTTGGGGTGTGGCTGAGGCTCCTCCATCTTAGTATAAGTCCATAGTCTTGCATTTGTACATTGGTGCATGCCTATCACTTTGTATAGTTGTGTAGACGCGCCCTTGGGCTTCACTCTACAGTTCGAACTCCCTTTTTGTTTGTTGCGGTTCTTAATCTGAACCAAAGAGTCCAACTTGGCAAATCGTTTGAGAAAACAGATTTTTGAGAAAGAAGTGCCAAACATGGACTGCTTTGCCAAATACAGAGTCGCCACCTAAATATTTTTAAAATGGGAAATTTAGGAAACCCTGACTCGGTGCCGAAGGCCACGTGTCCGTCATAACCAAAGTTGTCTTGGCTCGGGAGCTTGGGTACGATCGGGGAAGGTCAGCTATGAGCACCCCCTTTCGCCCGGTCCGAAGACCGGCCTCTACTAACCATGATATCCGATTTTGAAAACGTTATGTGTTCTTGTTCCGATTAATTAGCCTAGAATTACTATGTTATGCGTGCAACAAACAAGTATAGACTAGATCGCCTAATTTGGAAGTAAACATTGCATATCCGTTTGTTTTGAAAAACGTGTTGGGTTTTGCTACTCGCAAGTAGGCTAAAATACGGATTTCAACGAGTCATTCCAACTCAGACAATCCAACCTCCACCCACAGGCATTCAATCAGTAATATCACGTAAGCATTTAGCCGCATGGCAAGCATACCGTCATGTTAACATTCACACGCATGCGAGATGCTAAAGCATAAATACTTACATCGTACTCCGTGCCAAAACAATAAACTAGTTAGCAAGCATGCATGACCTAGTTCATGTTAAAATGACTAATGCATCGCAGGCAAGGGTGCAATCTAGAGTAGGCTCGGCTAACCCTAAAATGGCATGTGAAATGCAATCATTCGATGCACGTATTCAATTTGGAATTGAAAATACAATGCAGTTAGCGTAATGTACCGAGCCCGGTGCATGTCAACAAATGCATGGATGCACGCATGCATAGCATAAGGTATGCTAAAATAAACGTGCCCTAATCTACCATCATAAGCAGGTAAATAAAAGGGAAGAAAGAAGCGGGGATTGGAAGACATGCACACACACGCACCCACACTTATTACAGATTTGCCCTCGCCCGGAGGGACCAAAAGAATATATAAATTAATTAACTACGCAAGCTAATTAAATATTACAGACCCATTAAATTAATCAAACAAATTAACTAATCTAATTAAAACAGTAAACCGCCTCGGGAAGAGGGTCAGATGCAGCGCATGCTCGGGACTTGCTCGGAATCGCACTGCCATGCATAGTCTGCCTCTGTTTTCCCTGCTTTGCTCCTCTGAAAACTGCCAAAGTCTCAGGAATACCTCTCAGGATACTGGGGGATCCCACCGGCTAAGTAGAATGATCACCGGCACTAGGATGTGGCCATCGGCACAAAATGAATCCACCGGCTGATGATTTACTGCCGGCCGGCACAAAATGTTGCCGGTCGGCAAACAATACCTGCAGAACCTGCAACTCACAGCAGCAGAGGGCAAAACTTGCATGGCAATACAATTCAAACAATGTGTGCACCAATCATGCCCCCTATCATGTTTGTGACTCAAAGGGGTATGTGCCTCGATTCTCGGGCCACCAATCACGCATTTCCATGTATGATGGCCCAAAGAATTAAGTGTGCAACTTTCATGTCAAATGAAATGCAAACCAATCAAACAAAATAAGGCCCAATTCCTATCACCAAATCAAGAGAAACAAGGCATGCATGCAAGATGCAATGCAACCTAGGCATGCAAGCTAAGGATGCAACATGGCATGACAAGGCACTTATGCAAGCATTCAAGCAAACATGAGGCGATGCAAACTAATGAAGGTGGACTTAGACATGATTTAGGCAACTCTAATTAGGCCCAAAATCAGTGGCCAAAACCAAGGAAATGAAGGCCAAAATGCACACACACATGCATGCAATCATGGTCCAACGCCTTAAGCATAAACAAGGCAACTCTTAAGCACACTTAAAGAGACCAAACAATAGACAATTAGCATGCAACACAAGCTCTGAAATTGCACAAAATAAGGTGCCAAACCAACTAATTCAAGCAAGTAAAGCATGCAAATGGCCCAAGTACTTGAGGCAAGCCAAGAGGCTTAAACCAAGGTCAAACCCACCAAGCCTCACAAGGCTAAGGGACTCAAAACAGGTCAAAGGCAGGCCTAAACAACACCCAAAGGAACTCCTAGATGGCATCTAAATGGCTCAAATCTAAAGGCATACACAAATGCACTTTCAAGGGGCATACAACACAAGCTCCTAAGGCGTTAAAGAGGCATGCAAGGCAAGCATACAAACATGTTAAAGGGACTGAAATAACATGAAAAATGACTCCAATCCACTAAATCAAAGCAAACAAAGCATGCTATACACTTACATACTTAAGGCCAACAAGCCGAAAAATGCAAAGAGGCTATATAATGCATGCTAGGGTCGACTCAAGCAACCTAAGACAGACCTAAAGCATGGCAAAATAAGCACAAAAGCTTCACAAATCTAAGCCTAAAACATGCTAAAACAAAGGCACACAACCTAAGGCATATTAAGGCAATCGCAAGGCATTACAAGGTAGGTATGCAAGGCATGCATAGTACACCAAAACCAACTTAAAAACATGTTATATTATGGCAATATAAGCATGAAAAACAGCCAAGGCATGACCAACAAACATTCGAACATGGGCTCCCTTAAGAGACCAAAAATGGTCCCTTTTAAGGACAACAAGGAGAAGGGGTGGCCCCCTCCTTCTTGAGACTTCAAGGCACCATCTTCACCACTGAAATCCCTCGAGATTTCAGTGGTGAAGAGGCCCAAACACCAAAGTCTCGAAACTTGCACAAAATAGCACAAAAATGGGACCTTTCAAGGCCTAAGGGCGGTCAAACACACCCAAACCACAAAACACTCTTAACAAACAATCAAGAGGGCCTAAAAATAGAACTTTTTTATGTTATACACTAGACACAAAAACAGCTCTAAGATAGGTAGAAATATGATGCAAAAATGGGGTAAAAAGGGGCTAGTTTCTTACCCTTGAAGCCTTCTTCACAAATGGTAGTTTTGTGGCCTCCTTGAGCTTCAATCCAGTCAAAAATAGCAAGGACAAGCCCTTAGAACCTCAGTATCAAGAGGATGGTGTGATGGTAGGTGTTTGTGCACAAAACTAAGCCTAAAACACACACAAAGGCAAGAGAGGGAGAGATATAGATATAGGTTAGATACACTAATTTAAACCTTAAAACCAGAGCTCTTTAACTCTCTTCTCCAATTTTGTCTAACCCTTGAACAAGGGAGAGAAGGCCTCCTCTTATAGAGGAGCCAATCTTGTAAAGCTTACAAGGTAAGCTAACAAGAGGGCCATCCCTCCATACACATGTATGGAGGGGAAGAAAATGCCAGCCAACTGTTTCAAAATATCTCCAAAAGCAGCTGAACAGTAGTCGGCTGGGCAAAAATGTCATTTTGACAAAAATGACTGCCGACCGGCAATAAAGAGTGCCGACCGGCAACATAGATTGCCGATGGCAACAAAAACCAGCCGGTGGCCTCTAGCCACTGCCGGTGGTGTGTGGAGATGCCTCACAAGGCATTCCCTGCCCCTCCAAGGCAAAACACAAGTGTTTGGTGTAAAACCAGACACAAAACGGTTGAGTTCGGAGATCCTGAGGCAAGGCGCGTAGCCGAGGACTCCGGGAACTCCAAACGAACACAAACATGGATAATCACCGAGTGTTCAAACGGTGACGTCCAAGTCTTGAGGACGGTCAAAAATGGGGTGTCTACAGTTGCCCCTCTTTGACAGAACTCGAAAGTCATAACAATAACGGGAGTGAATGTCAAAGCCCAGAGACGACCCATTTTTGACAAGGCCGAAGACTTAGACAAACATGCAAGACAAACAAGGTATGCGCCCGAAGGCAGGGGCAAAATGCAAGACAATGCAAAAAGCCGAGCATAATTTATGATCATGCAAAGAAAGCTGTAACGAAGCACGCATGCGACAGTTTTAAGCTAGCATACATCAAATTACACTACAATGCAGAAAGGATGTAAGAGAATTATGCAATTCTCAATACGTCTCACTCGGAGGATATAATACTGTGCGGCTCGTCTGGTTGCACCGGCCTCAAATGAACCGTACATACAATATCGTGCCTGAAAAGAAAACAAACTTAACAGGTACAATGTCGTTAGCAGCATGCATGACAATGCAAACGAGACACGCATGCCAATGCAGATAAGACGACACGTATGCCAACGAAAATGTGACACGTATGCCAATGGAAATGAGGCACACATGCCGATGAAGATGGGGCACACGTACCGATGAAAATGAGACACGCATGCCGATGAAAATGAGGAGGCACATGTGCCAATGCGAATGAGGCACACGTGCCAATGCAAATGAGGCACACGTGCCAATGAGAATGGGGCACACGTGCCAATGCAAATAAGGCACACGTGCCAATGCGAATGAGGCACACGTGCCAATGAGAATGGGGCACACGTGCCAATGCAAATGAGGCACACGTACCAATGCGAATGAGGCATACGTGCCTATGGAAATGAGGCACACGTGCCTATGGAAATGAGGCACACGTGCCAATGCGAATGAGGCACACGTGCCAATGCAAATGAGGCACACATGCCACACGGAATGGAAAATGATGCAAATGAAACAAATGAGACACGCATGCCCCATAAGAATGCAAAATGATGTAAGTGTGACACACATGCCACACGGAATGTAAAATGATGCCAATGAGGTACGCGTGCCTCAAAGGAATACAAGATGCTGCCAATGAGGTACGCGTGCCTCAAAGGATGCAAAATGCTGCCAATGAGGTACGCGTGCCTTAAAGGAATGCAAAATGCTGCCAATGAGGTACGCGTGCCTCAAAGGATGCAAAATGCTCCCAGAGGTACGCGTGCCTCAAAGGAATGCAAGATGATGCAAGTGTGACACACATGCCACACGGAATGTAAAATGATGCCAATGAGGTATGCGTGCCTCAAAGGAATGCAAGATGATGCAAGTGTGACACACATGCCACACGGAATGTAAAATGATGCAAGTGTGACACGCATGCCACACGGAATATAAAATGATGCAAGTGTGACACGCATGCCACACGGAATATAAAATGATGCAAGTGTGACACGCGTGCCACACGAAATGTAAAGCAATGCAAGTGTGACACGCATACCACACGAAATATAAAACAATGCAAGTGTGACACACATGCCACACGGAATGGAAAATGTAAGTGTGACACGCATGCCACACGAAATATAAAACAATGCAAGTGTGACACGCATGCCACACGAAATGGAAAATGTAAGTGTGACACGCATGCCACACGAAATATAAAACAATGCAAGTGTGACACGCGTGCCACACGAAATGTAAAACAATGCAAGTGTGACACACGTGCCACACGGAATGGAAAATGTAAGTGAACTCGAGTGCGCGACAACGCACGTTTTTTTTTTTGAAATACATGATAATGCAAAACAAGGAGATGCACGACAACACAAATGATGTGCGAGGCAACGACAACACGAATGATGTGCGAGGCGATGTATGTATTGGGGTGCATGACAATGCATGACAACGCTTGTAATAAAATGCATGACAATGCATGAGGGATGTGTATGACGGCGCGACGCAACGCAACGCACCAGACAACATGATGAATGCATGCAACGCACGAGGGGCAACTTTTGAATCTTGTAAAAGGCAAAAGGATACAAAAGGATACAACATTGCATGAATTTGAGTGCCACGTACAGAAGACACAGTCCGAGGTCAAAACGGAGGCCGGTTGAGCGTCGGAGATACACTTTCTTGCACTTTCTCGAGCTATGAAGACCAAAAACTACTCATATTGCCTAAACAAGGCTGTGGGAACACCACCGGCCGGGAGGGGAAGCCACCCGCTGTCCACCGGCTACAAAATAATTCCATCGGCACAATATTCTGCCGGCCGGCACAAAATGTTACCGACCGGCAAAAAGTTCCTAAATCGGGGCAGATTCGACATTTCACCATGGGTGTTTTAAAATAGGGTTTCTAAACCCTATTTCTCACTCCCTCCTTCGCCGAAAAACAACCCCCTCTCTCTCTAGAGCGTTTTTCTCTCCTCTTTTCTCCGTTTCTTCGCGTTCTACGCCCGTTCCGTCGTCGGATTCGCGATTTTCTTCGCGTTTCGGACATTTTCAACTGAACAAATCTTTGTTTCGGTGCCTCTTTTGCCGTTTCCACCTTTTTGGGGTTTGTTCCCCTCACTTTCCTCTCCATTTCCGTGCCTTTTCACATCCCGACCTTTCCGGCCATTTTTCACCCTCCTGGGGGTTGACTTTTCGGTTGACTCTTCGTATTCCGTCCCGATTTTCATTCTCCGACCATTTTCTCATCACTCTTGTCATGGCCGACGACATTCCACGGGTTGGGACTCCCCCGGATCACGAGATGGATCCCGGGGTCGAGCTTCTTCCCTTGAGCGAGCGTCCGTTCGACCCGGCGACCTACCGGCCGGCGATTCATGTTCTACCACCCGACGGATTGCGCCAGTTCAGGAGTTTTGACATGGCGTTGGATCCTGAGCTCCTGCTACGTGAGCCTGCCTCCCACCTATCCTCCGGCGCTTCCGAGGTAACCTTCTTTCTCTATTTTATTTTCTGCAATGTAGGAATTTTAACTGTCAACTGCCATAGCTGATTACATTCTTTGACTGCTTAGTTCTTTAACTGCTTAGTTCCGATACACTGATACACTGTATATTGTAGTTGATTGCAAATGTACTTGCAACTGATTATCTGTTTAAGACTCACACGTGCACACACACTGCACTAGCCTTGAACCACTCAACACATGACACACACCGTATTCCACTGCAAACACCGGCAGCTGATACCTGTTTGAATATGAGAATATGCACGCATGCCACATTTGCACTGAACCACTCAAACACGTTGATGCATCACACGTTGTAGTTCACTGTAAGCACACCGGCACCCGGTATCTGTTTGAATCTGAAAGTATGCACGCATGCCACATTTGCACTGATTCACTGTTTCTTCAAAACTGTACATTTTATATTGCTTCGCAACTACTTGTTTGAAAACAGGGAGATTCCCATACCATCCGCGGGTATGGGAACACTGTCGCTCGTGTGTGGTACGCCGAGCTTCCCGATGCAGTTCGCCATATTGTGGACCAGGCCGGCTTTGGCGTATTCTGCAGAGGACTCTCCAGGCTTACTACATGCAGGCCTCTCCTCGCCGCTCTGGTGGAGAGGTGGTGGGACACCACCGATTCATTTCATTTGTCTGCGACTGGGGACATGACGATGACCCCTTATGATTTCTCGATGCTCACAGGCATCAGGGTAGGGGGGATCCGATCCCCTTTGACATTGATATGGACGAGTGGACCGCGGCTCAGGTCTACTTGCTTGGCGCGGCACCACCTCTTGCGCGTCCCGGCTTTGTCCGATACTCCTGGTTTGAGGTGCAGTTCAGGGTCCAGCCCCTCCTTGTCGATGCAGCCCCGATGACTCAGGAGGCCGTGGAGAGATATGCACGCGGCTTCCTCATGTTCCTATTCGGGACGACCATCTTCGCCGACCGGGCGAACACCGTGCCTCTCTGCCTGCTCAGCGCACTGGTGGATGTCAGGGACATGTTACATTATGACTGGGGTGGCGCCGCTCTGGCCACTCTTTATGGGTATATGAGCTCGGCTTCCCGCGGCAGCGGACAGTTGCTCGGGGGTTACTGGCGTGCTTGGGAGGTACATTTCTTCTCCTCCGCTTTATATTTCTGCTCTATACTTTCTGTATTCTGTACTGTACTCTGTAGTTTGCTTCGCACTGACTGTATACTGCTCACACTGTACACCCTGCACAATACACTGCACAATACACGGCTCCGTTATTTCTGCTTTATTTTGCGTTTCTGCTTTATCTAATAATCATGCTGGTATTTGCTCTGCAGTTGTGGGTCTACGCCTACTTTCCCAGACTGGAGCCGGTGCCAGAGACGGAGACTCCTCTGGTCGTTCCCTTCTCGCGCCGCTTTGATGGGAGATGTACGCGGCGGCCCCGAGAGACATTTAGCTTCTTCCGCCGCTTCTTCGACACCATCACCCCCGCAGAGGTATGTTTTACTTGCAGTTCATTTAAGCTTCGCTTTTCCACTGCATATTTCAATAACAGTAGATAACAAACTGCATTTCAATTTCAGATCACCTGGCGGCCGTGGGCTCCACTGCCAGCGATGATGCGGGATCGGTTTGCCGGTGCCGATGAGACCTCACGTTACCGGATTCTGCTCGAGGGCCCGGTCTGTCGGGCTTGGTACCTAGGCGAGCGTTTCTTACGCCAGACCCTGGGTTTACCGGAGCAGATAGTCCCGGTGCACCCTCCTGAGTATATGAGGGATACCGAGCGATTCACTGCCGAGCAGATGGCGGACTACACCATTGGCTGGGAGGCAGACGACTTCAGAGGCGAGGGCGATTACTTGGAGTACGTCCAGACCTTCCTCATGCGACCTCTGGGCGGCGGTCGCCGGGTTGAGAGAGAGAGAGGCCAGCGGCGCTAGCGGCCGGAGCAGGAGTAGGAGCGCCGAGGGGAGCTCGAGTCCGTGGCAGGGGCGAAGTCCAGCGGGGGCGTGGGACCGGTTGGCCTGCTCTGCCCGCTGCATTGACCTTCAGAGGGCAGGGTGGGGCGACCTATCAGATCCCCTTCGCCCCTCCGCCGGCTGATCATGAGTTTGTCGGTGTCCCCGACTTGCCTCCGGTATGTATTACTTCATTCTTCATCTTGCACTGTTATTTCATTTCAGTTTATTTGATATTCCACAGAATACTGATGCATCTGATACTTTTGCAGGCGTCTTCTGAGTACACCCGGCAGTCATTGGAGATGAATGCCTCCATGATGGGGATGCTACAGCGGACATTCGACCTCCTAGCCCTTTACAGCATTCCGGTATGTTCTTTCTAACCACAGCCTCAAACCATACACAAACTGCTTTACATAATCTGATGCACAACACGACATCTGATAAACTGCTCACGGCATCTGATACACGATACTCACACGTCGCATCCTGCACTGATTCACTGCTCACAGCATATACACACTGTACTCATACACCGTATTCTGTACTGATTTACTGCCCACGGCATACACACACTGTACTCATACATTGCATTCTGTACTGGTAAACTGCTCACGGCATACATACGCTGTCCTCATACACTGCATTCTGCACTGATTCACTGCTCACGGCATACATACGCTGTACTCATACACTGCATTCTGCACTGATTTACCGCGCACAGTGTTCTGATGCATTCGCCTTTCATGTTTTTTCAGCCTCCCTTCCAGATTCCTCCGGTGGGCGGCACTCCAGCTGGACCTCCCATTTCTACCCGGGATGGCAGAGTATATCCCCGCACCAGAGGGTGGCGCACTCATGTCGGGAGCAGCTCGCGGACTCCAGTTCCAGATGACGAGTCTGAGGCAGAGACAGAGGCGGAGGAGACCGATGATGGCTCGGACTCGAGCTCAGACGGCGATGCCCCTAATGGTGCCCCTGGTGATGACGCTCCTGGACCTTCGTCTAGGAAGAGGACTAGGACAGATTGATAGCTCCGGAGCCATTTTTGACATTTGATATAGATTTTGCTATTTTTCTTCTTCTCTTTTTTTTTTTGCATTTTCCCCTTTTGTTAGTGGTTAGGATACCTTGTACTGCCGTAGGCAGATTTTGTTTCCAAAACTTATGTACTTGAAAAGATTATGAAATGAAACAAACTTTTGTCTAAAAGAGTGTTATATCTGCACACTTCATACTTTGCACTGCATTGCATCATATTACACCTCAAATGTAAATGATATTGATCTGTTGTCTGAAAATTGAGCACTTGCACTATGATAATCAGATAACGAACCAACTAACAGCAAACAACTCATACAAACCACTACTCAAACTGAATATACAGCCCGTGCTCTACTAGGGATTGTTTTGCACACAGCCCATAACATAGCACTTGGTTCATTCCGCACACAGCAAACCCTGAACAAATAGCCCCAATCTGACAAGACGGACCACAAAAGCTGACACGGTCGCAGTTGAAACACACACGGATGTCCCAAATTTTTCCTTTCCTTCTCTTGTTTCGCACAAATGTAGAGAATGGCACAGCATTTTGAGCACAAACGTTTTTTGAAATAAAGAAGGGTTTTAAACCGAGGTATCGAGCCTACAACTGAACACAGCAGGAAAGACTCAAACAAAGGGTACACGACCTAAACACAATGAAACACGCTTGGAAAAGACCCAAAACGAAAGTTGGGCTAAACAAGACAAAAGACACGACACACGGACATGTTTACAAAACGAGAGACCTCAAATCTCGAGGAGCCAGTTCCCCCGGGTATGTTTCCCACCCTTTCTGATTCGTGATTCTCACATCACTCGGCCCTCAGGCTCGATTTTTCTCTCAAAACCCTTTTCTTAATTTTCTCTCAACTTACACCTCTCTATTCTTTATTCTCTCATTTTCGTCCCTCCCCAGGGTGATTGATAGATGCATAGGAAGTTGTGGGTTCACGCCCAACACTATTGGCTCGCGGCTATTTCTTCCGGTGACGTCTAGTCGATGTTTCAGACAGGAAATGGTGTATCTTGATCTGTCCCAATTTGTGCTTCGCACTTGGCTTAATACCTCGTTGTTTGGAGGATATTAAGAGCTTTCAGCCCTTTACAGACAGCTTTAGCTGTGCCTTCTTCCGGCGAATAGGGTGCCCTTCTGGCAAGTATGTTGATGACGGGGGAAAGACAGAACACCTGACTCGACTGTGCCCCTAGTTCATCACTTTGACCATTTTTTGTTTTGGTTTTCTACTAAAACAGTTTTGACCAAAATGAGAGTTAGATTAACATGCTTGTTCGATCTTTGATTTGAAAATCATGCAAGTCAGGTTATAAGCACTGAAAATTTTCCCTTTTTGGTCCCAGAAATGGTCTAGTTTTGGAAAATGAAATAGTTTTTCGAGAAAATAGTCAACCTCAGTAAAAATTTTCAAAAACTATTTTTGCAAACGGTCAATGCTCAACGAGCACGGAACCTACCCTTGAGATGCGCAACCTTGGATCGGAGGCAATGGAAAATTGCCCCTTGCTTGAAAGGGGTGCATGGCAACGGAAAGTTGCCCCTGGTTTAGACGGCGACTCATGGCAACTTATGGCAACGGAAAGTTGCCCCTTGTTCGGATGATGCCGCAGCATGCTGAAAACCAGTCCTCATCGGTGATGATTGCAAACGAACTCTCGGACACGGAGAAGACGAAGACGGTTTGAATCAATATATGGACACAATCACCTGGAAGGTGTTGGTGGTTGGATTTCAAGAGGAAGTTAATCACGTAGTTCCAGGTTGCTGCAATCGAGACATCAGATTCGGAGGAGGCACAAGTGATCAAAACCATGACATGGACTGAGACGCTATGGAAGCGTTGGGGGCTGGACTTCAGGATGAAGTTGCCTACGTATCCCAAACATGGGAATCAAGCCTTACGTAGTTCCGGTTAAGGTACACTCGGGTATTTTAACCTTCACTGTTTAGGCTCTAACTTTTGCCAAGGTGCCCAATGCGGGTTTTCGACCTTGCGAGCTATGTTTTTCTTTTTCTTTTTCTTTTCTTTTCTTTTCTTTTGCATTTTCATTTCTTTTCTTTCTTTTGATATTTTTTGTTCTTTTTCTCCTTTTTTGCTTCTTTTTTATTTCTTTTTTATTTCTTTTTTCTTTGCTCTAACTTTTGCCTGGGCCGCCCTTCCGGGTTTTCGGTCCAGCGAGCCTCTCAAAGGGTAAAAGTGTAGCAAGCCCATGCCAAATGGTTTTGAGATTGAAGCCTTTCTGTGTCCAGGAGAATGACTGCTGTGTTGATTTGCAGAAAAGTCCATCACGGTTGCTTTACGAGCCTTGCCGGGTGGGATCTGATCTCCTTGATCTGACTTTGATGCCTCTTGCTCGAGGGCTGCCTCAAAATGGGCCACACAGGCGTTTCATGGCACTGTTGAACGTTTTGAACGGATTCCAGTTTGCAACAGATAAATTGAATTTTGAGGCTGAGAGCGATCCTGGGCTGCACAATCTCAAGAGCAATTCCACACAAGTCTTCACAGGACCGCGCAAAACATTTTTTTTGAAAGTTTTTAAGAAAGCGACAAATCGCTCACGCTGAAGACAGTGTAGGAACCAGTCTGGATCAAACCAGGGTCTTTCTCAGTACTCACGCTGACAGGCATGATTTCATTCATAAAAAGGCTTAGCATGCCCATCTTTCCCTCAAAAATGATCAAAGTTTTGCAAAACCCGAAGAATTCCTTCCTCTTTGTTTTCATCACCGCAGTGTTCAAAAGGGGTTTTTATGAAAAGCTTAGGTCATTACGACGATGTTTAAGGCACAAGAGAGTAGGTGGTATGTACTGTTCTTCCATTCACATCCCCTGGCACGGCTGACTCAAATAGCAACAAGTACGGAACGTGATAGCCACAGCTGTTTCATTCAACTTTGTTGGTATAATTGGCTCCTTGGCAGCAACAGACTCAAAAAGCAAAAACAAAAGGATAATGGCAAAACGGTGTTCGAGGCAACAACCCCGAAATCACCTGACATTCTATACAAAGGGGACTGACTCGTTACAACAAGACAGACCCGTGAGCAAAAAGGACTGACTCAAGACAATGAGACAGACTCAAAAAACAAAGACCGACTCGACACTCAAGCCAGAATTTACGAAACCAGTGACCGTAGATGCTCAAAAATGCATGCCAGACGCCCATCAAAAAAATATGCCAAGTGTCGCCCGCAGGTGGTTCACTTCCTGATTACATGCTTGCACTATCGGTATCCTCAAAATCCAAGAACTCTGTAGTGACTGACTTGGCCGAGGTAGGCGGGAGGATAACCTCGTTGTCAATCAAATCCTGCACCTCATGACGGAGGCGGAAGCAATTGTCGGTAGGGTGGCATCTTGCTGCTGGTGGTACACTACTCTGAGCAGGATCATGCGTAGCAGGGAGATTCTTCGGGAGGGGTCGGGGCTCAAGAGGTGTAAGATGCCCCTTTTTGGCCAAAATCAAAAGTGCCCTAGACAAAGGCATGTAGAGAGGATGGAAGACTCGGCGCCCTCGAGGCAGGTACTTTGGAGCCTGAGCATTCTTGCTAGATGCACTAGCGAACGGATCGGCGGGTGCGGCCTTGGATTTCTGATCCTTTCCGGATGCAGGGTTGGGAGCGGGAAGAACTGTTTTGGCGTGACTTGGCCTATCCCGGTTCTCTGATTGACTGGAACTGCCCTCAGGCGGAGTGGGAAAAGCATCCTCCACAGTTTTTGTCACAACTGTAGATATCTGTTGCTTGTTCATCCCCCTGGCTCTCAAAGCCTCTACTGCCCACAGCAGTTGTTCGATAGGATCGGCATCTGCCTTCATTTTACCTTTGTCTCGGGCCTCAGCCTGATCTAGGATTTGAGTTGGTGTTGACATGTCATCGTTATAACTGGAGGCCGTCTCCGGTTGACTAAGTTCAATAACAATTCGGCCCAACAGCGGGGGCTCCTGGGGTACAAAGCTCCCGGCATACGGTGCGGCTGGCGGTGAAGCTGACATTCCATAGGCGAGATCCGCCACGGATCTTTGAAGATCACCTATCATTCCCATTAGTTCAAATGTAGTAGGCTCGCGAGCCTGATATAGTTGAGGGGCCTAAACTGGGTGCGCAGTCGGCGATCTGGGTGGATGCGGCATATCAACAGTAGTCTCACTGTATAGGGTGATTCCTTGATCCAACGCGGCCGTCATGACCACGATCTCTTCTGAATTCTGCGTCATGCTAAGTCCTGCCTCAGCAAGAGAAGACACTAGCTGTTCTGGATCAATTCTCTGAATCTCTGAACTGAAACGGAAAACAAGCAGTATTTCAGCCCCAAACAGATCAAACACGGGTGTAGCCAAACAACTGCACTCTACTACTGATCACTGTTCTCCCAGAATCAAAAACTGAACTGATATCCGCAGACATAACTGATTCTCAACAACACTGATACTAGTGCCCTCGGGCCTGATACCCAAACTTGCAAACTGATACACGCATTCCCTGTATAGATACACTCTAAAAGCACATAGCATGTAAAAGAGAGCCAATACACCCCTATGTTGGGATAGGGTTTCCCTGTCCTATTTTGTCAGGAGCTAGGGTTTCACTACGCACGCAGCGGTTTCAAACAACCTACATCGGGTAAGCAACCTGTCCTAGTTTGGAATGGTCACTATGGATTTCGATATGCACTAGGTCGATTGGTCAAAGAGGGTGCCCCGGTAAAACCGGGGTTTGTGTTCCCATACCGGCAGAGCCCGCAACCAGTCAGCCTTATGGTCATGCCTTGACAAGACAAGCCTCCAGCAAACCGCTCAGGAATAGCAGATGGCCAACACGGTGTCCTAGGCGCACCAATGCACATGCAATGCAAAGAGACACATAAATGAAATCAAAGTAGGATATCACGAGTTCGAGTCAAACTCTCTAAAGTCCCCAGTAGAGTCGCCAGAAACTGTAGACGCGCCCTTGGGCTTCACTCTACAGTTCGGACACCCTTTTTGTTTGTTGCGGTTCTTAATCTGAACCAAAGAGTCCAACTCTGGCAAATCCTTTGAGAAAACAGATTTTTGAGAAAGAAGTGCCAAACATGGACTGCTTTGCCAGATACAGAGTCGCCACCTAAATATTTTTAAAATGGGAAATTTAGGAAACCCTGACTCGGTGCCGAAGGCCACGTATCCGTCATAACCAAAGTTGTCTTGGCTCGGGAGCTTGGGTACGATCGGGGAAGGTCAGCTATGAGCACCCCCTTTCGCCCGGTCCGAAGACCGGCCTCTACTAACCATGATATCCGATTTTGAAAACGTTATGTGTTCTTGTTTCGATTAATTAGCCTAGAATTACTATGTTATGCGCGCAGCAAACAAGTATAGACTAGATCGCCTAATTTGGAAGTAAACATTGCATATCCGTTTGTTTTGAAAAACGTGTTGGGTTTTGCTACTCGCAAGTAGGCTAAAACGGATTTCAACGAGTCATTCCAACTCAGACAATCCAACCTCCACCCACAGGCATTCAATCAGTAATATCACGTAAGCATTTAGCCGCATGGCAAGCATACCGTCATGTTAACATTCACACGCATGCGAGATGCTAAAGCATAAATACTTACATCGTACTCCGTGCCAAAACAATAAACTAGTTAGCAAGCATGCATGACCTAGTTCATGTTAAAATGACTAATGCATCGCAGGCAAGGGTGCAATCTAGAGTAGGCTCGGCTAACCCTAAAATGGCATGTGAAATGCAATCATTCGATGCACGTATTCAATTTGGAATCGAAAATACAATGCAGTTAGCGTAATGTACCGAGCCCGGTGCATGTCAACAAATGCATGGATGCACGCATGCATAGCATAAGGTATGCTAAAATAAACGTGCCCTAATCTACCATCATAAGCAGGTAAATAAAAGGGAAGAAGAAGCGGGGATTGGAAGACATGCACACACACGCACCCACACTTATTACAGATTTGCCCTCGCCCGGAGGGACCAAAAGAATATACAAATTAATTAACTACGCAAGCTAATTAAATATTACAGACCCATTAAATTAATCAAACAAATTAACTAATCTAATTAAAACAGTAAACCGCCTCGGGAAGAGGGTCAGATGCAGCGCATGCTCGGGACTTGCTCGGAATCGCACTGCCATGCATAGTCTGCCTCTGTTTTCCCTGCTTTGCTCCTCTGAAAACTGCCAAAGTCTCAGGAATACCTCTCAGGATACTGGGGGATCCCACCGGCTAAGTAGAATGATCACCGGCACTAGGATGTGGCCATCGGCACAAAATGAATCCACCGGCTGATGATTTACTGCCGGCCGGCACAAAATGTTGCCGGTCGGCAAACAATACCTGCAGAACCTGCAACTCACAGCAGCAGAGGGCAAAACTTGCATGGCAATACAATTCAAACAATGTGTGCACCAATCATGCCCCCTATCATGTTTGTGACTCAAAGGGGTATGTGCCTCGATTCTCGGGCCACCAATCACGCATTTCCATGTATGATGGCCCAAAGAATTAAGTGTGCAACTTTCATGTCAAATGAAATGCAAACCAATCAAACAAAATAAGGCCCAATTCCTATCACCAAATCAAGGAACAAGGCATGCATGCAAGACGCAATGCAACCAAGGCATGCAAGCTAAGGATGCAACATGGCATGACAAGGCACTTATGCAAGCATTCAAGCAAACATGAGGCGATGCAAACTAATGAAAAGGTGGACTTAGACATGATTTAGGCAACTCTAATTAGGCCCAAAATCAGTGGCCAAAACCAAGGAAATGAAGGCCAAAATGCACACACACATGCATGCAATCATGGTCCAACGCCTTAAGCATAAACAAGGCAACTCTTAAGCACACTTAAAGAGACCAAACAATAGACAATTAGCATGCAACACAAGCTCTGAAATTGCACAAAATAGAGGTGCCAAACCAACTAATTCAAGCAAGTAAAGCATGCAAATGGCCCAAGTACTTGAGGCAAGCCAAGAGGCTTAAACCAAGGTCAAACCCACCAAGCCTTACAAGGATAAGGGGACTCAAAACAGGTCAAAGGCAGGCCTAAACAACACCCAAAGGAACTCCTAGATGGCATCTAAATGGCTCAAATCTAAAGGCATACACAAATGCACTTTCAAGGGGCGTACAACACAAGCTCCTAAGGCGTTAAAGAGGCATGCAAGGCAAGCATACAAACATGTTAAAGGGACTGAAATAACATGAAAAATGACTCCAATCCACTAAATCAAAGCAAACAAAGCATGCTATACACTTACATACTTAAGGCCAACAAGACCAAAAATGCAAAGAGGCTATATAATGCATGCTAGGGTCGACTCAAGCAACCTAAGACAGACCTAAAGCATGGCAAAATAAGCACAAAAGCTTCACAAATCTAAGCCTAAAACATGCTAAAACAAAGGCACACAACCTAAGGCATATTAAGGCAATCGCAAGGCATTACAAGGTAGGTATGCAAGGCATGCATAGTACACCAAAACCAACTTAAAACATGTTATATTATGGCAATATAAGCATGAAAAACAGCCAAGGCATGACCAACAAACATTCGAACATGGGCTCCCTTAAGAGATCAAAAATGGTCACTTTCAAGGACAACAAGGAGAAGGGGTGGCCCCCTCCTTCTTGAGACTTCAAGGCACCATCTTCACCACTGAAATCCCTCGAGATTTCAGTGGTGAAGAGGCCCAAACACCAAAGTCTCGAAACTTGCACAAAATAGCACAAAAATGGGACCTTTCAAGGCCTAAGGGTGGTCAAACACACCCAAACCACAAAACACTCTTAACAAACAATCAAGAGGGCCTAAAAACAGAACTTTTTTATGTTATACACTAGACACAAAAAACTCTAAGATAGGTAGAAATATGATGCAAAAATGGGGTAAAAAGGGGCTAGTTTCTTACCCTTGAAGCCTTCTTCACAATGGTAGTTTTGTGGCCTCCTTGAGCTTCAATCCAGTCAAAAATAGCAAGGACAAGCCCTTAGAACCTCAGTATCAAGAGGATGGTGTGATGGTAGGTGTTTGTGCACAAAACTAAGCCTAAAACACACACAAAGGCAAGAGAGGGAGAGATATAGATATAGGTTAGATACACTAATTTAAACCCTAAAACCAGAGCTCTCTAACTCTCTTCTCCAATTTTGTCTACCCTTGAACAAGGGAGAGAAGGCCTCCTCTTATGGAGGAGCCAATCTTGTAAAGCTTACAAGGTAAGCTAACAAGAGGGCCATCCCTCCATACACGTGTATGGAGGGGAAGAAAATGCCAGCCAGCTGTTTCAAAATATCTCCAAAAGCAGTTGAACAGTAGTCGGCTGGGCAAAAATGTCATTTTGACAAAAATGACTGCCGACCGGCAATAAAGAGTGCCAACCGGCAACATAGATTGCCGATGGCAACAAAAACCAGCCGGTGGCCTCTAGCCACTGCCGGTGGTGTGTGGGGATGCCTCACAAGGCATTCCCTACCCCTCCAAGGCAAAACACAAGTGTTTGGTGTAAAACCAGACACAAAACGGTCGAGTTCGGAGATCCTGAGGCAGGGCGCGTAGCCGAGGACTCCGGGAACTCCAAACGAACACAAACATGGATAATCACCGAGTGTTCAAACGGTGACGTCCAAGTCTTGAGGACGGTCAAAAATGGGGTGTCTACAAGTTGCTTATCTAGGTTGCATCATTGTATACCTATTGTATTGCCATATTGCTTGCGTGATTAGGTCACATTGCACTACATCTTGCATGATTAGCACATTGTACATTTACATGATTAGCTTGCATTGCATTTGGCATGTTTTGTTAACTTAGCCATTTTGCATACTTGGGCCATTTTGCATACTTGAGTCCCTTTGCATACATGCATTGCATTTTGCTTGGTTTGGGGTGTCAAACCAAGCATGAGGGGTGAGGTGTGTTCGTACTCAAAGTGACGAAACACACCTCAACCCTCGGTCGCCGATGACCTTGACCTCAACATGATAGGGCGTGTAGCACTCATGAGTTTTGTTGCATGCATTTACATTGATTTGCAAACTTGGTGCCTTTGGCCATCATGCATCAAAATGCGTGATTGGTGGCCCGAGGACCGAGGGCCATACTCCTTTGAGTCCATAGCATGATAGGGAGAGTGGCCATGCACACATTGCTTTGAATTTCCATGCCATGCACTGTCTGTCCTCTGTTGCTGTCAAAACAGGGCCCTGCAGGAAGAAATGGCCGACCGACCACTTTTTGTGCCGACCGACCATCAATGTCCAGCCGGTGGTTTAATATTTGGCCAATAAGCCTATTCTCATGGCCGGTGGATTTGAATTGTGGCCGGTGGCACTCCACAACACTCAGGGAATGATTCAAAAGGATTCTAAAAACTTTCATAAATTTCAGAAGGGCAAGGCAGTGTAAACAGAGGCAGCTTTTGGTCATGGCAATGGATTTCCGGGCAAAGCCAATCCGAGCATGTGTGCGTCCCTCTTCCCGAGGCCCCTTTTACTGCTTTCCATAGCTTATTTAATTCGATAATTAATTAGAAGTTTTGTAATATTTAATTAGCTAGAATAGTTTAATTATTTATTTGGTTTGTATAATTTATTCGGACCCTCCGAGCAAGGGCAATTGTGTAATAAGTGTGCGTGAGTGTGTGTATGTCTTCCAACCCTACGTCTTTCTCCCTTTTATTTACTAGCTTACGATGGTTAGATTAGGGCATGTTTCAATTAGCATACTTATGCTCGCATGTTTGCATCCATTCATCTGTCTTGCATGCACCGGGCTTGGCGCATCATACTAACTGCATCGTATTTCAATTCCAAGTTGAATACGTGTTAGCTGTAGCATCTCATATGCCATTCTTAGAATAGCCGAGCCTATTATAGTTGCATTTTTGCATGTGTTGCATTAGGCATTTCTGTATAGTTAGGATCATGCATTGATTTCTAACATAGATTCTGTTTTGGCTTGGAGTACTCGGTAAGTGTTTATGCTTTAGCATCCTTGCATGTGTGTGAGTGACTGCCATGATAGCATGCTTACCATGAGGCTAAGTGCTTATGTGATATAACTGCCTGAATGCCTGTGGGTGGAGGTTGGATTATCTGAATTGGAACAATTCATTGATTGCGAGTTTTAAGCCCACTAGATAGTGGCAAATCACCATGTTTTCTAAGCCCACTTGAGAGTGGCAAAATCTTCATTTTAGCCTACTTGCGAGTAGCAAACCGCTTTCAAAAACAAACATGAAATGTTTTGTTCCAACTCAGGCGATCCAGTCTATACTTGTATGCTGTGCGTATCACGTAGTAAATCTAGGCTAATTACCGGAATAAGAGCATATAATGTTTTCAAAACTCGATATCATGGCTAGTAGAGGCCGATCTTTGATCGGGCTATCAGGGGTGCTCACGAAGTGACCTTCCCCAATCGTACCCAAGTTCCAGAGCCGAGGCAACTTTGGTGATGACAGACATGTGGCCTTAGGCAACAAGTCAGGGTTTCCTAAATTTCCCAAAATAAAATATTTAGGTGGCGACTCTGTATCTGACAAAGCAGTTCATGTTTGGCACTTCTTTCAAAAAAATCTGTTTTCAAAAATGATTTGCCAGATTTGGACTCTTTGATAATTCATCGGTCTTGCATTGCACTCTGCGAGATTAGATATAGGACCGTGACATTGAGTCCTGAACTGTAGTGAGCCCAATGAACAAAACAGGGGATTCCCTCCCAGGACGTTCGGGGACGTCTACACCTGCCTCACCCGTTCTTGCTCAGACGTTCTACCATGTTGACTTTTGCCGTAGTCTTCTTATTTGACACTGCTGTTGCACCAGATTTTGCCTTAGCACGGGCGCCATCCTCCTCCACCCGAATATGTTGGTGCACTCTCTCCATCAAGGTTTCCATCGTGAGGGGTGGCATTATAGTAATTGAATCCCTCAACCTGTTTCCGACTGGAAGTCCTCTTTTGTATTGTGCGATGGCGAGATTGGTGGGGCAGTCCCCTATCTGGTTGAACGTCTCCCAGTAGCGACTGTTGTAGGATCTCAATGTTTCCTTGTCGCCCATGTCAATGGAGAGTAGTTGATCGATCTCCACTGGGGTCTTAGTGTTCGTTCTGAACCTTGTCACGAACGCCTCTGCCAATTGTGCCCAGGAGGCTATGCTGCCTTCTGGTAGCCTTTCGAACCAGGTTAAACCTAGGTCGCCAAGGCTTGATGGGAATAGGATGCACATCAAAGTCTCGTTTCGCCGGTACACTGCCATGACCTGGCGAAAGTGGCTTAAGTGTGAGTAGGGGTCTGTCTTCCCCTCATACGTGGTAAATTTGGGCTGAAGGAAGCGGGAAGGTAGGGGTGCATTCTCAATTGCCGGAACGAACGGCGAGGTCTGCAGTCTTACTAAGGCTTTGTCTGTCGGTTCGTAAGCAGGGCGCGCTATTGGCATTCCTACCTCGACGCTTCCATGCGTCCGAGGAGCCAACCGCTGAAGGGCTGAGACTCTGCGCGGGTCATGCGCCCTGGTATCCTCTTTCCATCGTGCCTAGCACAGTTCGTAAGTCGGACGATCTAGGCAACTTCGTTTGCCTGGATGATGTCTGGTGCGTGCGCGAAGGCCGATAGATGCTTCCCTCAGTGTATGACCTCTCAGTTCTCGTTCTCTTAGACCTGGAGTAACGAGTCCTGGATTGAGTATCGCCTGTTCTGAGGCTTCTACTCTTTGCTTGTGACGGTGTGGTATGCCTACTACGATCCTCCGAGTAGCGAAGGGACGTGTTGCCTTTGCGCCCCTCTCATGTCGCCACCCATTTTCCCTTGATCTGGCGCTTCATGGCCTCCATATCCGCCGCCATCTTCCTTATTAGTTCATCCTGCTCTTTTACGCGATCCTCCAGAGCTTGAGGGTCGATTCTTCGCCTCTGCCTTTCAGGACTTTGTGAGCGAGAGCGACGGGGGCTGTTGTTTCGCCTCCCCCTTGCATCCCTCCGGGGGTTCTGTCGCTGGGGATCTAAGTCAGCCATGGGAGGGATAGAAGACAAACCTTTGCACCTCCCACCCCCCTCTGGGGTTTGTCCGTCGATGGCGGATTGTGGCAAATCTTCGTTGTGCGCCATTGCTCTCAATTAGCGAGGGAAACTTGATCAAGAGGTTTTGTTCTTTGTCTGGTCTTTCCACAGACGGCGCCAATTGTGCGGGAAAGAAATAAACCTTCTCGTATAATCCTGTTGATCAAGTCTGCGCTCTTCCGTACGTTGTCGCTTTACTCCCTGAAAATACAAACATGAGCTAGCCGGCGGGTGTGTGCCGGATACCTCTCCGATGCCTAAGTCAGCAAAATAGACAAAAAGCTCTGTGTATTCAGGAATCAAAGTTGCGTTACCTCTCCATAGGTGATGTTATGAGCTTTTATAGGTTCCGTGTGGCACAATCCTAGTAGGACTCTTATTCCTTCATGCAGAGTCCTCCTAGGAATCACACTCCTGAAAGATAATGTTTATCCTTCAACACCCCCCTCACTGCTTAAACCAAGTGAGATGGTTTTACCTCGGTGGTATGACAAGGCGACCGAGCTATCACAGCCATGCTATACTGGCTGAAATGACCGAGCTTTACCTGGCTCGGTTCTCTCCTTCATTGCGTGTATATCGGTTTCTCCTGCCGAGACCGTGCTAACCATAACGAGAGTGGACCGAGCTAAATCGTAGCAAGGTCCTGAGAAAAGCTCAAATACCTCGGCTCAGAAGGGTATGGCCAAGTTAACTGTCACCACTCTAACAGTGGTGACCGAGCTAAATACAAGGCTCTTTTGGACCGAGCTAACTACAAGGCTCTCTTGGACCGGGCTAACTACAAAGCTCTTTCTGGACCGGGCTAACTACAAAGCTCTTTTACTCAACTCCTTTTACTGTGGCCCACAGAATGGCCCATCACCCAGTTCAGCCCAATTTATACATAAATTACCCTCTCATCTTCCATTACTAAAAATAAGAGAGGGACCTTAGACTAATTTTCTCATTTATAAATAAACCTCTCCAATATAAAAATATTTTTTGTATTAAGATTTAACTTTGACTTAAACCTTCTTTTTCATGTCAAAATTTGACAATTAAAGATTGGTTTAGGAAAACAAATTGTATTTTTATTTGTTGTTTACTACGTTATTATAAAATTATTACTAAAAAAACTGATACATTTGACAAATGCTTAAAAAAAAATTATTGTTATCGAAATAATTCAAGTGGAATTTGAATTTTATTTATTTATTTATTTCAAGACAAAAAGACAGTTTGAGAAAACGTGCTTTTTCTTTAGCACTTAACAAACATGATAGGCTCGGTTAAAAAGTGAATTTTTTTCCCTTTTGTCACCTAAACCAGTTGAAACCATACCAAAAATAAATAAATAAAATTGTTACTTAAATAGCCAAAAAAATTTAATTTAAACAAAAACCAAACAGGGGTGTGAGTCACCATTCTCATTAGTTTGGACGAGTAACACATTAAATCAAAATCATATGAGAATATTTTAACTATTTTTAAATATATCCAACACATGTTGGGAAAGTATCCAATAAGTATTGATATCCAACATAGACGTACTATCTTCTTAGAAGCGTCCATGCGTCTTAGTTCAACACTACGTGGCTTGTTTACAAGAAAATGAACTCCAGTGTAGAGCAATAAGACATAAATGTTTTTTTTTTTTTTTTCCAATAAAAAAAATGTTTCTAACAAAACAAACAGCAGCAAGAGCCTTCTTCCACACTGTATCAACATCAAGAGAACACAAGTCACAAAGACTTATGGCAAATACATACCCGATCAGTACAAATACATGTTTTTGGGACAAGGAAATCAGTTCAAATGTGCCAATTTACGCAACTATATCACTTTTTGGCATCCATATACGAACAAGCCGGTCATAAAACGAGCAAGTAGCTACCACACCGCTCTTCCTTTTGCCTTCTTGACATATCTCCCCTCTCTGCCAATCCACTCCATACGCAAGTGATTCATGCTTACAGTAAGTTTCAATCACCTCAGCTTTTTCTCCTTCAATCTTGACAATTGCAAAACCATTATGCATACATGCCGCCAATACCAGGCCTGGCAGAGAGGGATGGTGCTTAATTCTCCAAACTCCTCCTCCTAAACAAATCGATGTTTCATTTACCGGCTTTGAAATTGACCTCACATCCCATACCCTTAGGTATTCATCATAACTGCCAGTAAATAAGGTATGAGGGTCACTCGGGCTCTTTGTAATGCAACAAATACCCATCTTATGGATTTTAGAATTTTGGAATGCAGAGTTTGAAGGACAATCCCGTAAATCCCAACAACTGAATTTGCAGTCATCTGAACCGGTGTATAGCAGTTGAGGTTGGTGTGTATCAAAAGAAGTAGCCCAAAGCTCAAATTCGTGCGCTTTCCATTCTTGTTGTATTTCTAGTTTGGAGTCTAGAAGAGAGATTATTGATACTGAACCATCTGAAAGCCCCACTGAGATGGACGTAGCTGAGGGATTCCAGTCCGTGCACAGGCACATGGAAGAACTAACTTGTTTGCTAGTAACCTCTTTCAGAAAATTCCCTGCATCAAGGAGAGCATCAGATTGTTCTGCAGATCGTAGAGAAGTGAATTTCAATACACATGATGCATATAAAGGGGTAAAAAGAAATAAAAGAAAAAAATTTGAAACATAAGCGTTTAGAATGTCATAAATGTTATAGCTCATATATTGCTGTACAAACATATTATCTAGGCTTAATACAACAGCCTCTTTTTTGTTTTTGTTTTTTTCCTCAACAGTCCTGGATGTTTCAATGAGATGTTATATGAAAAAAAATTAAGAGGAAACCAAAAAGAAAAAGGGAAAAAATAAAATAAAAACAATCAAGTACATATCATGTGTCACTGTTTAATTTATATATAACATCCCCTTGTGATCCTTGTTAGCCGTAAGGTTAAATTCATGATATGAAGTCTATGTAAGTGCTTCACTTTTCATTCATATTTGACAGCTTTGTCATCTCCCAGATATTACTAAACTCAATTTCTTGTTGAGCCTCTGAAATATCTCCATATTCCAAAACACAAACACATGCATATATCTACATATAGAGAGAGGATTAAGAACAGCATCTTTATTAAAAGGTCACGTTAGGGTCACAGAAAAACAAGGAAAAAGAAAGGAAATTTCCTCATAGTGCTTACAAACATTAATCATGGCATGTTTTACAACATTTTCTTATCCTCTTTTGACCGTACTTTTTGAGAATCAAAATGGAACCTAGTTGTACAATAAAAATACATGGTTCAATGAAATTTAACTTCGAGGGCACACAATTTTATTTTTACTTTTTCCCGTAAGCCAATTAGAAGTTTCACATGAAAAAAAGTTGATTGAAATTCCAGAGTTAAAATAATTAAATCAAGTTGATCAGTCAGTCTATCAATTAAGTCGAACTCATGAAATAGTAAACCTCAATCGTTTGGACGGTAACATAGCGAGATAATATGGGCCAATACTAGTTATGCTTTGGTTGTTTTGGTGAAAAACATTTTTCGCATTTGGAATGATGAAAAAGGAGTTATATAGGCGGAAAATATTTTTCACTTTTAAAAGGTGCAAAACATTTTCCAAAAGTCTTACCAATATCACCACTACCGCCATTGCCACCATGGCTGTTTGGTTAAAATGTACCAAGAAATAATTAATTTGTCTTTTTTTCCCCCCAATTTTTGTTAAGATTGAATACATACTGGTTTTATTTTTTCCATCGCTAATATATCTATCATGGTTGAACTCAAAAGTATGGAGGAAAAAAAGTTTAAAATGTAATAATTATATCAATAAGTGAAAATATATTTTCTCAAGTTTTGGCACCGCCGCACCGCTCAAAACAAAATCTTGGTTCCACCCTTGTTGTTGGCACTAGTTATGCTTTGGTTGTTTCGATGAAAAACGTTTTTTTTGCATTTTCTAGCATTGGGAATGATGAAAAAATGAGTTTATATAGGCAGAAAATATTTTATACTTTTAAAAGGTGCAAAACATTTCCCAAAAGTCTTACCAATGGCACCACTACCACCATTGTGCTGTGTCCATTGAGTAAAAAAGTACCAAGAAACAATTAATGTCTCCTTTTTTTTCTTTTTCTTTTTTCATATTTTGTTACAATTGAATACTGGTTTAATTTTTTCTTTAGAAATTGTCTTCATTCCTAATATATCTATCATGGTTGAAGTTAAAAGTACAGAGGAAAAAAAAAGTAATAATTATATCAATAAATGAAAATTTATTTTTCAAGTTTTGGCACCCCTCAACAAAATCTTGGTTCCACCCTTGTTGTTGACATTGATGCCACCCGATCACCACAACCACTACTATTATAATCGCTAGCACATCAGTTTCAAGATCATAACTAAACATAAGAAAACGTTTTCTACAGAAGCAAAAGGACTGTTAATATATGATAGTTATCTAGTAAAGGACTAAAAACCAAAGAATTGGCATATGGACATACCTCCAGCTGCTGATCCATCCGAACAGCATTCTAGGTGATGAAGCCTCAAATAACCATCTGCATCGGCTTGAGCAAGCAACGGACCAACAATGGCTCCAACTGGGCTCCATTTTATATCAAAAATTCCCGCAGTCTCCACACGGTGAAACAGTTCAAGCTGTCCTGCATCAGCATCTACATTGAAGAGCGATATGCTTCCTGATCTTCTGGGCTGATCACCCTCTTGCAGCGTATAAGTCGAGGCAGCAAGGATACGGTGGAACAAGTCATGAGGACAGAACTCCACGGCATCAACATTGCCATCTAGATAGCAGTGTGCCACATCCATAACAAAATTATCCCTGTACAGTTTCACACACAAAAAGCTAAGTATCACACATGTTATCAAATTGTGAATCGTTTTGCTAAAATAGTGAATCGTGAATCAAATTGTTCACTTTATTTAATATAATATATAATTTTATATATGTATTTATATAAACACTCACGTAGCATTTAAAATGAAGTAAATAACAATATAATTATATTACATATATGTATTTATCTCCTTTTTATTTCTTGATTGTGCAAACAAAAACAAAAACATAACTGAATTGCAGTGAACCGCAATGTACCGTAGTGAATTGAAAATTGAATAACCGGATTCACTCAATTTTCAATTCAACAGCATAGTTCAAATCGTCGTAGTCAAAACTCGTATCGAATCATGAATCATACAATTCTAACAACCAGGATCTCTCTCTCTCTCACACACAGACAGAAACTCAAGTTAAGATCAGTTGAGCATTTCATCGAACAGTTTATGGGCACAAGCTGAAACTGAAAGGTTTCCCAAATCTAGCATCCACAATGTGGGTTTGACATACAAACTAGTGTTATAAGAACAGAAAGTAATAAAGTATATAAGTGACAGATCAGAGAAGAACCATAGTTACCGTTAAGTTAGTTGGAAATTACAAGAGACAACGAAAGCTCGTGCACTCAGGTCTGCACAAAACGTTGGTATATAAATACTTTACATTATTTAATTGTATTCTTATATTTTTAAAAGAAGGAATAAACTGTGTATTATTAATCATGTAATAAAATTATTTATAAAATTTGAACTATTCACTTTAAAAATATTAAATAGACACCCAAATCATAAACTAATTATATTTTTTATTTTAAAATATAAAAATTATTTATATTAAATAATAGGGGTATTTTTTTTCAGGTCCTTGGTATTATGATTTTAGAGCATAAAGGACACCAAATATTTTCATAATGTCTAAGGTCCATCAACAATATTTTCATAATGTCTAAGGTCCCTTAACCTTGATCCAGAGAAATTTCAGTCCAGAGAAAATTGGTCCAGAGAAATTCTGACCCAGAGAAATTTCAGTCCAGAGAAAATTGACCCAGAGAAATTCTCTGGATTCAAACCAGAGAAATTCTCTCACTGCACAAATTTAGTGGCCCAGAGAAAATTACCAGAGAAATTTCTGTGAGCTAAATTACCAGAGAAATTTAGATGTTCTGTGAGCTAAATTCAAAATAATCTATTGAGAAATTTAGATTTAGATGTTCTGTGAGCTAAATTCAAACCAGAGAAATTTCTAAATTCAGAAATTTCTCAATAGATGTTCTCAATAGAAATTTCTCAATAGATGTTCTGTGAGAAACCAGAGAAAATGGTCAAAAGAATTTCTCAACCCATAAATTCTCTGGATTCAAACCACTAAATTTAGATTCAAACCACTGAAAATGATTTAGATGGTTCAAACCATTAAATTCTCTGGTTTCTCAATTTCTCAATTTAGTGGTTTGATTCAAACCCAGAAATTCTCTGGTTTGAGAAAATGGTCAAAAGAATTTCTCAACCCAGAAATTGATGTTCTGAAAATGATTTCTTATTCAGAAAATGGTTTCTCAATAGATGTTCTGAAATTTCTCTGGTTTCTAATTTGAATGTGACTGTCCAACATCTAAATTTCGCAATAGATGTTCTCAATAGAAAATCAGTTTGATGGCTTCAGTGACTTGGATACATATTCACAAAGAAAATCTCATCTCCAGAAAATTTCTCTGGATTCAATCCAGAGAAATTCTTTAAAACCAGATAAATTTTCTAAAACCAGAGAAATTTTCTATATCACAAAAAAAAAAAAAAAAAAAAATTCTAAAACAATCCAGAGAAATTCTGTTTAATTCTGTTTTTGGTCTTTCAAATTTCTCTGGACACTTCTTCAACCACCTCGATCTTCGTCCCCAACACCTTAGATTATTAATAAAAGATTACCGAGAGTATATATGTTGCACTGCTTCAGTGAGAGAGGGGAGGGGAAGCAATAAATTTTGGTCAAAAAAATCTGACATGAACATGATTCAAGAGCATGTTCAAACGTTGCCTGAGTGAACCTCCTCGTTGAACCCCACTCTTCTTGTTAATGAAAACTAACAAGGGTCTTGGATCTGGTGGCAAATCAATCAACTCATACCTCTGTTTCAATCCCACACTCTAAGATTCATCCTTTTGATCAATTGATGAACTCCTTTTAAAACTAGGTTTAGAATCCATGTTTTTTAACAGTATCACCTTTGTGTTGCTTATCCATATCCACACAACCTTGCCGTCGCAGGCGGCTCAGCCGTCAAATCCCACGCCCTATGCCCTGCGTTACCTTCTTCAGCGACGTCTCTGGCGAGGATGTCAAAGGCACCGGAGTTTCTGATGAGCTGGACACGCCAAGAGAGTTTAGAGAGAGAGAGAAAAAAAAAATGAAGTTTGATTTCAATCAAATTTTTCTCTCATATATGGAGAGGGGATGGGTGAGGGACCTTAGACTACAAAAGAACAGATTGTGGACCTAGTCCATTACTAAAAGTTGGATAGGGACCTTAGACCGATTTTTCCTAAATAATATCATAACTATATGGGCAAGCTGGAGAGTTTTTATATTATCTATGAACAGGCTTAAAAATGAAGTACAGGCTCGATCCTAGCCATTCTATTTGAACATTAAAAAAAATAAAATTCAGGACACTTAATTCAAATTTTAAAATTTTAATTCCTATTATATTTTAATGTGAATTTATTAATAAAGATAAAATATTAAATTTTAAAATAATTTTTTTTAATATTACACCCTAATCAATTATACGTATTCTTCAAATCTCTATATCTTCTTCTTAAAGTTTTAATTACTTTCTTTTCTTTTCTTCTTTTTTTAACTCCAAAATTTCAATTCACCCCACTAAAATTCACAATTATCATCAATATTATTATTTTTTATTATATTGTTACTTGTAAATAGAAGAAAATTTAAATAAAATTAAATAATGAATGAGAACAATAATAAATAAATAATCAAATTTAAATAAATAAATAAATTCAAAATCAAGCCACAAATCAAGTGAATTGATTGACAAGACAATTAACGGGATCTTTCAATCCAACTTAATACCTATAAAAATAAGGAAAATGATTTGGAGCCCTAAAACTACCCCCTAATCCCCCTAATTTCCAATTTAGGCAACTGTTTCCTTTTCTTTTTTTTTACTTGATATGGAAATTAGGGGGATTAGGGGGGTTTTTTTAAGGGGATGTAGCATGGTTGTAAAAATAATAATAATAATTAAGATCACGTTTATTAACTATATGTTTTAGTTAAAAAATTAAAAAGTTAATATGAATTGTCACATTATTCTCTCTACTTTTTTATATATCTTTTTATAAAAAGTTAAAAAATTATTAAAATAACATATTTCCAAATGAAACCTAATTTAGCACATAAATCTTTGACATGCTTTCATTTAGAAAACTTGTAACTTTGAATAATCACAAAGTAGAAATGGCAACGGGCCGGGATGAGGTTAGGGATTACACTCTCCGTTCCCGATCTTCAAAGGTATAAAATTTCTCGTCTCCGCCCCCGATCCCCCCGCCCCTAACGGGTATCTGGTTTCCCCGACCCCAAAAAATCCCCGACCCTTTTTTTTTTTTTTTTTTTTAATTTTGCATATCCTATTTTATTTATTTTTTTTTAAGCAAATAAAAATAATATATATATAAAAGCATAATCCAGCAATGTCCAAACATAAACATCCAAACAATAACAACAACAACACAACAAATAAGGCTAAGTTTGGTATCTTCAAAAAAAGTCAAAAAGTCAAAAAGTCACTATCCTATTTAAGTCACATTATCTTATTTAAGTTACATCACATCTCTATCACATCACTTCAAACCTAACCCATATTTCATAAAAAGTCAAAAAGTGCACTTATTTAGAATATCCCAAATACAAAACAACACCCACACCACAAAAAATAATAATAATAACAACAACAACAATAACATCCAAACAACACTTGTTTTTTGCTTTAAAAAAAAAAAACACCACTTGTGAATTTTGCAAAGTAGCATGTACAACCAACATTATTAACTAAGTTAACTTCTAAAATCAATAAGCATCTCTCAAAGATATTCTATAGGTCCATCCCCTCAAAATAATCCATGCAACATAATATCTTGATTCTCAAATGTCCAACCAAAAAATAAAAAAAAAATAAAAAAAATAGTACCATTAGTCTATTATAACATGGAACAATAGTTGTTCAAATAAAACATATAACATCAATATCACAATAATAAAACAACATTGTTTCCCCAAAAATCTGATATAACCACAACTTTCATCGTCTCCTTTAACTTGAATTTATGTTAAATAACAAAAGGAAAAAAAAAATCAATACTATTAATAAGATGTAAAAAATGTTAACAATTAAAACAAAAAAGATGACAACTAACACAAAAGTGTCACACGACTCATCCAAGTCGATCTCATCATCATCATACACTGATTCCAATGTTGAAGTTCCTAAAAAGTGAAGAATATAAATTAAGTATTGAAATTATTCCATGGTAATATAAAATTGAAATAATAATATGTAAATTTACTTGAGTACTTTTCATCTCTGCAGCCCACAACCAACTTTGTGCACACATTAATGTTTTTAATGTGTTTGGATGAAGTCTACTAAGATGTGGACTCACCAACCTTCCACTAGTGCTAAATGCTGACTCAGAAGCAACGGTGGATACATGAATAGCTAAAATATCCCTAGCTATTGCCTGTAAGGTCGGATACTTTGGTCCATTGGCTTTCCACCAATTCAAAACATCAAAACCTGAAGTTCTTGGCAAAACATCATCTTCTAGATAATGGTCCAACTTTGATCTTACATTCTTCATTTTTTTACTTCTCTTTCTATTAATAAACAAATTATACTCTTAAAGGGTTTCTGTAATAATTTCTGGACGAATAGAAGATTCACCAACAACATCGGTCTCCATACCAACTCGGTCCTAATACTCTTGCAACAAATCATAACAAATCTGACGAAACCTATCAATTTCCTCTTCAGCTTTGTCTCCATAAAGTTTTTTAAAATAAAACTCCAATACACTCATCTTGTACCTAGGATCAAGTACAACAACAACTCCAATAACACCATGCATCACTAACCAATATTTATCAAAAAATTTCACAATTTTTGATGTCATTATTCTAACCACTTCAATTTCACAAGAGAGCCATTGAGACAGTGCCATCCTAATTTCACATAAAGCTAGGAAATAAACATTGGATGTGAGATACTTACTACTAGAAAATAACTCTGTGATAGAAAAAAATATCTTAAACATCCCACTGATCTCTCTAGCAAACTCTCATTCTTCCTCACTTAACACGGTCTTATATTGGGGCTTTCTATTTTTCAACCGAGAAAAGACATTCTTATACAATAAGGCAGTTTGAAGCATCAAGTATGTTGAATTTCACCTAATTGCACAATCAAGTCCTAATTTCTTAGTATGTGGATTGCGCAATTGATTGACTGTTTCTTCAATTTTTTCTTGTCTTTTAGGTATTGTTGTCTAATAAGCTACACTCTCCCGAATTTTCTCTACACCCACTTGTATGACATCTAGTCCATCTTTGACAATCAAATTCAAAATATGCACGCAACAATACATATGAAACAAAGTACCACCCAACAAAAGCGATGTATTACTTAACTTATCTATCAACATGGTAATCATGGCATCATTTGTGGAGCAATTATCAACAGTAACAGTAGAGATTTTTTTGTCAATATTCCAGTCCATCATACACTCAAGCAAAGTATCACAAAGAACTTCTTTTGTGTGTGGACATGGAACGTAAATAAACCTAAAATACAATATTCATGAACAATTATTGATAACATGCAAATTGGACTGAATAAGATAGAACTTTTGAATGATTTGCAAATTTACAAATATATATCTCAAAATGTGACTTTGCAATGTCCATGAATCATCAATAAAGTGTGCTATGACAGTCATGAATCCTTTCTTTTGATTACTAGCGCTCCACACATCAGTTGTGATTGCCACCCTACTTTTATTATTCTCCACCAAACTCAATGTCTTCACCCTCTCAAAATCATAAATCTTTAAAATATCACTCTTTATCGTATTTCGAGAAAGTACTTTAAACAATGGTTAGAGTGTTGCTGAATATCATTTAAAACCAACATGATCTACGATAAAGAGAGGATATTCATGCAATATTATGGCACATGACAACTCTTTCCTAGCAAAATCTTGATTAAAAATATAAGAATTCATTTTTGGACTCTCTCCATTAAAGTTGTTAGTTAAAGCTTTTTGCATCATGTCCATTACTTTTTTCCTAGTACAACTCTTATAGTGATCATGCAAATGTCTAGTTCCATTTTTGGAATCACCTCCAAGATGCTTATTACAATAATTATATATTGCCTTCCACACTTGTAGCTTGCTTTTCGTGCTCTTCGGAGGGTTTTAATCTCCTCGGATACAATAGCCCTACAGTTCGGACTCCCATGGTTCTGAATCTGGTTTCACAAAGTGCAATATAAAATAGATTAAACAAATGAGAGTCCAAGTCCGATAAATCTTAGAAAATCCATTTATCATCAGAGATGCCAAAAATGGATTGCATTGCCAGATTTCAGAGTCACTACCTAAATATTTTTAGAAAATTTAGAAAACTCGTGACTCTTGCCAAAGGTCACTTGTCCGTCATCACCAAAAATGGATTGCATTGCCAGATTTCAGAGTCACTACCTAAATATTTTTGAAAAATTTAGAAAACTCGTGACTCGTGCCAAAGGTCACTTGTCCGTCATCACCAAAGTGTCTCGGCTCGGGAATTTAGATATGAGAGGAGAAAGTCATGAATTGAACACCCCACTCACCCGATCAAAGATCGGCCTCTACTTATCATAATGTGATTTTTATGTATAGTATATGCTCTTGTTCTGATTTATTATGCTAACATTACTATGTGAGACACGCAAGTATAGACTAATTCGCCCACTTTGGAACGTTTTGATTTCATGTTTGTTTTGAAAAGAATTGTGATATGTGCTACTTTGAAAGAGTAAGCTCACATTTAATCAAATCATCCCAACTTAAGTGAAAAAAGCCTTCATCCACCGGCATTCAAGAGGTATATCAAATAAGCACTTAGCCTCATAATAATATGCTTGATATGGAAACATTAACATACATGCAATATGCTAAAGTGATAAATGCTCACCTAGTACTCAACCGTGGCAAGCCAAAATAGAAGAAAATTATTAGGAAAATGTATGCTCTAATATGCAAATGACTAGTGCAACACATACAAAATGCAACTAATAGGCTCGGTTTACTAGCATGACATATGGCCTAACTCAAAGTATGTGATAGCGCACGCATTCAATTAAGTAGTAATAACAAATTTAGGATGATGAACCGAACCCAATGTATGCAAAAAAGGGTATTTACACATGGTAATGATATGAAATCAAAATATGGATGCAACCATAGTAAGCAAGTAAATAAAAGGAAGAAAGAAATGGGAGTTAGAAGACATACATAATATTGCAATTTTGCCCTCATACAAGAGGGTCTAAATAAATGTCCTATTTAGCTAAATATTACAAACATCAAATGAATGAATAAGCTAAATTTAACTAATTGTATAAATTACAATACACTAATTAATCTAAGAGCTACAAGCTAATGAAATCGAACGGAAGTAGAAGAACCACATGTGCAACCGAGAACATCCTTCCGGAAACTTCTCTGTTTTGCTGCCAGATTTTGTTCTATTTGCAGTCAGAAAATAATTTCATTTTTGCCTCAGCTTCTGCTCTGTTCTGTCATGAAAATGACACTGTTTGTCCAAAATAGAGTGGCCGACTGGCCTTGAAAAGTGGTCGACCGGATGGAAGGGTGGCCGGCCAGCCACTGTTTTTAGGTACTGCCTTGTTGTCACAGAATTAAAACAGAGCAAAAACAGAGTGTTTCCAGAGGATGTTTATCCTCTTTGCCTCTCCCTATCATGAAACTAATCAAGGGATGAATATAATCAGTCCACAAATCATCAATTGTCGCAAAGTCGTTACGTGATGATCTATGAACCAATGGGATAAAAAGATCAATGAAATGAAGTGAAAGACCAACAACACATCTTCTTATCATGGAGTTACCTCAAGTTAACGGGTGGATATTGCTTCTTGAACCATTGAATGTCACAAAAAAGTACGCAATGAGTCAAGACACAATAGGTTCAATATAACATCCGATTGAACCCGATTTGATTTTATTACATTTTTCACCATGTTTAATTCCATTTATTAACCTTTTTCATTACCTTTCCATTCTTTATTCATTTTTGTCCAAAAGTGATAATTACGTCCACTAATGAAAAGAAGTGTCAAACAAGAAGTTGTGCTTAGCATGAGATAGATGTAATGCCCTAATAATGAACCTCTGAAGAGATTAAACCATTAAGCATGGAAGGTCTCTTTCTCATGCTTTAAACAACAATCAATTGTTTGAAACAAATCTTAAACAAAGAAAACCAAAAAAAGAGAGAGGTTGCAGAGATGATTATTACAAGTGTAAGTATATGTATGAAAACTATGAAATAAAAACTATCAACTCAAATAGATTGGTGTCTAAGGCCTAAACCACCAAACCTATGAGGACTTACAACAATACAAGCATAATAGGCAAAGCATAAACTAACACACTAAAACAACCCCAAAACTTAACAAAATAGTGTTGAAAAAGTAGTTTGAAAAGCTAAAAAAGTGAGCAAAAATATGAGAGAATTAAAACTAGTAAGCAAGCCAAAGAAATGGTGGCTAACCCATCCACTTTTTGGACCTTGAAATCACATGTTTTAGCCTCTGAAAATTCTAAAAATCAGTGGCCAAAAGTTGAGAAACAAATGGGAAACACAAGGATACGAGCTAAAGAATAAGGTTCAAGGAAGGGTAGTTAACCCCTCCACCTTTGGTAGCTTTTAATAATCACAAGTTTCTGTCCACAAAAATAGTCCAAAGACAGTGTAAAAACAGCAAGAAAAAAGAAGGAAGAATTAGTGTAAAGATGGAAAAAGTTATACCTTTGAAGAGAAGATACTCTTTTGTTCACAAACCACAAGATGTTCACTCTCGAGGGCTGAAATTTTGGCTCAAGAACCTCAGCAAGGAACCTCAAATTTTTGGTTTAGGAAGTGTATGTATAGTATATGTATATTGCAAGATAGAGAGGGAGAGTGTTTTACAAGTTTTTGGCTCTTAACAAATTTTTCTAACCTAAAATCAAGAGGGGTGAGCTTGTATTTATAAAAAAACAGCTTTCTTGCCGAAAATATTTGTATAGAGGCAGCTAGCACAAGGCATGCGCATGAGGGGGACAGCTGGCTATAAATATCTGCCTGTCGGGACACCTGGCCAGCCAATCAATGACTTGTACGGGCGGCCACAAATAGTGGTTTGCCAGTCCAAAAAACTACTCTTAAGCCCGACTTCAGACGAGCATATCTCCCTCATTCGGACTCGGTTTTAGGTGATTGAGTCTAAGCCCCAGAAGTCTACTTTCCAATGGTAGTGGCCTCACATCTAAATTCTAAGTGTACAAAGAGATATGCCTAATTTAGTGAAGGATGCTAATTTCTTTCTTAACGGTTTGATGCTCAACCTTTTCCTAAACTAGTTTTCTTCAATCCCCTCATATTTCCTTCAACTCCAAACCATAAATAAGATGTTTTTAAATATTTTTCAAAAAGTTCACCTCCCTTCCATTTATTTCCACTTTGTCATTTCTCGGTTTACTAAAAAGTGTAATATTTTAATCAAAATGCAAGCCTCGGAACATCGTAGAAGCATTTGAAAAAAATATTTTGAAAATGGGGTTTTAAGGTCTAAAATAGTTTTGGTCAAAATGGGGTGTAAGGTTGGAATTAGAAGCTCAAAACTAAAGCCTTTTGCTGAAGAATTTGAACGATTGTGCAGCGTAACTTTTCATCATCGAGTGTTCAAAGTGCAGGACCCAAATCTTAAGGGCAGTTAAAAATAGGGTGTCTACAATACCCCCATTGACTTGTTGTTTCTTAAAGTGTTCCCACAAAACACTAGGTTTTCTTCTAGTTCCTCCACAAGTGTTAAACTCTTCTTCTAATCTAATAACATTTTGATTAGAGAGAGGAGACAGTGAGTTGGTAGGTGACCTAGTAGCTAGTGATGATTGTTGTGAGGCCTCGCTCTTAACTGGTACTTGAGAGTTAACATCTGACATTTTTTACCTTTATAAAAATAACATGAAATGAACAAACGGAGACAGCATAGGATGGTCCCTGTAACCCTTCTCTATCTAGTTGTTAACAAAACATAGTAAACGAAAAGATTTTAATCTTTACAACCAAATAAGTTTGAGTCAAGTTGCATTGTTCCTCTTTCCAAAACAAAAACAACAGTGAATAAGAAACCTCAAATAGTAATTCATTTCCTATACAATCAACAAAGTGCAAATGATATTTGTTAATCATGTTGTTAATTTTGATGATGTCTAAAATATTAATTGAGAAGTTGTAAATAATATACATATTTTATATTATTTGACACAAAATATTATCTGTTTAAAATATATATATTGTATGATACATTTGTTATAAATATTATTTAAATAAAAAAAAATTTGAAAATTTTACTATTCATGTGTTTGAATAGTTCGGTTGATCACTATTCATTTTTTGACAAATTTGATGTGATTGTCTCTTTTGAGTAAAATTGTATTATATCTTTTTGATACATATTGCATCGAATTCAAATTAATTTTGCATCTTATTGTATGTAGGACATGTTGGAACAATTTTCTGTGTAAAATAAATAACTTGAAACAAATCAAACAAATAAAAATAAATTACTTACAGAATTTATTTTACCGAAATGAATAAGTACAAAATTAGATCAAGTCGAGTGTGTGACACTTTGTCCTTAAGACAAATTCGCCCCGTTTCGATGCTTATGGATGAATGGTGTCTATCTCCCAAAATATAATGATCTTTACACAAATTGTAGTAGCACTCCAAGTAATTTGTACGGCGAACCAAACCTGTGTTCTAAACTCTTAGAATTTTCCTAAAACTAATATGAGGAGAATTTATGCAAGAGAGTAAAACCGGAAGGAAAGCAAGAGAATTTTAGACTTTATTAGGATCTCCCAAACTGCTGGAACAAGTCTGCTTTTATAGACATATTGGTGGCTATTTGGACAGGCCGAACAGGTGCAGAATTCAAATGAATAGATCTATTGCTAGTTTTGAACCTGTCCAAAATGCTGGCAGTTTTATAACTATTACAAACAATTTGAATTTACTAGAAATGGAACGGAAAAGCATTGAATGGACAGGAAAAATTTGTATTCAAATTTTGGCGCAAAATTTGAATTAATTTCGTTCAGGAAAAATAAATTTCCCGCAAGAATTTCTAGAAAAAATTCAAATAAATTTTGTCCAAAAATTAATATTAGAACCGACTCGACCCACAACCCACACCCGTGCCAGGCACGACTTGACCGGCCGGACAAACGGCGAGCATGCACGTGTGTGGTAGTTTGAGTCAAGGTTCACTTTGTCCATAACTCCTCCCTTCTACAAACTTAGGGTGCCCCTTGGGGCCCAACCCAAGTATTGCCACCTAGAACTTATATACATACATAAGTTCTCTTAAGTTTCCAATGTGGGACTACCATTACAAAGAAACCTATATTTTATTCTTTAATTGTCCATTCCACGAACCCGAAAACGACGTCAACTTCCTATTCACTTATAAATGGCTTTGACGAACCATCTTCACTATGTGACTTGCCATGAGGCAAAGAACACGTCACTTCTTTGAACCCATCTTAAAAGACGTGTGGGCCCCATCCAAATTTGGGCTCAAAGTTAGCCCAAAATAAGCCTATAAAACCATTTTTTTTCCAACAATCCCCCACATGAATGGAATTTGACGAAAAGAAAATGCAACAACATGATCTAATTATAGAGAGTACAGAAATTGGGAATATTCTGCAAAGGATAAATAACTTTTGGCTTTGAACGTTCCCTTGTGAAACACTATCAGATTTACTAGCTAACCAGTAAACATGATGTCTTGAACTGTTTAGCGATTTGTGTAAACCAAGACAATATAACTCACACAGTATATTACCAGACACAGTTTAGTTCTCACTATTGTGTTAATTTTGGCCATGAACAACCTAATCTTTCATGAGTGCTCTAAAGAATTGTAGCCCTTCATAAATCTCATAGGACCGACCCAGTTCACACTCATATAGGTGATTCTTATGAAGAGTATCCTGCCATACTCCACTAGGTATTCCTATATATATGAATCATTAAAAGTTTTACTTAACCTAAAACACTGCAGACAACACTATTTCATCATAGAAATGGGTAGGAGTTCGACTCCCCAGTGATCCTTATGAGTCATACATTACTCAGTTGTCCCTTTGAACCTAGATCTTGGGATCTCCAGTCAACTAAGTTGGGTCGCCATTGTGGTAACTCTTATTTAATATGCTTAAGTCCCATTCCCCGCGATGAATTCTCAACTAACTCTCTTGCTAACCCTTTGGTTAGTGGATCCGCTATGTTGTCTTTAGACTTCACATATTTAATGAAAATAGTTCCATTAGAGAGTAGTTATCTCACGGTGTTATGTCGACGACAAATGTGTCGTGACTTACCGTTATACATATGACTCTATGCTCTACCTATTGTTGATAAACTATCACAATGTATGCAAATAGCAGGCGCTGGTTTTGGCCACATTGGAATATCTTCAAGGAAGTAGCGAAGCCATTCTGCTTCTTCCCTAGCTTTATCTAAAGCTATGAATTCTGATTCCATAGTAGACCTAGCAATGCAAGTTTGTTTGGAAGATTTTCAAGATACAACTGCCCTACCAAGAGTAAAGACATACCCACTGGTGGATTTTGAGTCTCTAGTATTCGATATCCAGTTTGCATCACAGTATCCTTCAAGTACTGCTGGATATCTAGTACAATTTAGCCTAATGTTACGAGTAAATCGGAGATATCTTAGAACCCTTATAATTGCTTTCCAGTGTTCTACTCTTGGATTATTCGTATATCTACTTAATTTACTTACTGCATAAGCTATGTCCGAGAGAGTGTAGTTCATCAAGTATATTAAGTTTCCAATAATTTGGGCATACTCTAATTGAGAAATACTTTCCTGTACATTTTTAGAAAGAAACAAATTAACATCCACAGGTGTTTTAGCAAGATGATCATCATCTTTGCTAAATTTGTCGAGTATTTTCTTAATGTAATGAGATTGTAACAAAATATAACCTTGTAATGTTTTGGTAATTTTCATACTAAGTATTACATCAGCAATCCCCATGTCCTTCATGTTAAAATGTTTATTTAACATTTTCTTGGTAGTTTTAATCATGTCATTATTACTACCTATGATGAGCATATCATCCACATAAAGACATACTATAACATAACCCTTGCTCGTATTTTTAATATAAACACATTTGTATTCATTAATTTTGAATCCATTTGACATTAGTGCCTCGTCAAATTTCTCACGCCATTGATTTGGCGCTTGTTTTAAACCATATAATGATTTTACCAGTTTACACACTTTCTTTCCTTTTCCTGAAACAGAAAATCCTTCTGGTTGTTCCATATAAATTTCTTCATCTAACTTACCATTTAAGAAAGCGGTTTTCACATCCATTTGATGAATTTCTAGATTGTACAAAGATGCAACGGCAATTAGCATTCTAATAGATGTTATTCTAGTAACTGGTGAGTATGTGTCAAAGTTGTCAAGACCTTCTTTTTGTCTATATCCTTTGACCACAAGTCTTGCTTTGTATTTGTCAATTGATTCATTCGCTTTCATTTTTCTCTTGAAAATCCACTTGTACCCAAGAGGTTTACAACCTGGTAGCAAATCCACCAATTCCCAAGTGTGATTTTGCAAGATGGATTCAACTTCACTATTGACAGCCTCTTTCCATAAAGGAGCTTCAAGACTGAATATAGCTTCTTTGAAAGTTAAAGGCTCATTTACTAAGAAAAATGTTAGAAAATCTGGACCAAAAGATTTTGAGGTTCTAGCACGTTTACTACGCCTAGGTTCTTCTTCCTCATTTTGATCCATCTCTTGCTTTTGTTCTTGATCTTGTTCTTGATCATGACTAGTAATAGCATCATAAGATCTTTTATTAATACTAGTCTTTTGTCCAGTCTTGTTTGGAATATATGTTCAAAGAACGATGCATTTCAAGATTCAATAATAGTATTTACATGCATTTCGAAATGTTTTGACTTATGAATCAAAAACCGATATGCACTACTATTCTTGGCATAACCAATGAAGATGCAATCAACGGTTTTAGGACCTATCTTAGTCTTTTTAGGACTAGGAATAGCCACTTTAGCCAAACACCCCTACACTTTTAAGTATTTGTAGGATGGTACTCTCCCATGCCACATTTCATAAGGTGTTTGATTTACTTTCTTCCGGGGTACTTTGTTAAGTATATAATTAGCAGAAAGTATTGCTTCCCCCCATAAGTTCTGAGGTAATCCAGAACTGATTAACATGGCATTCATCATTTCTTTTAAAGTCCTACTTTTCCTTTCAGCAATTCCATTTTGCTGAGGTGACTAAGGAGCGGTGGTTTGATGAATTATTCCATGTTTTTTTACAAAACTCACCAAAAGGTGATTCAAATTCACCACCTCTATCACTTCTAGGTTTTTTAATTTTCTTACTAAGTTAATTTTCAATTTCATTCTTATATTGAATGAAAGTTTCCAAAGCTTCATCATTGGTCCGAATTAAATAAACATAACAATACCTAGTATAGTCATCTATGAAAGTGATAAAATATTTTTTCTCACCTCTAGTTTGAATTGATTTAAAATCACAAATGTCACTATAAAATACTTCAAATGGTTCCGTACTTCTTTCAATTGAATGGAAATGCGTTTTAGTTAATTTTGCCTCAACGCAAATTTTACATTTATGATTTAAATCAATATCAAATTTAGGTAAACATTCTATATTATTTAATCTACGCAAAAATCCATAATTAACATGTCCTAGTCTACCATGCCACAAATTTGAAGACTCAAGTAAGTAAGAAGAAGATATATTATTATTAATAATAGAGGGGACAATAGTCATTACATATAGTTTGAAAAAGCCATCAGACATGTAACATTTTCCTACATACATCTTATTCTTAGTAAGTACAAATTTATCACTCTCAAACACTAGCCTAAACCCATTTTTACTCAACAGAGATCCGGAGACTAGATTCTGCGAATGTCCGGTACATGCAGCATATTGTTGAGAGTGAGTTCCTTTCTAGATGTCATCTTCAGAATAATCTTTCCTTATCCTTCAACTTTAGAAGTCAAAGAGTTTCCCATAAAGAGTTGTTCGCCATTGTCAACCATAGAATAAGATGTGAACATCTCTTTGTCGGCACAGATGTGGCGAGTAACACCAGTGTCCACCCATTATTCTTTAGGATTTCGACAAGGTTTGCCTTGGAAATAACTGCAGAAAGATTTATGTCCTCAACACCATTGGAAATTTTGTCCACTTCGATCATATTGGCTTGAGCAAGCTTCTTGCTTGATCTTCCTTTGCATTTGCATTTGCTACGACAATCTTTGGCCCGATGTCCCTCTTTGTCACAAATATAACATTTTCCATTGAACTTGTACTTCTTTGTTTCCCCTCCTTTAGAGCCTTGTGAGGAACTTTTTTCAGAATACTTTCGTTTATTTGCTTTCGGAGCATGTTCCACTACATTTGCCTTAGACTCTATTGGATGCTTACCAGCCCGTTTCTCTGAATTGCAATTGTCCTCCTCAATCCTCAAACGTACAATAAATTCCTCTAAAGTCATTTATTTGCGCTTGTGTTTGAGGTAGTTCTTGAATTTCTTCTAGCCTTGTGATAATTTTTCAATTAAGGCAGCAACATGGAAGGATTCACTAAGAGACATGTCTTCTGCATGAATGTCATGCAGAATGAGTTGGAGATCTTGAACTTAGCTGATCACAATCTTAGAATCAACCATCACAAAGTCCAAAAATTTGCCTACTATGAATTTCTTCAAACCAACACCTTCTGTCTTGTATTTTTTCTCCATAGACTCCCAAAGTTCCTTTGTCGTCTTGATAGGAATGTAGACGTTGTATAATGTTTTGTCAAGTCCATTCAAGATGTAATTCTGGCAAAGGAAATCAGCATGTTTCCAAGCATCGACCGCAGCAACCACTTGCCGGTCGGTTTCATTCTCTTTCAGAGTAGGAGCATCCTTACGGAGAAAACGTGCCAGGTTGAGAGTAGTAAGATAAAACAGCATTTTCTGCTGCCATCTCTTAAAATCAGTTCCTAAGAACTTCTCTGGCTTTTCATCATGATTGACTGGCACAGTCACAACAGGAAAGGGGGTTGGAGCAATTGCTGCCACCATACTAGTACTAGCTTGAGCATTAGTTTCAGTAGCCATGAATTCTAATTATAAAATAAAATTATAATTAGAATTTTATACTACATAGAAAATTTAAACCATAAACATATAATTTAATTCTGTAAAAATAAAAGAAACAATAAATGTAACTTTTATTTCCAATTAATTTGTAAATAAAATAAAATTTTATTTAAACAAATTAATTCCACACAAAAAAATATTTCTGTAACACTTCAAAAATTAAAATACTGGAAATAGAATTTTAATTAATGAAAACTCAGAAATTATTTCTGAAAAACAAAATTAATTTCTAACCAACTTCACAAATAAATATTCTGAATTGTTAATGACTATCAATATATTACTACTAGTTGTCAAAGAAAATAAACTGTATATTATTACTATTTTTCAAATAGTATATTATTACTATTTGTTTTTCCAACCAGAATATTATTTTGTAAAATCACAGAAAATAATTTCTGTAAGAAAAAGAAAAGAAAAAAGGAAACAAACGAAAATTTGAATCTATCTTAAGATTGTTGGAACAATCTTCTGTGTAAAATAAATAACTTGAATCAAACAAATAAAAATAAATTACTTACATAATTTATTTACTAAAATGAATAAGTACAAAATTAGATCAAGTCGAGTGTGTGACACTTTGTCCTTAAGACAGATTCATCCCGCTTCAGTGTTTACAGATGAATGGCGTCTATCTCCCAGGATATCATGATCGTTAAACAAATTGTAGTAGCACTCCAAGCAATTCATACGGCGAACCAAACCTGTGTTCTAAACTTTCAGAATTTTCCTAAAACTAATATGAGGAGAATTTATGCAAGAGAGCAAAACCGGAAGGAAAGAAAGAGAATTTCAGACTTTATCATGAGCAACTATTTTATATCTTTTAAATATATTATGCAATATAATATAATATATTAGTAGGTAGGCAGTGCATATTTTACATATATATCATTATAATAAAAAAAGAAGAAAAAGATGGAGCAAATCATTTCATATATTTCCTGTTTAAATTGAAAGTTTTGAATATTATAATATATTATTTATAATGTTCAACTTGCCTACAAGAGAAAAAGATGGCTCCATGTTTGAAAAAGGGAAAAAGATTGTTGTACTTTTATCATCATTTCTGATAAAATAATGTAGAGAGAAAAGTAAAACTCTGTATATATTATTGTAATAAATTAAGACAATGACTCCTATATTTATAGAAGGAGAGAATGTATACTAAGTAGGAAGGTTACACTAGATAGGAAGGTGTATCAATCACACACACTAAATATGGCATGTACAATAATCACTACAAATCAACAATATATAACTATATATATACACTAACAACCCCCGCAAACTCAAGGTCGATAGACATCAACCAACATGAGTTTGGAAACTAAGTCGCTGAAAAGACCAGGGCGATGAGCCTTGGTGAAGATATCAGCAGGCTGATCAGCAGAGGCAATAGAATAAAGATGGATGGTGCCACGAACAACATGCTAGCGGATAAAATGACAGTCGATCTCAATATGTTTAGTGCGATCGTAGAAAACATCATTATGTGCAATTTGAATGGCACTTTGGTTGTCACAGTAGAGAGAGGTAGCATCAGTAGAAGCGACACCCATGTCAGCAAGGAGCCATCGGAGCCATAGAAGTTCTTGGGTAGTATCGGTATGAGCTCGACATTCAACCTCAGTATTAGAGCGAACAGTGAGAGTCTGTTTCTTGCTGCGCCAAGAAATAAGTGAATCCCCTAGGAATAAGCAAAAACCAATAGTGGAGCGACGATTAATAGGATCCCCAGCCCAATCAGCATCAGAATAAGCATAAAGCTTGAGAGAAGATAAAAAGGAATAGTGAAGACCATGAAATAGAGTGCCCTTGAGAAAGCAAAGAATGCGAAGCAGGGCATCATAATGAGGTGTACGAGGAGCCGACATTTACTGACTGACAATGTGGACAGCATATGAAAGATCAGGACGAGTAACTGTAAGATAGATAAGACTGCCTACCAACTGCCGGTAGAGGGTAGCATCAGGAAGAAGAGTGCCATCAAAAGGAGTAAGATGAGTCTGAGGATCAATTGGAGTAAAAGCAGTTTTGTAATCAGTAAGTGCAGTTCGAGCAAGAAGATCAGAAGCATATTTGGCCTGAGAGAGAAAATAGCTAGATGAGTCATGAGAGATTTCAAGACCCAAGAAATAATTGAGAGTACCAAGATCCTTCATCTCAAAGTGGCGGCTAAGAAACTGTTTGAGGCAAAGAATACCAGCCTCATCATCTCCGGTGATAATCATATCATCCACATAAAGAAGAAGGAGAGTGGTGCCTTGAGTAGTGGTGCGAATAAATAAAGCCGAGAGCTAGAAGTGAAGCCAAAGTCATGTATAGTAGCACTAAACTTAGCAAACCAAGCACAAGGAGCTTACTTGAGTCCATATAAGGCTCGTTGCAGTTTGCAAACTTTATGGGCTGGAACAGTAGACCCAAGAGGAGGTTGCATATAGTCTTCCTCAAGAAGATCACCATTGAGGAAGGCATTTTTCACATCCATCTGAAAAAGTCCCCAATTACGAGCAGAAACAACAGCAATCAAGGTATGGACAGAAATGAGACAAGCAACAGGAGCAAAAGTGTCCTCATAATCAATACCATATTCTTGAGTGAAACTCCAAGCAACTAAACGAGCTTGGTAGCGCTCAATAGATCCATCAGAATGAGTCTTGATTTTATAGACCCATTTACACCCGATCGCAGTCTTACCAGGAGGAAGATCAATAACATTCCAAGTATGAGTTTTGTCTAATGCCTGCAATTCATCAGTCATAACTTGTGTAGCCCGACTTTTTCGTGCCCCATTTCGAAAGACGAAAAAGCCCTACAGTATCAGACTCCCGCAGTTCAGAATCTAATCTCATAAGTGCAATGTGAAATAGATAATCACCAAAGAGTCCAAATCCGGCAAATCTTTTAGAAAATTGATTTTGAATCAAAAATGACAAAAATGGACTGTTTTGCTAGATACAGAGTCGCCACCTAAATATTTTTTGGGGGGGAAATTTAGGAAACCCATGACTCGTGCCAAAGGCCATGTGTCCATCATCACCAAGATTGTCTCAGCTCGGGAACTTAGGTACGAGAGGGGAAGGTCATGAATTGAGCACTCTCGCTCGCCCGATCAAAGATTGATCTCTACTAACCATGATATGAATCTTATTTACATTATATGCTCTTGTTCCGATTATTAGGCTAGCATTACTATGTGATGCGCACACACACAAGTATAGACTAATTTGCCAAAGTTGGAATATTTGATTTCATGTTTGTTTTGAAAATTGTTTCGAATATGTACCACTTGAAAAAGTGATCGCATATAAACATTACTCAAATTATTCCAATTCAAGTAACTAGCCTTCGTCCGCAAGCACTCAAGCAATTATAGCACTTAAGCAATTAGCCTCATGGCAAGCACTAGACATGGCAACATCAACATGCGATATGCTAAAACAAGTAAAGGCTCACCTAATACTCCAAGCTAAAAGAGAAACTAGTTAGAAAAAATGCATGATTCCTAACTATGCAATATGACTAATGCAACACATGCGACATGCAATTTACTAGGCTTGGCTATTAATATGGCAAATGAAGCAATTTGATAGCATGCGGTCTAAGCACGTATTCAAAAAAATTATTTAAACGACAATGCAAGTTAGAATGATGAACCGAGCCTCGGTGCATACAAAATAAGTAGATGCAAACATGAAGTATGCTAAACAAAACATGATGCCCTAAACTAACCATCATATGCTAGTAAATAAAAGGGAGAAAGACGTGGGATTGGAAGACATACACATTATTATAACATTGCGCCCTCACACAGGAGGGTTCGGATGAACTAACTAGCTAACTAATTACCTAGCTATTACAACAACAAATGAATAATTTAGCTAAACTACTTAACTAATTATTACAAACCGAATAAATTAACGAATAAACTAATTAATTAACTAATCTACCTAATTAAAATAATTACAACACGAGACGAATTAGCTATTCTAACTAATTAATTACAAAACCACTATTTTAAGCACAATACTAATATACTTATAACACGGATCCCGAGGATCGATGGAGGGCTCATGCATGAATGCGGTTTCTACCCGAAAAAGCCATTGTTTCTACTGCTGAGTGCCTCTGTTGCATAGTAGAACACTTGCACTGATTTCCACCTCTAGACCAACTCTGTTCTACTTCAAAAGGACACTGCTTGATTTTGCACTGGCGACCGGCAGAGGGCCTGCCGGCCACTGATGATTGAACTTTCCTGCTGCAACAGAGAGCAAACAGAGCAGAGACAGTGTATTCTCAAGGGTTTGTCTTCACAATTTACCCCTCCTTATCATTTGAACAGCTCAAAGGAGTAGTATCAAAGGAGTAGTAAGTTTGATTCACAAACCACCAATGAATGCAATTTCATTGCATGATGGCTTATGAATCTAATGTGCACGTTCAATGAATGCAACAAAACAAAACTCTCAAAACCATCTCCCTATCATGAAAGATCAAAGGAAGTAGTTGACAATAAATCTTGAACCGTTTTCATCACTAATGAGTATGAAACGACTCAAGACTCAAGGGCTCAATTAACATTCGATTGAACCCAAACCAAATTATTATCTTGCTCTTTTTTAGCCTCAATTTTATTACTTCATTTTAGATTACTATCCATTCTTTAGTCAATTCAGTCCAAAGGTGAATTTAAGTCCTCTAATGGAAAGAGGGTTCAAACCAAGTGTTGCTTTGGGCATGAAAGAGACATCATATCGTTGGTAATGAACCCCAAAGGGATTAAACCATTAAACATGACATCTCAATCTCATGCTTAAACAAACAAGTAATTTGAAACCACTTTCAAAGCAAAACAAAAGCCAAGAAATGAGGGAGGTTGCAGAGGTGATTAAGAGTGATCACAAGTATGGAAAGCCATAAATAAATGCAATCAACTCAAATAAGGTGGTGTCTAAGGCCTAAAACACCAAACTCATGAGGACAATTACACTACAAACATGCAAAACAAAGCTCAAATGCAACAAACACTTAAAAATAGTCCTAAAACAGTCCTAAAATATGCTGGAATTAAGACAAAAATAGCTAGAATAATAAGCTAAAACAAGGATCATGCTAGGCTAGTAAGCAACACACAAGGAGGGGAGGCTAACCCCTCCAATTTTGGACTTCAAAATATGGTTTTAGCCACTGAAATAACTCTGAAAATCAATGTTTAAAAGCTCAAGAAAAGATAGTGTGAGGGTGGGAAACACAAGGGTAAAGGCCTTGAAAGTAAGGTATAAAAAAGGGTGAACCACCCCCCAACCTCTATTGGAATTAAAACCCAACTTTCAGCCCAAAAATACAGAGTTTTTACAGCCCAAAAACAGTTGGAAAATAATAAGAAAAAGAGTAAATTCAACAAGTAAAGAGGCAAAGCTTTATACCTCTTAAAGAGGAGATCATTTTCAAGAAATAAAACAAGGCAAACACACCCTCAAGAGCTCAAACAAGGCTCAAAGATACCTCAACTCAAAGATGGAGAGGTTTAGTTAAGAGTGTATAGGCAAAGGTGAAGAGTGTATAGGCAAAGGTGAAGAAATTTGCAAGAGAGAGAGAGAGAGAGAATTGTTGAGAGAGAGGAAAAATTTTGCTCCAAAATTTTTCTAACCTCAAAGAAAGAGGGGAGGTCCTCTATATATAGAGAAACATGAACCTCTCTCAGAAACATCCAGCCATACACGTGGGAGCAGATGTAAGCATCTATCAAAATAGTAGGCATAGCTGCTTCAAAATATCTGCAAAACACATTGGTGGCTGACAGGCCACATCAGTGGTTGGCAACTAGAAGAAGTGGTCAGCAGCCCATATCAGTGGCCGACAGGCCACTAGAGGTTGCAGGCTTGAATCCAAGGTTTTGGTCCAAAACAAGGCAACAAGGGTGTAGGGTTTGAAAGGCTCAAAACTGTGGTATTCCGCTAAAGACTTCGAGCACTTGACAAGCATATACACTCATCATTGGGTGTGCAAGCAATGACATCCAAGTCGTAAGGGCCGTCAAGAATGGGATGTCTATAGTTGCCCTTTTTGACAGAACTCGGAATCATGAAATGACATGAGTAAATGTCAAAGCCCGAAGGCAACCCATTTTGACAAAGCCATAAGACTTGGACAAACAATCAAGACATAAATAAAGGGTTGCACCGTAGGCTACCTACGTATCCCTTTGCAAGGAATCAAACCAGCGTAGTTTTGGGGCAAGATGCAAATGATATGCATAAAAAACTTTGAAAGCTAGACTCACAAGCTTCACGAAGCCGACTATTTTGAAAACTCATGATCATGCAAGATGATGTAATAAGCAATAACAGATGCCAATGATAGATGCGATAAGCAAGATAACGAGATAATAAAATATGAATAAGCAGCTTCAAGCTTCAAACCAACACAGGCTTTCTGCAAAAAAAAGATATAAAACACACTCTGACCACGCCAAAACAAGAGACGAGGAAATAAAACACGGCTCAGGGTTGCGCCTCGCGCCTCTTGAGAAACTGAGAAACGAAAATTGCTCGAGGTCGTGTTTCATACGTCCCGAGATAAAAATCACTCAAGGTCGCGCTTCACGTATCCTGAGAAACAAAGGAAAGAAAAACACTCGGGGTCGCATTTCAAGCATCCCGAGATAAAAGCCACACAAGGTCGCGTTTCACGCCTCTTGAGAAACAAGAAAAATCATTCAGGGTTCGCGATTCACGCATCCCGAGAAAAAACACGCCTAGGGCCACACTTTACGCATCCTGAGATACAAGAGAAACCGCTCGGGCTCGCGCTTCATGCGTCCCGAGATAAAACACACCCAAGGCCACGCTTCACGCATCCTGAGATACAAGAGAAACAGCTCAGGCTCGTGCTTCACACGTCCCGCGATAAAACACGCCCAAGGCCGCGCTTCACACGTCTTGAGATACAAGAAAAACTGCCCGAGCTCGCGTTTCACGTGTCCCGAGATAAAACACTCCCAGGGCTACACTTCATGCGTCCTGAGAAATAAGAAAAATCGCTCGGGCTCGCGCTTCATGCGTCCTGAGATAAAACACGCCCAGGGATGTGCTTTACGCATCTTGAGAAACAAGAAAAATTGCTTAGGCTCGCACTTCACACATCCCGAGATAAAAACACGTCTAGGGCCGCGCTTCACGCGTCCTTAGAAACAAGAAAAATCACTCGGGCTTGCTGTTCACGTATCTCGAGATAAAACTGAGAGGTGTGCGATAGATGCACAAAGTGAACGAGTCGATACAGTGATAGTGCATATTCTATGCAAGATACACAACCGACGTATGATGTTGATTTGAAAGCATATTCTATGTAAGAAACAAATGCATATTCTATGCAAAATTGACAGCATATTCTATGCATGAATCATAAATAATGTAAAACATGCGTGCATCATGCATATATGTGAAAATGCACCTTCTATGCAACAGAAGAGAACAAAGACATAATTTGACAAAATAAATGAAATGATATTCGATGACAACCTCTGATTTACCTCTCAAAGGAATTACATGTTCAAAAGGATACACCTCGTTCATAGTAGCAAGTGGGACACGTTCACATCGGAACACAGCTACAAGCTTTCGAAACAGAACCTTCCATACACTATTCAGAAAGTAGAAGCACATAACAGCCCCAGGACCTACTTGAGAGCCATCGGCCACCTACCGGCCACCAGAAGAAGTTGTTGGCCACAAAAAAACCTTGCCGGCCACCAATGTGGCTTGCCGGCCATCGATGGTAGATTCAGGGCAAAATTGTCCTTTTGCTTCGGGTCTTTAAGAATAGGGCTCAAGGCTTTATTTCCTCACTTCTTCAAGGCCGAAAACCCTCCCCCTCTCTATCTAGACACTTACTCTCTCTAGATCTTTATACGCGTTTTCCAACACCCCACGCAAACTTTTTTCGTAAAACCCTCTTAGTTCTCTACATTTTTGAACCGATTAGATTTTGATTTCGTTGCTTTTTCTCGGAATTTCACCACTTTAGGCTTGTTCCCCTCGAGTTTCTCTCGAGTTTTGTGAACTTTCCCTGGTTTTGACTTTTTCTCCCATTTTCTCTCTCCCAGGATTGACTTTTTCCAAGTTTACCCTATTTTCTCCATTTTTCTTCACTTTTCACCTACTTTTTCACCCATTTTCCAGATGGCAGATGAGATTCCTCACGACAGAGCTCCTCCAAGGGTTCCACCTGTGTTTCCACCTGTTGCCAAGGTAGAGGAGCCAATAGTTACTGAGACTGGTAAGGCGACTCAGGGCATTAAAGCTGACCTTGAGGCGGAGTTTGCGCTCGAGTTTGAGCCAGAGCCGTTACCATTGAGAGTGCGGCCCTTTGATTCGGCGACATATCATCCTCGCACGCACATATTACCACCTAGAGGCATTAGGCGTTTCAGCGATTTTGCTTGCGGCGTACCAGAGGACCTCTTGCTGAGGGAGTCGGCCTCCCACCTTTCATCCAGCGCTACTGAGTTATGAACTCTGTTTTCATGCATTCCTGCTTTTCTTTTAACTGCATTTCTTACACTGCCTTTCATCTGACTGTACTTTCATCACTGCCTTTTATCTGATTCATCTGTTCTTTGCCACAAGGAGACTCCCGTGCCTATAAGGGGTACGAACCGGTGATGGCGAGGGATTGGTACGACGAGCTTCCTACCAGGGTCCGCGACATCATCGATGAGACTAGCTTTGGCCTTTTCTGCTCTGGCCTGATACATGTCATAGCAAGTCGTCCTCTTTTAGGAGCGCTAGTGGAGAGGTGGAGGGACACCACCAACTCTTTCCACTTCTCTACTATCAGGGAGATGACGATGACTCCCTACGACTTTACTATGATCACAGGCTTAGGAGTAGGGGGCGATCCGATCCCCTTTAACACAAACATGGGAGAGTGGGAGGCTGCTTGGATCGACCTATTGGGAGCGCGCCTACCTCTGTACCAACCAGCCATAGTGAGACACAATTAGTTCGCCAATCAGTTCCGCGAGAGCGAGCCTAAGACGCTGGAAGAGATGGAGCAGTATGCCCGGGCTTTCTGATGTTTGTCCTAGGTACCACCTTATTTTTGAACAGGTGAAACACTGTGGGTTTATATCTGTAGAGCAGCATAGTGCCCCGGGTACGCTTCTATAACTGGAGAGGAGCTGGCCTCACCACCCTATATGGCTATATGAGCTCCACCTCCTACCTGAGGGAAGAGTGGATCGGAAGCTACTGGCCAGCCTAGGAGGTATGCATTTCAATTCCCTCTTTGCACTTTACACTTTTTACTTCACATTTTCTACTTTATATCTGTTCAACACCTGTGCTTTTTGCTTTGCACTTTTTGCAACTGTTCATGCTCCGTGCTTTCTAGTTTGCACTTTTTATATCTGTTCATACCCTATGCTTTCTACTTTGCACTTTCTATATCTGTTCATGCCCTATGCTTTCTACTTTGCACTTTCCTTGCAGCTATGGATTTATGCGTATTTTCCAGCCCTCGCTCCAGAGCCTATGGAGGAGCTTCTCCTGGTGGTTCCCTACTTGAGACGATACGATGGTCGGTGTCAACGCCAGAGTCACGAGTCCTTTGCCTTCTTCCACTATTACTTTGATACTGTGGCCGCCCACGAGGTAGCCTGAAACATAGTCATTTTTGCTTTAACAACTGTTCTAATTCACACTTTGGCATCTGACGGCAACTAATAATCTGTACACTCTTTGTTTGCAGATCGCATGACAGTCTTAGGCCATGATGCCGGCTGGAGTACGGGACCAGTATGCAAGAGCCTGGGACACATCGCACTTCCGAATTCTGTTAAAGGGCCTAGTCTGCCGGGCTTGGTTCTTGAGTGAGAGATTCGTTCACCAAATTGTGGGCTTCCCTGATCTAGTCGTTTCGATGCCATCTCCGGAGTCTATGAGGACAGCAAATAGCCTATCTGTTGACGCAGTCATACAGTTCATGGTGGGCTTGGACGCTGACTTCTTCAGAGGAGAGGGCGATTACATGACATTTATTCAGACCCACCTTATGCATCATCTGATGGGGGCTCACGCAGGCGAGGAAGCAAGGGCTCCCGTGGCGAGCGAGGCGACTCGGGCGACTAGGGCCCATGCTAGAAGGGCTCTCCCCGTGGAGCAGATTATCCATTGGCCGGAGCTTCCCACTGTGCTCACATGTTGGCGTCCTACTGGGACTGCTTATCAAATTCCAATTAAGCCAGCAGAGGCAGGGCACGAGCTTGTCGGAGTTTGAGGCTCGTCCCAGGTATGGACCACACTTTACCATTTGCACCCCACATTTCATTTCAGATATGTTTATTGCAGACATTAATCATCCAAATACATTTGTAGGCATCTATAGAGTATACGAGGAGCCTCCTCGAGTTGGTGGCTTCTTTAATGGGTATGGTGCAAAGGAGGGAGACGCTGCTTGGTCTCCACGGTATCCAGGTAATTTCTTTCAGTTTGCGCTTCATGTTATAATATTCTCACTGATACATCAGCATTTCAACCATAGTCTTTTGCAAACTGCACTGATATACTGCATTGGTACACTGCATTCACACACTGTACTTATATTGTATCTGATTTCTGCATACCATTTATTCTGCATATTATGCCTGTATCTGATACACACATTGTAACTGATATGTTGACAACTATTTTTTCCAGATTCCATCTGTACCAATGGCACCAACGGCAACAGCACCGGCAGCAGGGAGGAGAGAGAGACAGGCCCCAACTCATAGCCGAGATGTGAACTGTGGTCGAGACAGAGATTGGGGCACCCGAGGCCATAGCAGTCCTTTAGAGCCCATTTTAAGCGACGACGATGCTGAGACAAGTGACTCTGAGGAGGCAGTGTGTTGGCATTCTGAGTCATCCAAGAGTAGAGATGATGATGCTAGCTCAGGGTCCGAGAGTAGAGATGACGTCGAGGCGGACTTTGAGGCAGCGAGTGGAGACGATACCGGCTCTGGTTCAGAGTTTGATTCCGACACCGGTGCCGATGAAGATAGTGCTCTCGAGTCCTTTCCTCCGAGGAAGACGACGAAGAGGACTCTCGGGCCTGAGATGACCAACGCTGATTTTTTTGTACTTTTTTTGCTTAGTTTCTTTTTGTTTTGGTAGCATTAGCACATGTATAGCTTCAGATAGGTTTTATTTTTGCTTTTGAAACTTGTACGCCTCTTTTGTAAAAACCATGATCGGAATAAAACCTCGCATTTTTTTTCCTCAAATGTGTTGTCATTTTTGCATCATGAGCACCATATTTGCATGAAATGGAAATGGAATTGAATTGGCCAAGAGAGCGCTTGATTGAAACAACATTCTTAATCGGGTAATGAGCCGACCAACAACTAGAATACAAAATGCAACATACAACTCGATAAACAAAGCAAAAACAACTCAAATACAAATAAACACACTTGCTAAAATCAAAAGACTCAAAACAAGACCTTAAAACACTCAAAGATCGAGACAAAACACATGTTGCCAACATTTCCCAGCACACAGGTGGACAGCAGTCCAGAAAGAGGAACTGCCGACCACAAAGAAAAGTTGTCGGCCAGAGGAGGGGGCTTGCCAGCCACCAGTGTGAGTAACCTCCAGATTGTTGACAGTTGACTTCCACTCACAGCCTTATCTTCTACAAATGGTTCAGCTTCGTGACTTCTCCTCCAGAACCTCATTTCAGCTGCAATTTCTTCCACAAATGGAGATATTCCTTGTCGAGAAGCTCACGGATTGGATAGCTGCTTTAGACGGCATAGAAAAGGTAAATTTCTGGGGTTTCGGCATAAATGCACTTTTTTCGTTGAGCCGTACTCTACTTTGTTTTTCGTTCCTCCATGTCGCGGCCCGATGCTGGGACCCAATTACACATGTTTTTCGCTTCGGGAAACAAGAAATATGCCCGGCACTTGAAGAATTTTAGGCATTAATGGAATCCCGGCACGACGAGGAAATCATGTCTTAGCCCCGTTTTGGCTACGCCCAAGCTTTGGGACGGATGTGCAGGCTCATTTTATACGAAGCTCGGTCTTTGGCCCACAACAGAGAGCTGGACATACCCAGCTTGATTCACTGATTCTCCAATATTGATGACAGAGGTGACCTTCTCTGGCGAGGTTTTCGGAAATATGCCCTCTGCTTATGTATGCTTGGACATTTCCTTCTTGCCCCTAGTTTCGGCGAATCCAATATTTGGTTGATCGAAGTGGCCCAAGGTTTGAAAGGAGGTAAGAGTTGTATTGGTTTGGCGCTGGCCGAGACCTTGACAGGCTTAGATGCCTTTTATCGGTAAGAGATTACCAGATTCGCGGGGAGTCCACTACTTCTTTAGGTATTGTTTTCCACCATTTCTTATATGTGTTTCTCATATCACTCGGCACTCATGCTCTATATTTCTCTCAAAGCCTTTTTCTTACTTTTCTCTCAACATACATCTCTCTATTCTTTAATCTCTCTTGTCTTTCATCCCTTCCTAGGCGTGGCTTATGGATAAGCTGAAAGTATTGGACTCTTGCCCTAAGTACTCAGCTCGAGGTTATTTCTTCCACCACCGACTAGTGGATTTCCCTAACGAGGGATGATGGTGCAACTGGATGTGCAACATGTCTGCTGTTGACATAACTTGGTGTTGTCCCTGGCTTAATCTAACCGAAATGAGTTACAACATGGCTCGGCAGCCTGGCATACAGTTGATCGGCCTCACGCATTGCGTGTTCTATTTTCTTTTCCAGTTTAGACGTCAGTTCGGGCATGATTAGACTAGTCCAAAGGAATGGGTAGAGTACCCGGTTTCATTCCCCATCCATGGTTCACACTTGGCTAGGTACCTCACTTCTTGGAGGACGAGAGAGCTTCTGACCCCTGCCCCTAGTTTCAGTTATGCCATTTCTGTCGAATGCTTGGCTTGACTCGAGGATGAGGCACAAACCGAGCCCACTTTGGCTTCAGAAGCTTCCGCAAGCACGAACAGAGGACGCAGGAGCACCTGACTCACTTATGCCCCTAGTTTATTGCTTTGACCTTTCTTTTCAAGTTTTTTTTTTCGATATAATAAAAGCAACTTTGATTTGTATCGGAGAGTTGGAGAACTTTATGTTGAAATCAATGGAATTAAAGTTGTGAGCACTAAAAATTTTCCTTTTGGTCCAAAAATTGTCTAAGTTGTAAGAGGGAAAATTTTGAACAAAATCAACTTCTATTAAAACTTTCCAAAGCCATTTTCGAAAAGGATCACCACTTGAAACGCACGGAATCAATCCTTAAGATGTACAACCCCAAATTGAAAGATCAGAAATGCCCCTGATTGAACACCGCTGCTCTGCATTGTAACCAGCTATTCTTTCCAGAATGAAGATCACAACCGAACTCTCAGATAAAGAACAAACAAAGATGACCTGATCAGATACATGGACAGGACAGTTGAGTTAGAGGTGATTACGGCCGAGCTTCAGGATGAAGTTGCCTCTGTATCCCAAAGATGGGAATCAGACCTTACGTAGTTTGGTTCAAGTTCACTCGAGTATTAACTCTCTTCTTTTACGCTCTAACTTTTGTCAAAGTCGCCCTTTAGGGTTTTCAACCTTGCAAGCTCAGTTTTTTTTTATTTCTAATTTTTTCATGCTCTAACTTTTGCCTAGGTCGCCCTTTCAGGTTTTCAGCCTAGCAAGTCTCTCAAGGATAGTATTTCTTCAACTTGTCCATGTTGATCGATTGTGAAAATTCCAGGCCATCTAAGTCCATGAGAATAACAGCTTCACCCGACCAGATAGCTTTGATGATGTAAGGAGCAATCCAATTGGGTCTGAACTTGCCCTTAGGGTCATGAATGGAAGCTCAGCTATCTTTCAACACCATATCTCCCTCTTTGAGATTCTGGGACTTAACTTTCTTGTTAAAAGCCTTGGCAATTCTGCATTGGTAGCCGTGAACATGATACAATGCCTTCATCTTTCTCTCATCAAACAACATCAACTCCTCAAAGATGCTATGTTGCCAATCCGCCTCTGATATCTGACACTCAGCCATAACTCGCAACGACGGGACTTCTATTTCAATTGGCAAAACGACTTCCATCCCGTAGACAAGAGAATAAGGAGTTGCCCCTGTAGACGTCCGGATTGAAGTTCTATAACCCCAGAATGCGAATGGAAATTTATCTGGCCAGTCCATGTAGGTCTCAACCATCTTCTGCAAGATATTCTTGATGTTCTTGTTGGCAACTTCAACAGCTCCATTGGTTTGCAGCCTGTATGTAAATGACTTATGGAAAGCCAAATTGTATTTCTCCAACAAGTCTATCACCTCTTTCTTGAAATGGGAGCCATTACCTGATATGATCTCGTTTGGAACTCTGTATCGACAAATGATATTGTTTCTAATGAACTTGGCCACATGCGATGCTTTCAACACTGCATAGGACTAAGCTTCCACCTACTTTGTAAAGTAATCAATTGCCACCAAGATATATTCATGCCCATTCGACCCTTTTGGTGTGACTGCACTGATAACGTTGATTCCCCAAACTAAGAAAGGCCATGGCAAAGTCATGTTGTATAGTTTTGGCGGCGGGATATTCATGCGATTAGCATGAATTTGGCATTTGTGGCATCGCTGAACAAAACCAATACAATCCTCCTCCATGGTGGACCATTAGTAACCTTGCTTGAGAATCTTCCGGGCTAGTATCACTCCGTTCATGTGCGCTCCGCACTCTCCTCCATGGATGGCCTCCATTAGGCGCTTTGATTCCTTTTCTTCGACACACAACTTGTGCATTCCCAAATGACCTCTTTTATACAGTTTACCTCCGCAAATGATAAATTGGACAGCTATTCGCCGTATTCTCTTTTGTCCTTGGCATTTGCCCCTGGTAGATAAATCTCATTTTCCAAGAAGTTCCAAATATCGAAGTACCAAGGGTTTTTGTCTTGCGCTTCATCCATTGTGGCAATAGTTTCATAAGCTGACGTGTATTTCTGCTCGATGATAATTGGGCGCATCCGGACTCCAAGTGGGATGTCTACCATAGAAGATAGAGTTGCTAAAGCATCAGCGAACATGTTGTTCTCTCTTAGTAGATGCGTGAAAGTCAACTTTTCAAACCTAAGAATCAGAACGTCTAGGGTCTGGTGGTAAACCTTCATCTTTTCTTCTTTGACTTTCCAGTCCCCATTTGCTTGAGAAATAACTAAATTCGAGTCCCCGATAACATCCAACCTTTTTGCCCCTAGTTCCAGGGCGGCTTCTAAACCAACGATACATGCTTCATATTCTGCTTCATTATTGGACACCTTGGACTGAAGTTTGAAAGCTAAAGGTATATGGGAGTTGTCAGGTGCTATCAGCAACACACCTATTCCATAACCATATTGATTGGTTGCTCCGTCAAAGTACATCGTCCAAGTCTCCTCCTCAACTTGCAAAATGGCTTCATCTGAGAACAAGTATTCCACCGCCTCATCCCCTTCTACTGGGTGATCTGCCAGGAGCTCCGCTACAGCTCTTCCCTTAACCGACTTGCGGGTGACATATTTGAGGTTAAATTCGGAGAGAAGAAGCTACCAATGGGTTAGCCTACCCGTAAGCGCCGATTTCTCAAAGAGATATTTGATGGGATCTAATCTCGAAACCAAGATTATAGAATGAGCTAACAAGTAGTGCCTCAACTTCCTGGTAGCCCATACCAAGGCTAGGCAAGCTTTCTCTAATGGAGTATAGCAGGTCTCATAATCCAGCATTTTCTTGCTCAAATAGTAGATGGCTTTCTCCACCCTCTCTTTAAATTCTTGAGCGAGCATGTATCTTATAGTCATGTCTGTCACTGACAGGTACAGAATCAAAGGCTTTCCTGGCTCTGGTGGTGATAACACCGGCAGATTCTGGAGGTACTGCTTAACCTACTCAAAGACAAATTGACATCGATCATCCCATCAGAATTTCTTCCTTTTCTTCAAGAGACCAAATAGTGGTTCACAAGTCACAGTTAATTTGGAAATAAATCGTCTTATGAATTGCACTTTACCCAGAAAGCCTCGCACCTCCTTTTCAGTCCTTGGTGGTGGCATTTCTAAGATAGCCTTGATTTTGGAAGGATCTACTTCAATGCCCCTCTGTGTGATCAAAAAGCCCAGCATTTTCCCTACTGTTACGCCGAAGGTGCATTTCTGCGGGTTCAACCTCAACTTGTATTCTCTAATCCGTTGAAAGAATTTCTCCAAGGCGATGTAGTGGCTCCCTCTTTCTTTGGACTTGACAATCACGTCGTCCACATACACCTCGACCTCTTTGTGGATCATGTCATGTAAAATGGTGGTCGCAGCGCTCTGATAGGTAACCCCAGCATTCTTCAACCCAAACGGCATAACTCGGCAGCAATAGGTCCCCCACAGCGTTGTGAATGCGATTTTCTCTTTGTTCTCGGGCACCATCAGAATCTGGTTATACCCGAAAAATCCATCCATAAAGGATAGCAATGCATGGCCAGCAGTAAAATCCACTAAATCATCAATATGCGGCAGAGAAAAATCATCCTTCGGACTGGCTCTATTCAAGTCCCGAAAGTCTACACATACCCAAATTCTACCATCCTTTTTGGGCACTGGGACGATATTGGCCAACCAAGTCGGATACTTAGATACTAACAAGAAACCTACCTCGACCTACTTGGTGACCTCTTCCTTAATTTTCAATGCCCAATCCGGACGAATTCTACGCAACTTCTGCTTGTCGGATTGGGCCTTGGGGTCAAGAGGGATCCAATGCTATATAATCTCAGGATCGATGCTAGGCATGTCTTCGTAGGACCACGTGAAAACATCTTTGAAATCTTTTAACAAAGCGACTAAGCGCTCGCGCTCCTCCAAAGACAACGTGGACCCCGATTTGGACCAGACGCGGATCCTTCTTAGTGCCCACATTAATAGCCATAATTTCATCAGCACGGGGTTTAGCAAACCTCTCCTCCTCTCGATTAATCAAGTTTTTCAAAATCGGAGGAATTTTTTCCTCTTCGTTTTCATTAAAATTCTGAAAATCTTGGTCAATACAATAAATAAGCGACATAGAGAAATACTCAGAAACAGCAGCGTTCTCATTCATATAATCTAGATCTTCGGTTACAACCAACTCAAATGCAAAAGAAAAAGAAGACCTGGACAATACCTTTGCATCCGGGTTACCACCCCTGGGAATACCTGACTCAGACTCAGACTCAAAAGAACCGGAATCTGATTCCAACTCCACAGACTCAGTGGAATCAGATTCTAGCTCATCACCCGACTCAAAACTAGACAGATAGCCCTTCTCTAGCTGCCAGATAAGAGATGGTGCCTTTGATGCATCCAAAAATGCTGCTAGTTGGGTTCACACCCCGTTCTTCCCCGATCATGGGGATGGTAAGGTTATCCCCCAAGTTCTCTGAGTCAGCCGCAGGATCTGTAAGGAGATACGCCAGTGTTGCCCCTACTCCAAGTTCACTATTGTCTGAGTCACTTTCCATGCCATGTTCAGCTTCAACACTTGGTTCAGCCTTTTCCTCAGCATCACTATCTTGCAGCTACAGGTTAAAGAAGATTTCAAACCCGGGGACACACTGCTTCATGGAATTTATCCAGGGCTTAGGAAAGCCGCAAAAAGGGAAATCTTCTCCCTCCCAAATAAAGTGGCCATTCAGTATTCCCTTGATTGGCCTTTGGATGAGCTCATAGTGTTTCCCAGCCTGCTTGGCTCTGGCTCTGCCTCTAATTTCTTCTCTTTTCCTGATCCAGTCCTTTTTTGTGGGTACATAGCCCAGACCAAAGGCCTGTGGATTGTGTGACACATCTGTTAGTGCAACGACACCTTTCCGGCCACTTTTTCCAAGTCCCATTCCTGGCACATGCTGCAATTTGTTCATGAACTAGATAGATTGGGCGCTGACATACATGTCCTTATCAGCGGCCAAAATGGACTGCACTACTCGGGCTTCAGCCAGAGTGAACCCTGAGAGGAATAAATCCTCCTCGCCATAAGTGATTTCCAGCACTGGTGTAGTTACCTCTGGCGGGGAATGAATGGATGAATTCCCGAAAACAATCGTCACTCCTTTCTTGTAAAGGAACTTCATATTTGGTGGAGGATGGAGCAGACAGCTTTCACATGATGCAACCAGGGCCTCCCTAACAGTAAATTGAAAGTAGCCGGTACATCTAGGACATGGAACTCGATATCCTGCTGAGCTGGACCCACCTGGACTCTGATTTGCACCATGCCCATGACCTCCTTGCTTGTATTATCATATGCCCGAATTACTTGAGCCGTGGGCACAAAGTCTGTTGGTCTAAGGCCGATTGCATAAGCTGTGTGAGAAGGACAGACATTGATGGCCGAACCAGTGTCCATCAACACCACCGATATCCATTTTTCCCTACACTTAACAGATATATACAAGGGTTTGTTGTAAGCTGAGCCTTTTGGTGGCAGTTCTTTGTCAGGAAATGTTAAGGTTGGCCCGACGCCACCTGGGAAGACCAATCCCACAAGCTATTCAGGGATAGTGTCAATGGACAATTTAGCTTTGTCCATTACTGACTGTACTGCTTGTCGATGTACCTAGGAGGCCATGAAAAGACCCCAAATTGAGATGTCAACTTGGATTGTCTTAAGCTGCTTTAACACTACATCTTCTTCCAGTTGCTTCTTTTTCTGTCTCTCAACCTCTTTGTCTTTCCCAGATGCCTCGACTTGATCTAAGTGCGATGGCTTAAAATACCGCCCACTTCTTGTCATGTGATCTATTTCTTCCGCGTACCACTTGTTGTCTGGAAGGCACTCACCCAGTCTTCGTCGGTGTGGGCTAAATGCAAATCAGCATCATCTGTCAATATGGGCTCTATTCGAATCACTTTCACATCACAGGTATCCCCCGTAGGGTGTTGGGCCAATACTGCTTTCTGGTTATCTTCAACCCTCTCTTGTTCAAACTATTTCAGTGTAGCTTCTTGTTCTGTATCCACAGTGCTTATAGCGTCCAATACCTAAGCTGAATTTTTCATGCCAGTGTTTTCTGACAGTTTTCCCTTTTCATCGGCCCTTCCGACCACTACAGCAATTCCTGCTTCCTTTTCCTTGGGTTTCATTTTAGTTCATTCCTCCTTATCCGGCTCATCACCCAACCATCCAGAGTTGTCAGTTGATCCATTTAAATCGAACCAGCCAACCTACACATCCCCTTGATCTTGTTCGTCAAAGAACTGCAGGTTGTCTAAATCCTCCTCGAGTTCCACCAAATCATCCAATCCTTGGCTCGGGCCATCCTCCCTAACCACATTAACCTTCACTACAGTTGGCAACATTAATTTCGGCTTGACTTGATCAATCGCACAATGTAGCAGCTTGGATCGTACACCCCCTTAGGCAAATCCTCAGAGCTCTCCGGCAACAAACTTATACTTTCCTCTAAGCCCTGCCTCTCTTCTACTGCAACTGTCACCACCACAGGCTTAGGTTGAAGTGCGGACGTGTCCATTATGCACAAATCTATGCTCTTAGGAATGAACAACGTCGGTCTTGGTAAGTGGGAAAGGGTAATATATACACTGGGGTCGTAAGGGATGGCCAATGTATGGATTAGGTTTAGATTTTGAGGTGGAGGAACTTGATTGTGGGTCGAGAGAGGGTTTATAGATACATTTGGTTTCTAGGGTGGTGCGATGTGACAACCCTCACTTCTGATTAGTGTTAAACTGTGATTGAGCATGATAAGTAATTGATTAGAATGAAATCCGAATCTGTTTGTATGAGTGTGCTGCTTTAATTGCATTTCTATCTGTTTGTCATTTAATGATCTGTTCATGTTTTAATTTCGAACTGTGAATTGAAAGCCTTATCGGCGACCGAATCAGAAATTGATCAGTGTTATATGTTAATTAGGATTTATATGGTTTTATGGTAGGTTTAATTAAAATTTGATTTGGAACGATTAAATTAGATTAAATAATGTTAAATTGCATTAACTGGAGTTATTATACTTTTGCCATTGAGTGGCCATTTTCTACAACATTGTTTGGGACTTAATTCTTGCATTTGATACATCATCTCATCCACCTCCAAGACCAAAACCGAGAGAGAGAGGGAGAGTATGAGAAAAACTTGATTTCATCAAGAGTTGCTTGGAAAATAAGAGGAATTGAAGGAGATTTGCAAAATTGAGCCAACATACTTGGAATTCAAGACCTAAGGTAGGAAATTCGCCCTCTTAATTATGAATTTAAGTTGTTACATGCATAGTTCATGGTAAATTAGTGATTTGAGTCAAGAATTAATTTAAAGTGTTGTTTTGAGAGTGATTTCATGCATGCATGTCCATATCATAGAATTTTGAGGTTGTTTTCATGAAATACACACATGCATGTTCATATTTTAGTTGTAGTCCAAGAATTCACCATGTGTTAGAGTTCAATCTTGCATTTGATCATGTTTTAGAGCATTGGAATTCATAAGAACTCATGCATGTTATGTTCTTGCATTGTTCTTCAAGTTTCTTTGAAATTGGTGTTCAATCGGCTTACCTTTGGGCTTGATTTTACAAAATGATCTTCAAAACATGTTGTAGTATGAGTTTCCAAGTGTTTTCCAGAAAATTGGCCCAAAAGGTTGAGTTTTGATAAGTTTAATTCTTGGTTTGAGCTTTGAAGGCAAATCTGGAAAACCCAGATTTTGGCTTCCTCGCTCGAGCGAAGGATTCCACGCTCGAGCGAGCATCTTTGTTTTCTGAATTCCGCTCAAGCGACGGAATGCTGGCTCGAGCGTAGATTGCAAGCTCTCAGGTTTTTGTGGACGCAGAAGCACGCTCGAGCGATGAGACCTGCACTCGAGCGAAGGACTATGTCTCACGCTCGAGCGAGCATCGAGCGGAGAATTTCAACACCCAGTACTTTTTGCATTTTTACAGACCGCTTGAGCGAGGGAGTCTACGCTCAAGCGACCCCTCTGTTTTGGTAAGCTCGCTCGAGCATAGAAAGCCACGCTCGAGCGAGACCCCTGTTTTCAGCAAATTTTGAAAAGTGTTTTAAAGTGCATTTTTGCATCCTCATTCCATCCTAGGCATTTCTAGGCCAAGTTTAATGCATCTTAATGAGGATAATGTTATAGAACCACACCAAGTCAAGTTAAGGGACTAAGTTATTAATCCCAAGTGTGTAACTTAGTGTGTGTGTGTTCGTTTTGTAACTGTGTAGGGTTGACACCCAAGGACGCTGACTAGCCTGTCTATAGCCCAGTACTCTGTGAGTAACAATGTTCTAAAGATACGTTCAATTATAATTATTCTGAACGATTGATTGTACTGCTTTCTGAAATAACACTGTTTACTGAATGAATGTTTGTCCTATTTGTAAAACTGTACTTATGGCATCCATAGCAACTTAGTGTTACTGCTACTGTTATAGAGATCTCTGTCAGTTCCAATGTTTGGAACTACTACTGTTTACTGTTTTGATGGCCATCAACTGACTATTCGGTCTATTCAGACTTACTGTACTGTTTTGCTATTGGACGTACCACGTATGACTGTTATGATTTCTAAATGACTGATGTGGCATGAAATATGAGCCGCCAATTGAATAACTGATTTACTGATGCAAACAACTGTTTTAATTAATGAAAGGACATTCATTCTTAACCCCTTTACACATTTGTTATTCACTGGGCTTTAGCTCACTATTTATATTTATATGTAGGTGTCCAGGCACCGAATCGAAGCTAGGAGTGTCAAGTTAAGCTCTCGTTTTGTCAAGCCAACCATTGTGCCTCACTTCGAGGTTCCGAGTTCATTCAAGCTAAGGCTGTTTTGGGGTGTTCCAGATTCACCCTTTTGTCTCTGTTTTGTATTGACTAAATAAGACTTGACTGTACAGTTATGGTGAAGGGATTTGGTCCCTAACCTGGATGTTTGTGTATATATGTTTTGGTTATGAATATGGCTTGTTCATAAAAGTCTTTTTGCATTCAGATTTTCACAGCTCATTGGACATCTTTTTATTACTATTTGGCTTCCGCCAGCCCCTTACTCTGTATTACTGTCACTACTGTTAACTAGGCCTTTGGTAATCACGGATTACTAGCCGGTTGCGATGCTAAACCCATAGGGGCGGGTTTGGGTCGTGACATGCAATCACCTTGTTGTCAATGAGGTCTTGAATCTCATGACGTAGTCGGAAGCATTGGTCGGTATCATGACCATGCTGTTGGTGAAACACACAGTATTTTGCTGGGTTGTGTTTAGGTAAAAGAGGATCAGGTAGTGGGGGAGGCTCTAATGGTTTGAGGTGTCTTTTTTTGACCAACACCATCATAGCTTGAGATAGGGTCATGTAGAGTTGGGTAAAGGTCCTTTGGGACCGGGCAAAGTTGACTGAAGTTTGTGGAGTTGTGTTGGAAAAGGGATTGGCAGTCTTGGTTGTGGTAGTGACAACGCTCACATCTGACGGCCTCGCAGCTACCATTGGTGGTAGCATTGGAACTGCGCACAAAATGCCTTTTTGTCTGCTCTTTCTCATCTGTAATCAGCCCTTGTTTCATGGCATCTTCGATCTGAACCCCCATCTCATGGAGCTCGGTGAATGTGAATAGAGGTAGGACGATCATTTTTTGCAGTAACTTCTTGTGCAGATTGTGGACTACTATCCTTATCTGATCTTTCTCGGAAGGCCTTGTGGTCATCATTGAAGCTTTAGCTCTCCACCTCGTCACAAATTTGAGAAGCCCTCATGTGGCTTTTTGCACGTTGCCTCAAGATCACGAGTTGTGACCTCGATCTGCGTGTTATACGAGTACTGAGCAATAAAGGCCTCGGCCATTTCCTCCCAATTCTGCTTAACAGAATCCTCCAACTTCGCATACCAAATGGTCGTTATACCAGACATGGTACGGCCAAAGAGAGAGAGAGCTTCTGTAACCTGGTCAGGCTCATCGGCCGCTGGATGTTTGAAAACAGCCATAGATGAACCATGGGATCTCCAGAGCCATCGAATCGATCAATGTGTGGCATTTTGAACCAATTTCGCAATGTCACTGTAGAATCGGTATATCTGTCTTCTATGTCCAGAATGGAATTAACACCTTGTGCTCTCTTGAATAGCTTTTCCAACTTGTTGACCTTGAGCACAATTGGGTCAACCTCAAATTCAAATGGAGCTTCAGTTTGATACACAGGTGTTTTGGAGGCTTGTGCTGGGATCGACTCTGCCGGATTGCCCTGATTTTCTTGGACATTAGCAGTATGGACAGTGGCTCCAAGTGTTGAGATACCCGTAGGAGGTATATGGAATGGAGAAACCGTTGCCGGCTGTGGTTGTTGTTGCTGTAGCTTGTTTATTACCTCAGCCTGATAGGCTGTGACCTCGGCCTGACGGGCAGCGTCTTGCTGTAGAGTTTTAACTATTTGCTGAAGATGATGAATCAATTCCTCCATACTGACTGGGGGATACTGTGCCATCGGAATAGGCGAGAAATCTCATGCTGGACTAGAAGTAGAAGACTATCCCTGAGCCTGACTGGATGTAGGTGAATTGATGGGTGACTGTTGTAAAAATTAGATTGGTGAAGTCTGCCTGACTCTTCTCCGTCTTGTAACCGGTGGGAGTGAAGTAAACATGGGCTGTCCCCTAACAAGATCTCTGGCTTTGCAAAGCCTTCTGACTCGGGTCCAGAGCACTTGGGGGATATCCGAACTTTCTGAAGCTATGGCGTTAAACTACCTAGCAAAAGAAATAAAGCAAAGAAAGCAGTAATCAAAAATCGCACAGCACCTCAGCTAATGATGTTACCAACACAGATGTAATCAAAGCTGTAGGACTGCACTCAACACTGAATTCTGCCCCCAAAACCGGATACCAAACTTGCAATACACATACTCCTGTACAGTTTCACTGTAAAGCATATACCAGTTAAATGAGAGCTAAAACACCCCTATGAGAGGGTAAGGTTACCATGTCCTAGTTTCGTCAGGAACTAGGGTTCACTATTCAGACAAAGCGGTTTCACGCAATCCTGTATTTAGGTGAGCATCCTATCCTAGTTTGGAATGGTCTCTATGGCTTTTCAATATGCAACTAGGCCAAATGGTCAGAAGGATACCTTAGCAAAACTACCTAATATAGCTCTCACACCTAACACCGAGAAGTGAAAAGGAGGATCAAACGGTACAGCGGTAGTCCAGATCCAAGAGTTGTGTTCCCATCATGGCAGAGCCCGTGACCGGTCAGCCATTTGAGCTGCTTTTAGGCAAGCCTCCAGCAAACTGTCTAGGAATGGCAGATGGCAAACACAATGACTTAGGCGTACCAATGCAAATGCAATGCAAAGAAACATATAATTATAGATAAAATTTCACATCATGAAGTTCAAGTCAAGTTCTCTAAATTCCCCAGCAGAGTTGCCAGAAACTGTAGCCCGACTTTTTCGTGCCCCCTTTCAGAAGACGAAAAAGCCCTACAATATCGGACTCCCGCGATTCTGAATCTAATCTCACAAGTACAATGTCAAATAGAAAATCACCAAAGAGTCCAAATCTGGCAAATCTTTTGGAAAATCGATTTTGAATCAAAAATGCCAAAAATGAACTGCTTTTCCAAATACAGAGTCGCCACCTAAATATTTTTTTTGCGGGAAATTTAAGAAACCCATGACTCATGCCAAAGGCCACGTGTCCGTCATCACCAAGATTGTCTCGGCTCGGGAACTTACGTACGAGAAAGAAAGGTCACGAATTGAGCCCCGATCAAAGATCGGCCTCTACTAACTATGATATGAATCTTATTTACATTATATGCTCTTGTTCCGATTACTAGACTAGCATAACTATGTGATGTGCACACACACAAGTATAGACTAATTTGCCAAAGTTGGAATATTTGATTTCATATTTGTTTTGAAAATTGTTTCGAATATGTACCACTTGAAAAAGTGATCGCATATAAACATTACTCAAATTATTCCAATTCAAGCAACTAGCCTTCATCCACAGGCACTCAAGTAATTATAGCACTTAAGCAATTAGCCTCATGGCAAACATGCTAGACATGGCAATATCAACATGCGATATGCTAAAATGAGTAAAGGTTCACCTAGTACGCCAAGCCAAAAGATAAACTAGTTAGAACAAAATGCATGATTCCAAACTATGCAATATGACTAATGCAACACATGCGACATACAATTTACTAGGCTCGGCTACTAATATGGCAAATGAAGCAATTTGATAGCATGCGGTCTAAGCACATATTCAAAAAAAGTATTTAAACGACAATGCAAGTTAGAATAATGAACCGAGCCTCAGTGCATACAAAACAAGTGGATGCAAACATGAAGTATGCTAAACAAAAATGATGCCCTAAACTAACCATCATAAGCTAGTAAATAAAAGAGAGAAAAACGTGGGGTTGGAAGACATACACATTATTACAACATTGCGCCCTCACATAGGAGGGTTCGAATGAACTAATTAGCTAACTAATTACCTAGCTATTATAACAACAAATGAATAATTTAGCTAAACTACTTAACTAATTATTGCAAACTGAATGAATTAACGAATGAACTAATTAATTAACTAATCTAGCTAATTAAAATAATTACAACACGAGACGAATTAGCTATTCTAACTAATTAATTACAAAGCCACTATTTTAAGCACAATACTAATATACTTATAACACGGATCCCAAGGATCGATGGAGGGCTCATGTATGAATGCAGTTTCCATCCAAAAAAGCCATTGTTTCTGCTGCTGAGTGCCTCTGTTACACAGTAGAACACTTGTACTGATTTCCACCTCCAGACCAACTCTGTTCTGTTTCAAAAGGACACTACTTGATTTTGCACTGGAGGCCAGCAGAGGGCCTGCCGCCCACTGATGATGCCCTGCCAGCCACTGATGACTGAACTTTCCTGCTGCAACAGAGAGCAAACAGAGCAGAAACAGTGTATTCTCAAGGGTTTGTTTGCACAATTTATGCCTCCTTATCATTTGAACAGCTCAAAGGAGTAGTAAGTTTGATTCACAAACCACCAATGGATGTAATTTCATTGCATGATGGCTTATAAATCCAATGTGCAAGTTCAATGAATGTAACAAAACAAGACTCTCAAAACCACCTCCCTATCATGAAAGATCAAGGGAAGTAGTTGACAATGAATCTTGAACCGTTTTCATCACTAATGAGTATGAACCGACTCAAGACTCAAGGGCTCAATTAACGTCTGATTGAACCCAAACTAAATTATTTTCTTGCTTTTTTTAGCCTCAGTTTTATTACTTCATTTTAGATTACCATCCATTCTTTAATCAATTGAGTCCAAAGGTGAATTTAAGTCTTCTAATGAAAAGAGGGTTCAAACCAAGTGTTTCTTTGGGCATGAAAGAGACATCATATCATTGGTAATGAACCCCCAAAGGGATTAAACCATTAAGCATGACATCTCAATCTCATGCTTAAACAAACAAGTAATTTGAAACCACTTTCAAAGCAAAACAAAAGCCAAGAAAGGAGGGAGGTTGCAGAGGTGATTAAGAGTGATCACAAGTATGGAAAGCCATAAATAAATGCAATCAACTCAAATAAGGCAGTGTCTAAGGCCTAAAACACCAAACTCATGAGGACAATTACACTACAAGCATGCAAAACAAAGCTCAAATGCAACAAATACTTAAAAATAGTCCTAAAACAATCCTAAATTAGTTGTAAAACATGTTGGAATTAAGACAAAAATAGCTAGAATAATAAGCTAAAACAAGGATCATGCTAGGCTAGTAAGCAAAACACACGGAAGGGAGGCTAACCCCTCTAATTTTGGACTTCAAAACATGATTTTAGCCACAGAAATAACTCTGAAAATCAGTGTTTAAAAGCTCAAAAAAAGATAGTGTGAGGATGGGAAACACAAGGGTAAAGGCCTTGAAAGCAAGGTGTAAAGAAGGGTGAACCAACCCCCAACCTTTATTGGCCTTTGTGGGAGCCGAATAATTAGCAGAATCAGGAGCGTACGCTTTAGAAGATAGACATTACTCGGTTCTAACCTGCATGATTATGAGGCCGAATACAATAGATAGGCCGAGTAACTATTGAACTATGGGGCCGAATTAATAAGCAGATAGTGAGTGAAAAGTGGACCAGGCCCGAGGCCTTGGAAGCGAGTATAAATAAAGGAACAACAGTCAAAGAAAGGTATGCGAGAATTAATATGCTTAACTTAAAATACAAGTAACCCAGAGAGAGTAGAGAGTGACTTATCCGTCGGAGTGCTAATTCCGACACCCCCAACCGAAGTGTTCATTTCCTTTCAGGTGTCTATTTGAGGATCAAGAGCGTCCCCCAGGATCAGAAGAGTATTTCCAAACCACTTCTCCACAATTGGCGCCTGTAGACACACCCATTTTGACCGTCCTCAAGACCTGGACGTCACCGCTTGAACCCTCGGTGATTATCCATGTTTGCGTTCGTTCGGAGTTCCCGAGTTCTCGGCTCGCGTGCCTTGCCTCAGGACTTCCGAACTCGACCGTTTTGTGTTTGGTTTTGCACCAAACACTTGTGTTTTCCTTGGAAGGGCAGGGAATGCTTTGTGAGGCATCCCCACACACCACCGCACTGGCTAGAGGCCACCGGCTGGCTGGTGTTTCCATCGGCACTTTATTGTGCCGACCGGCACTCTTTTGTGCCGACCGGCACTAAGTTTTGCCAAAATGGCACTCTTTGCCGGCGGACACTGTGCAGTTGCTCTATCAGATATTTTCAGACAGCTGTATAGTTTTGGTTCCCCTCCATACACGTGTATGGAGGGATGACCCTCTTAGTTAGCTTAGCTTGTAAGCTTTGCAAGCTTTGCTTGCCTATAAGAGGACCACTCCTCTTCTTGGCTTAGGGTTACAAAATTTTAGACATTTTAGACAGACCAAGCTCTGGTTTTTAGGGTTAGGATAGATACACCTCCTATCTCTCTTCTTCCCTCTTGTTTTGTACACTAGGTGTTTGTGTCATACTTTTGTTCACCAACCCTAGTGTTTCACCTTCCTTGGGTTCTTGAAGGTCCAGAGGTTTGTTTTTGAGCTTTGGAGCTGGTTTGGTGCTCAAGGAAACCAACACATCCCCATTGTTGAAGAGGTCTACAAGGGTGAGCCACTAGTCCTTTTTTTTCCCCATTCTTGCACTCCATTTCTACTTGCTTTAGAACTGTTTTTGTGCTTAGTGATTAACACATAAAAGTTCTATTTTTTAAGCCTCTTTATTGTTTATTAAGAGTGTTTTGTGGTTTGAGCAAGTTTGACCACCCTTAGGCCTTGAAAAGGCCCTTCTTTGTGCCATTTTGTGAGAGATCCGAGACTTTGGTGTTAGGATCTCTTCACCACTGAAATCTTGAGGGATTTTAGTGGTGAAGATGATGCCTTAGAGTCTCAAGAAGGAGAGGACCACCCAATCTCCTTGATGTCCTTGAAAAGGACAAGATTTGGCTTCTTGAGGGAGCTTGTGCTTGAGTGTGTGTTGAGCATGTTTGATTTGTTTTTCATGCTTATATTGCCATGATATAACATGTTTCTAAGTTGGTTTAGGTCCCTTATGCATGCTTAGCATAGTTGCCTTGTAATGCCTTTTGATCCTCTAACATGCCTAGGTTGTTAAATAATTCTGACGTTATTATGTTTGATGTTTGATGAATAATGTTTGACATAAAAAGGCCTATAGTAAGCTTTTAGAGAAATAGGACCTATTAGTCCAACAAAAAATATTCGGGACTAAATGGACTAACATTCTCAAATTTGAGATTTATTGGTGCTTTCCCCTTTCTTTTATTTACAAGTAACAATATAATAAAAAATAATAATATTGATGATAATTGTGAATTTTAGTGGGGTGAATTGAAATTTTAGAGTGAGAAAAAAGAAGAAAAGAAAAGAAAGTAATTAAAACTTTAAGAAGAAGATATAGAGATTTGAAGAATACGTATAATTGATTAGGGTGTAATATGAAGAAAAAAAATTTAAAATTTAAAATTTTATCTTTATTAGTAAATTCATATTAAAATATAATAAGAGTTAAAATTTTAAAATTTGAATTAAGTGTCCTGAAATTATTTTTTTTTTAAGTTCAAATAGAATGGCTAGGATCGAGCCTGTACTTCATTTTTAAGCCTGTTCATAGATAATATAAAAACTTTCCAACCTGCCCATATAGTTATGATATTATTTAATATAAATAATTTTTATATTTTAAAATAAAAAATATAATTAATTTATGATTTGGGTGTCTCTTTTAATATTTTTAAAGTTAATAGTTCAAATTTTATAAATAATTTTATTACATGATTAATAATACGTTTATATAAGAGTAAAATTAAATAATGTAAAGTAGTTATATACCAACGTTTAGTGCAGACACAAGTGCACGAGCTTTCGTTGTCTCTTGTAATTTCCAACTAACTTAACGGTAACTATGTTTCTTCTCTGGTCTGTCACTTATATACTCTATTACTTTCTTTTCTTATAACACTAGTTTGTATGTCAAACCCACATTGTGGATGCTAGATTTGGAAAACCTTTCAGTTTCAGCTTGTGCCCACAAACTGTTCGATGAAATGCTCAACTGATCTTAACTTGAGTTTCTGTCTGTGTGTGAGAGAGAGAGAGATCATGGTTGTTAGAATTGTATGATTCATGATTCGATACGAGTTTTGACTACGACGATTTGAACTGTGCTGTTGAATCGAAATTGAGTGAATCGGGTTATTCAATTTACAATTCACTATGGTACATTGCGGTTCACTGCAATTCAGTTATGTTTTTGTTTTTGTTTGCACAATCAAAAAATAAAAAGGAGATAAATACATATATGTAATATAATTATATTGTTATTTACTTCATTTTAAACGCTACATGAGTGTTTTATTAAATACATATATAAATTATATATTATATTAAATAAAGTGAACAATTTGATTCACGATTCACTATTTTAGCAAAACGATTCACAATTTGATAACATGTGTGATACTTAGCTTTTTGTGTGTGAAACTGTACAGGGATAATTTTGTTATGGATGTGGCACACTGTTATCTAGATGGCAATGTTGATGCCGTGGAGTTCTGTCCTCATGACTCGTTCCACCGTATCCTTGCTGCCTCGACTTATACGCTGCAAGAGGGTGATCAGCCCAGAAGATCAGGAAGCATATCGCTCTTCAATGTAGATGCTGATGCGGGACGGCTTGAACTGTTTCACCGTGTGGAGACTGCGGGAATTTTTGATATAAAATGGAGCCCAGTTGGAGCCATTGTTGGTCCGTTGCTTGCTCAAGCCGATGCAGATGGTTATTTGAGGCTTTGTCACCTAGAATGCTGTTCGGATGGATCAGCAGCTAGAGGTATGTTCATATGCCAATTCTTTGGTTTTTACTCCTTTGCTAGATAACTATCATATATTAACAATCCTTTTGCTTCTGTAGAAAACGTTTTCTTATGTTTAGTTATGATCTTGTAATAGTAGTGGTTGTGGTGATCGGGCGGCATCAGTGTCAATGACAAGGGTGGAACCAAGATTTTGTTGAGGGGTGCCAAAACTTGAAAAATAAATTTTCACTTATTGATATAATTATTACTTTTTTTTCCCTCCGTACTTTTAAGTTCAACCATGATAGATATATTAGGAATGAAGACAATTTCTAAAGAAAAAATTAAACCAGTATTCAATTGTGACAAAATACGAAAAAAGAAAAAGAAAAAGAAGGAGACATAATTGTTTCTTGGTACTTTTTAACTAAATGGCCACTGCACTACGGTGGTAGTGGTGCCATTGGTAAGACTTTTGGGAAACATTTTGCACCTTTTAAAAGTAAAAAAATATTTTCTTCCTATATAAACTCATTTTTTCATCATTCCCAATGCTAGAAAATGCAAAAAACGTTTTTCATCGAAACAACTAAAGCATAACTAGTATTGGCCAGCAAGGGTGGAACCAAGATTTTGTTTTGAGCAGTGCCAAAACTTTAGAAAATAAATTTTCACTTATTGATATAATTATTACATTTTAAACTTTTTTTCCTCCGTACTTTTAAGTTCAACCATGGTAGATATATTAGTGATGGAAAAAAATAAAACCAGTACGTATTCAATCTTAACAAAAATTTGGGGGGAAAAAAGACAAATTAATTATTTCTTGGTACATTTTAACCGAACAGCCATGGTGGCAATGGTGGTAGTGGTGATATTGGTAAGACTTTTGGAAAATGTTTTGCACCTTTTAAAAGTGAAAAATATTTTCCACCTATATAACTCCTTTTTTTTTTAGGTAAGTAAGTCATTATATAACTCCTTTTTCATCATTCCAAATGCTAGAAAATGCGAAAAATGTTTTTCACCAAAACAACCAAAGCATAACTAGTATTGGCCCATATTATCTTGCTATGTTACCGTCAAAATGATTGAGGTTTACTATTTCATGAGTTCGACTTAATTGATAGACTGACTGATCAACTTGATTTAATTATTTTGACTCTGGAATTTCAATCAACTTTTTTTCATGTGAAACTTCTAATTGGCTTACGGGAAAAAGTAAAAATAAAATTTTGTGCCCTGGAAGTTAAATTTCATTGAACCATATATTTTTATTGTACAACTAGGTTCCATTTTGATTCTCAAAAGTACGGTCAAAAGAGGATAAGAAAATGTTGTAAAACATGCCATGATTAATGTTTGTAAGCACTATGAGGAAATTTCCTTTCTTTTCCTTGTTTTTCTGTGAGCCTAACATGACCTTTTAATAAAGATGTTGTTCTTAATCCTCTCTCTATATATAGATATATGCATGTGTTTGTGTTTTGCAATATGGAGATATTTCAGAGGCTCAACAAGAAATTGAGTTTAGTAATATCTGGGAGATGACAAAGCTGTCAAATATGAATGAAAAGTGAAGCACTTACATAGACTTCATATCATGAATTTAACCTTACGGCTAACAAGGATCACAAGGGGATGTTATATATAAATTAAACAGTGACACATGATATGTACTTGATTGTTTTTATTTTATTTTTTCCCTTTTTCTTTTTGGTTTCCTCTTAATTTTTTTTCATATAACATCTCATTGAAACATCCAGGACTGTTGAGGAAAAAAACAAAAACAAAAAAGAGGCTGTTGTATTAAGCCTAGATAATATGTTTGTACAGCAATATATGAGCTATAACATTTATGACATTCTAAACGCTTATGTTTCAAATTTTTTTTCTTTTATTTCTTTTTACCCCTTTATATGCATCATGTGTATTGAAATTCACTTCTCTACGATCTGCAGAACAATATGATGCTCTCCTTTATGCAGGGAATTTTCTGAAAGAGGTTGCTAGCAAACAAGTTAGTTCTTCCATGTGCCTGTGCACGGACTGGAATCCCTCAGCTACGTCCATCTCAGTGGGGCTTTCAGATGGTTCAGTATCAATAATCTCTCTTCTAGACTCCAAACTAGAAATACAACAAGAATGGAAAGCGCACGAATTTGAGCTTTGGGCTACTTCTTTTGATACACACCAACCTCAACTGCTATACACCGGTTCAGATGACTGTAAATTCAGTTGTTGGATTTACGGGATTGTCCTTCAAACTTGGCATTCCAAAATTCTAAAATCCATAAGATGGGTATTTGTTGCATTACAAAGAGCCCGAGTGACCTCATACCTTATTTACTGGCAGTTACGATGAATACCTAAGGGTATGGGATGTGAGGTCAATTTCAAAGCCGGTAAATGGTAAATGAAACATCAATTTGTTTAGGAGGAGGAGTTTGGAGAATTAAGCACCATCCCTCTCTGCCAGGCCTGGTATTGGCGGCATGTATGCATAATGGTTTTGCAATTGTCAAGATTGAAGGAGAAAAAGCTAAGGTGATTGAAACTTACTGTAAGCATGAATCACTTGCGTATGGAGCGGATTGGCAGAGAGGGGAGATATGTCAAGAAGGCAAAAGGAAGAGCGGTGTGGTAGCTACTTGCTCGTTTTATGACCGGCTTGTTCGTATATGGATGCCAAAAAGTGATATAGTTGCGTAAATTGGCACATTTGAACTGATTTCCTTGTCCCAAAAACATGTATTTGTACTGATCGGGTATGTATTTGCCATAAGTCTTTGTGACTTGTGTTCTTGATGTTGATACAGTGTGGAAGAAGGCTCTTGCTGCTGTTTGTTTTGTTAGAAACATTTTTTTATTGGAAAAATAAAAACATTTATGTCTTATCGCTCTGCATTGGAGTTTATTTTCCAGTAAACAAGCCACGTAGTGTTGAACTAAGACACATGGATGCTTCTAAGAGAGTACGTCGATGTTGAATATCAATACTTATTGGATATTTTCCCAACATGTGTCAGATATATTTAAAAATAGTTAAAATATTCTCATATGATTTTGATTTAATGTGTTACTCGTCCAAACTAATGGGAATGGTGACTCACACCCATGTTTGGTTTTTGTTTAAATTAATTTTTTTTGGCTATTTAAGTAATAATTTTTATTTTTAATTTTTGATTGTATGGTTTCAACTGATTTAGGTGACAATAGGGAAAAAATTCACTTTTTAACCGAGCCTATCATGTTTGATAAGTGCTAAAGAAAAAGCACGTTTTCTCAAACTGTCTTTTTGTCTTGAAGAAAGATTTAAAATTTTTCGTGTCCTTTAGACTAAGGATCTAAAAGTTAAAAATAAATAAATAAATAAAATTCAAATTCCACTTGAATTATTTCAATAACAATAAGTTTTTTTTTAGCATTTGTCAAATGTATCAGTTTTTTTAGTAATAATTTTATAATAACGTAGTAAAAAACAAAATAAAAATACAATTTGTTTTCCTAAACCAATCTTTAATTGTCAAATTTTGACATGAAAAAGAACGTTGAAGTCAAAGTTAAATCTTAATACAAAAAATATTTTTATATTTTGAGAGGTTTATTTATAAATGAGAAAATTAGCATAAGGTCTTTCTCCTATTTTTAGTAATGGAAAATATCCACAATAATATTTTGTGATGTCTAAGGTCCTTCAAACCCACACTCATATATTACAGAGAAATTTGACTCTCCCAAATCAAACATCATTTCTCTCTCTCTCTCTCTCTCTACCAACTTCTCCATTCTCAGACCTCTCCGATTCTGCCAAGAAATCCATGTACGACAATGACCTAGGCTTGTTCTCCAAGGTCGATTTGGTCGCTTCCAAGAATCAGAGTCTTCATCACCACCAATTCCATCAATTCCACCGCAAGCAACAAGATCAGCCACTGCCTCCTCCTCTGCAACAGCAACAACAGGAGTTTCCGCTAAGAAGACGGCGAAGACGACGGCGGAAAGGAGTAACAGTGGAAAGAGGCAGAGCTAGTGGTGGCAGAGATACTAATTTTTACTAACACGATCTTAGTCCACGACCTATATATATACACCTCTTGTTACGCAGAGCGAAAATCATTCATCGGTTTCTCATTCAAGTCTCCTATGAAATTCCATGTAGAGAGAGAAAGAGAGAAGAGAGAAGAGAGAGAGAGAAAAGGAAGGGCAGCGTGAAGCTCTGGAGTCGAGCTTTGGCCGTCCGTGGCACCTTTAGGTTATGTCGTTAACACCACAAGTTCCCTTAATTTCTCTCTCTCTCTCTCTCTCTATGTATATATACATATGTATATGTATATGTGTAATTGAATTGTGTATATGCGTATATGATCGTGTATGTATTGTTTCATGTACGTGGAGGTGTTGATGATTTTTTTTGGAATTTCTCTAGGTTCCCAGAATTTCTTTGGAGGAAAAACATGATGAAGGCTTGAGTTAGGAATTTCTCTGAGAAGTCCAGAATTTCTTTGGAGAGAAATTTAAATTTTCTCTAAACAAAGTCAAAGAAATTTGTGAACAAAGCCAGAGAAATTTCAATTTTCTTTGAATTTCTTTAGTTTGAACTCAGAGAAATTTCAATTTTCTCTGGATAATTTTCTCTGCCTTGTTTAAATTTCTCTGTGTTGTTCAATTTTCTCTGGTTTGAACTCAGAAAAATTTGAATTTGAATTTTCTTTGGTTTGAACCTAGAGAAATTCTTTGGAAAGTCTAGAATTTCTCTAGAGAGAATTCTTTGGGAAGAATTTCTCTAGATTGAAATTTCTCTGGATCAATGTTGAGGGACCTTAGATATTATGAAAATATTGAATGTCCTTTATTTATAAAATTTTAATACCAGGGACCCTATAAAAAAAAATCCCCTAAATCTCATTTAGAAGACTTGTAACCCAATAAGTTCACAAAGTATTCTTATATTCCACCTAATCCCATACATTTGAACTTATATTTCAATATGTCATTTTTTTCCATATTAGAAGTATTATGTGGACTACTTTACCCTTATAAACTTTTATTATAATAATATATATATATATTATAGCATATATCTAGGAGAGAGAAAATTATTATTAGATATATTTCATTTATGATATATATAAAATATTGTATGTAAATATATAAAATTATTATTCTTAGTATTTTCTTTGCCTAAATTTGAGGGATTCACTTGATCAAAGATCTTCCTTCACCATTATTTTACAATAAACTACTAGAAAAAGTACTTTTTGCGACCGTCGCACATCGTCCCAAATAATAAAAATACAGTCGCAAAAGACCTTTTGCGACGACCCATGCAACCGCAAATGGGGGACGCGAATGTGGGGTGGCAAATACTTTTTGCGACGGCAAAGCAGCAGTCGCAAATTATTTGCGACCACCTAAACTGCTTATGGCGACCGCTATTTTGTCGTCGCAAAAAACAAAGAAAAAATACTAACAGGTTTTTTGGTGACCATTTTGTTACCGTCGCAAATAGTTTTCAATGACATTTATAAATAGTACAATAATAGCTTTTTAGCAATGAATTTTTTTTGTCGCAAATAATTTTTTTATTATAAACATCGTACATCATTTCTTTCAAGTACAAGCACCTAACAAAATTCTTTGAAAAATCTAGATAACATAACCAGATTTACATAATATGCCTTTCATAAGCCATGATACAAGTACATGCCTCTACAAACTCATGTAACCAGATTTACATAATATGCCTTTCATGTATAGGAATATTAAGTTAATAACTTGCATTCAGGCCATAGGTAAAGCTTTGCTTAAACCTTCTTCAGCATTGTCTGATTGTTTTATCCTTGAATTTTGATACAATGATAGGCGAACTGCAAACATATATTCTAATAAAAACCATCAATTTCATTCATTAACACTGACCTCCTATCATATCAATACGACAAAAATGAAAATTGATTAGAAAATCTATACTTTTCGGTTCCATGAATACGAATTTGCTCGCAAGGTATATCATCCTCCTGCAAGTCAAGTAATCCATGCATTAAATATCAGACAAACCAACCAGTCAAGCGATTAAGAGAACAAAACAGAGGAAGTACAGGAGAAGGAAGTGACCACTTGAGACCATGAAACTATGTGACGCTTTTTCTACTTTGGAACTTCTTCATTATTATTACTCATATTCTTCTTCAAATTCTGCATTGTTCTTCGCGTTTTCTTCGACCACGTTCCTTACTCCTCTATTGGTGTCGTGCTTTTGCATGCTAAAGTGAGAGAGACTCTTTTGTTAGCTAAGTTATCTATACCACATAAAAAGGTTACTACCACATTTTGACTCCAATGGATCTGTACACCATTCTTAGGACTGTCCATAGTAGTCACACTTGTGTAAAGTCAAAGTTTAACTTGGAAAAATTTCCCTATCAACAAAATATATAGCAACAGATTAAAGGACAGATGGCATAACATTTAGATAATACAGTGTCAGAAGAAAGTAAATTGTTTTGCTTTTAGCAGGAGATGGGATTTACTAAACAGGGATGCATAATACCTTTATGGGCATTGATTGCAGTTCAAGAATTAATGCACTTCTAGACTTCACCATCTAACTTAGTTAAAAACTATATAAATTCACTATTTTTTAAGGTGCATATATTAGAACTATTGAGCCATAAATGTTCTTCCATGCTGGAAAAGATAAAAGAAGCAGGGTTACCTCTAATGTGATCGATAGAGGAACAATCTTTAGGAAGAGGCAGATAAAAGGCTTTTAGGAGAGCCATGATTTTAAACAATCTATATTCTGCAAAGAGATTAACATGTTGCAAAACCAGCCTGTCTATCCAATCTATATCCTACAAATTCAATGTTTTCCACATAGTGAATAAGAGAACAGCCTGGAATAGCAACTCAAAGTATAAGAAGAAAAAACTACCAAGAAACACTTCATTTCAAAGTGGCTGCTTCCAAAACTATCAAGAAACACTTCATTTCATTTGAAAAATTGATTCAACATGTACATATGATAGTTGTGGGGGCATATTTTTTGAATAAACGACACGTGGCCAAGTTGGCATCGAAGTGCTAGCCAAGGTGCCACGTGTCTTGGTCATGGCGCTAAGGTGATCTCGTCTAGGCCGAGGTTATCTGCGGAGATACTGAAATCCGAGATGAACGGATAAGGGACAAGAGTCCTAGAATGGGGGAGGACCTCAGCCTGGATAAGGATAAAGCTCTTAGGGAGTTTATATTTATCTATTGGAGAGTCCAGGATAAACATTAAGCCAGAGTCCAAGAGAAGCTAGGCTTCTACAGGGATCAGGTAAGTGCTGACAATAAAAAAAGGGCACCCTCATGGGTCTATGGTATGCTTTTATGTTCTGGCTTGTGAGTTAAGCACAATTGGTTATCTTTAAGAGATATTGATTACTAACTTGATCGTCGGAGTGCCCCCAGATGGACGAACCACCGCCGGAGTCTCATCTTTCTGTGATAGGTCGTTCGAGCGTAATCTATTTTGCCGGTGTTCTCCAGTTGAGTACCTGTTTGGTAGTGTGGTCAGAAAACAACACACAGAATTTGGCACCGTCTGTGAAAAAGAAAGGAGAATAGATGGCCAACGACGGACAAAAAGAGAAGATCGGGGACGACATCCCCACTGGAAGTGGTAAACACTTTGATTGTAACGTAGAGGAGGATAACTGCAACGAAGAAACTCGGGATCAGAATCCTGAAGAGAAAGACGTCGGCCAAGAGGGCGATATACCAAAGAAGTTAGACCGAAGCGGGTATTATAACGAGGACAACCTCCAGGTATGGAAAGATAGATGCTTGCGGAGGGACGGCGAGATGAAGGGAATGGCGAACAAATTGGCGGACCTGCAATCGATCGTCAATTTCATGATACAGAACGTCATGCAGCCACCATTTCCGTTACAAGACACGCCGATTCCAGTGGCCAAGAATAATGCCCAGAAAGGGGGGCAGAAAACAGTCTCTGCAGTCCCCCAGCACACCAGGACCAAGGAACACTCTCACTGGCCTTCAAGGGAAGTCGGGCGAGGAGAGTCAATGAAGGGAGATTCTCGGAAGACGCATCGTACCAAAGAAGCTGACCCCAAAGAACATCGGCATGTTCAAGGGAAGGAACTTTGTTTCGCGCAATTAATGGAGAGAGGTCCAAGAGGACTTATAACACACGGGAGTAGCATGCCAAAGAGGCTAAAATCTGTAGATAGCCGAGCTCCTAAACGAACCAAAGAGGATCTGAGAGATTACCTGCAAAGGAAGCGACAAGATGTCGAGGTAACCTCTCTGGTCAAGCCGAGAACACCATTCTCGGTAAAGGTGGACAAATTTGAAGCCCCGAAGAGTTTTCATATGCCAAGATTCCAGATATATGACGGTAAGTCTGACCCTAACTTTCATGCTAGCTTGTACCTGCACTCAATGGCACTGTACACTGGGAACGAGCCGTTGCTCTGCAAGGTATTTCCCTCCTATTTTGGGAAAATCGCGTCAGACTGGTTTCACAAGTTGCTGAAAGGAACTATGAAAAGTTGGGAAGGCCTGGCCGAGATGTTTGTAGCCAGATTCGTGACAAACAAACTACAGCCGTTGAGGGTAGACTCCCTGATGGCTCTGAGAATTGGTGAGGATAAAAGCCTTAGGGCCTATGCCAAAAGGTATTATGAGGTGTTCAACCGAATACCAAGATGCAACCAAGAGGCAGCGGTCGTGTCTTTTAAGAACGGCCTGAACGATGATTGTTTGCTTCGAAAATCATTGGCAAAAACACTGCCAAAGAGTATGGAGGAACTAATGGCCAGGATAGAGAAATATGCGAGGGCCGAGGAAGACACGCTGGGGACAAAGGTGTTAAAACAAGAGAAGAGAAACGGCTTGCCGAAGCGAGGCCGAGGTAACGCTGGATACAACAAGCAAGAGACAGGATTGAAGGCTGCACAGGCAGTCACAACTGTATTCCAAATTCCGGTCTACAAAGTCTTGGAAAGAATCTGGAATCAGCCTTATTATAGAGCACCAGAGAAAATTCCTGGTGAATTTATGGAAAGAAATCTGGGGAAATGTTGTGCCTACCATAATGAGGATGTGCATCTAACTCAAGGATGCAGAGCCCTAAAAGCACATTTGGAAGACCTGGTAAGACAGGGTTATTTAAGGGACCTGGTAGATGAGGCTAGGACAAGGGAGGAGCAAGCGAGACTGCCTCAGGCACCGGCAGCACCACCTCCATCAGCACCACAACCGTAAGTAGGCGGACCTCGAGTGATCAATGTGATTCACTCGAAGGTCAATAAGAACGAGATACGTAGGAAAACTCAGAAGGTAAAACACTTGCAACATGTGTATCAGGTTTGGCAGAAGAGACCTAGGGCAGACGAGTGCCAGGGACCAGTGGTGTCCTTTACTAAAGACGACCTAGAGATGGTGCAGCATCCACACAACGATGCCTTGGTAATATCCCTCCAGATTGGAGAGTGCCAGGTAAACCGAATTTTGATCGACCAGGGCAGCTCTTGTGACATCATATATGTCAGATGTTGCAAGGAGCTTGGCCTTCACCAAGATGATCTGGAACAATCCAATGGTCCAATGGTCGGGTTCAATGGAATACCGATGTGGCCCCTAGGAGCAGTAAGTTTGGAGGTGCAGGCTAGCACCAAGAAGGTAAAAACTGAGTTCACAATAATTGACACTCCCTCTCCTTACAATGCTATCCTGGGAAGGCCATGACTGCATGCAATGGGGGTTGTTCCCTCAACATTGCACCAGCTGTTGCGGTTCCCAACAGAACATGGAATTGAGGAGGTCAGAGGAGATCAGGTGCAGGCAAAGAATTGCTCCATGACAGCAATGAAATCCACCTGCAACATACGAGAAGCAGAAGTAGCAGAGATTGAAGATGAGGACATGGAGGTTCTTGAGGACGTCAGCAAAGAACCAGCCGAGAAAAGTGATGAGGCCCTGAAGAAGATCTTGGTCCAGCAAGGGGATGAAGAGCGCTTTTTCCTTCTCAGTTTCGGCTTGGCCGAGGAGGAGGAAAAGGAATTAGAGGCATTCTTGAGAGCAAACCTTGAGGTGTTTGCCTGGACACCATACGAGATGCCTGGCATTGACCCCGAGGTCACTTGCCATAAACTGAATGTGAACAGGTCGGCCAAACCTGTCATCCAGCAAACAAGGGGGCCTACGTTGATGCATGTTAAGGCAGTAGAAGAGGAAGTGGGTAAACTTCTGGAGGCCAGAGCCATTCGAGAGGTAAACTACCCGACATGGTGTAGACACCCCATTTTTGACCGCCCTTAAGACTTGGGCGCTACTGATGGTTTACTTGGTGATGAAAGATGTGCAAGGCAAAGGTTCGATTTCTTCGGAAAGGAGAGAGACAAATCCCAACCTCACACCCCTTTTTGAACCAAAACTATTTTGACTAAATGATTTTGAGACCTTAAAACCCACTCTTTCAAAATAGCTTTTGAAAAAGTTCCTATGATGTTTCCGACGCTAGCATTTTGTTAAATGTTGCGCTTTTCGGTAAACTGAGCAAGGACAAAGTGGAAATGAATGAAGGAGAGATGAACTATTTTGAAAAATCTTTCAAAACACCTTTTTTAGGGTTTTGTATTTGAATAAAAGAGGAGAGGAGGGAAGAAAACAAGTTGGAGAAGAAGTTCGGCATGAATTCGGGTAGGATCGAAACTGAGCAGTCTTCACTCAAGCAGGCATAACTTTTTGCACAGTTGGAATTTCGATGTGAGGCTGCCACCATTGGAAAGAATACTTCTAGGGATTCCATTTAGGCTCAAGAATGACCTGCAAATGAGTCAAGATGAAGGAGTTATGTCCATTTGAAGTTGGGCCCAAAAAGTAGATTTTTCTGTCTAACCAGAGGTGGAAGTTTCTGACCATGAATGGGATTTTTTGGCCATGTGCCGGCCATGAATGGCCAATGCTGGCCCCCTGCCATCCAAGAGTGTCCCATGCCGGCCAACAATGATGAAGTGCCGGCCATCAGTGAAGAAGTGCCAGCCATTGATGCAAAAAAGCAGTTTTTGGCAAATATTTTTGCTCCAGCTGTTCCAACTGTCTCTCTTGAGATATTTTCGACCAAAGCTTGTATTTTGCTATATATAGAGAGGCTTATCTATGGTTTTGGAGATTAGAAACATTTTAGGAAGAGTTTTGGGGAGCCTCTCTCTCTACAATTCTCTCTCTACATTTCTCTCTCTCTTGAACCTTTGTGTATGAGTGCATACAAGTGTAGATACACTATCCCTTTGCCTATGCATCCTTGATCAAAGTTGTTGATCTTTGAGCTGAGGTTCTACAAGGTCTTCTTGGAGCTCCTTAAGGTGATTTTGACTTGGTTTTGTGGCCTAAAGTGTGCTTGGCTTCAAGAATTATGACTCTCTCCCTTTAAGCTTGTCTTTCATACTTGCTTTGCCATCTTTTTCCACCATTTCAAGGATGGTTTTGGCATGTAAAAAGTTTTGTTTTTTAGTGTTAAAAGGGGTGGTTTGAGCCTTTGTGAGTTAGGGGGTTGTCCCCTATTTTTGCTCTTTAGCTTGTTAAGCTTTTTACACCACTTCTCATCACCTTCAAATCAATTTTTTGGGCCTTTTTACCACTGAAACTCAGAGATTTTTCAATGATAAAAACCATGTTTTGAGGTCCAAAATAGGAGGGGTTGGCCTCTCCTCCTTATATCTTGTTTGCATGAGTAGATAGCCTAATATGTGAGCATGTTTTTCTAGCTTATCTTAGCTTATTTCCAGCATATTTTTGCCTTTGATTTGGCATGTTTTAGGACTGTTTTAGGCTGGTTTGGTCCTTTGAGTCTTGCTTTGTATGCTTGTAGTGCAATTGTGCTTAAGGGTCTAGTTTGTGCTATGCGTTAGCCTTTAATTCTAGCCTTTTTTAGCCTACTTCAAGCACGTTTTAGAACTTCTTTTAAACTGTTTTAAGACTGTTTTAAAGTGTTTGTGCCTTTGGGGCCTTGTATTGTATAGCTATAGTGTAGTTGGCCTTTACTAGCTTTGTGTTTTGAGGCCCTTAGCATGCTTTGCTTGTGATGTTTGCATGATATAGCATCATTTAGCATGTGATTTCAGAGCATATTTCTCTGTCACACTCTCACACATATCACTCCTTCATTGTGTTTAAGAGTTGTGCCTTATGCCTCATTTATGAGCCAATACATGAGCATGCTTTTCATGCTACCATCTCAGCTCATTTTAGCCACTGTTTTGGCATGCTTGAGGTCTGTCTAAGGCTAGTTTGGCCATTTGAGTGTAGTATTGCATGGTTCTAGTGTAAAGCTCTTCACTAGTTTTAATGCTTAAATCTCCTAACATGTTGTACATGAGTTGTTTGCATGCTAGAGTCTTGTGTTTCATGCCATTTCAGCACTGAAATTCTGCCACCTCCCTCATTTCTTCATTTTTCTATTTGTTTTGAGGGTTGGTTAGCCTTAAAGTTGTGTTTAAGCTTGGGATTGAGGCTTATGCTTAAATGGCTTTAACCCTCTTTTGAGGGTTCCTCCTAGTCAAAGGCATGGTTTCTCTCATGTCTTAAGTCATCTTTTGATTGACCTTCCTCTCATTAGAGGACAATCACTTGGACTTAACCGGTTAAAGAATGGCTCGGTAATGTAAAATGTGTAAACAAGAATTGAATCAAGTAAACCATGCCAAGATAAGCATGTTATGTGTGTATTGCATGTGTTTAATCGGACGTATATTGAACACAAGGAAGATTGGTTCATTTCATACTTGAAGTGATGAAAATGAGCCAATCCCCTTTGTCTCCATTGCCTTGATTATCCATGATAAGGGTAGTGGTCCTAGAGTCTTGTTTGTCTTGCATTTATTGAATGTGTACAAGTTGGATCTTTGGCCATCATGCATTCAAAATGCTTGATTGATGGTTTTGGATCCAATGGTGCAACTCCTTTGATGTTTTAAGATGATAAGGAGGCATGGTACAAACATTACTCTTGGGAGACCCTCCATTTTTCTCTATTTTGTGCAGTTTGGTGTTGCAGCACACCAGTGGCCGGCAATGCTTCATCCTTGGCCGGCAAAGCCCACTCTTGGCTGGCAAATGGCCGGCAGCAACCAATCATGGCCGGCAGGCCACTGGTAAGGTTCAGCAGAAGTTCTTGGAGACACCCTGCAAACAGAGCCTCTAAAGAGCAAACTGGAAGGCTTTTCGAGGCAAGAAACCGAATGCACACATGATTCAACTTTCTGAAGCAGAGCTGAAGTAGTGTAATTTAATGCTTTACTTGTTAGTTAGCATTGGTTTTGTAATTTAATTAATTTGTTAATTAGTTAAAGTGTTGTAATAATTAGTAAGTAGTTTGCTAGTCATTCAATTTGTTGTGTAATAATTAGTCTAATTAGTTTAATTAGATTAGTTAGATTAGCTTAGCCTAGATTAGCTTAGCTTATTTATTCGGACCCTCCGTCGAGAGGGCACAATGTTGTAATAAGTGTGCGTGTATGTGTGCATGTCTTCTAACCCCACGTCTTTCTTCCTTTTATTTAACTGCTTTCGATGGTTAGATTATGGCATATTTCAATTAGCATACCTTATACTTGCATGTTTGCATCATTCATTTGTCTTGCATGCACCAGGCTCGGTGCATCATTCAAACTACATTGTATTTCAATACCTACTTGAATACCTATTTGAATGCATGTTATCAAGTGTTGCATTCATATGCCATCTTAGATAGCTGAGCCTATTTAATTGCATTATTGCATGCGTTGCATTAGGCACTTAACATAGTTAGGATCATGCATGATTTCTAATTAGTTTTCTATTTTGGCTTGGAGTACACTGTAAGTGTTTCCGCTTTAGTATCCTTGCATGAGTGTGAGTGATTGCCATGATAGCATGCTTGCCATGAGGCTATTTGCTTAATTGCTAAACTGCATGAATGCCTGTGGATGAAGGCTTGATTGCCTAAATTGGAACAACTCGATGATTGTGAGTTTTAAGCCCACTTTGCGAAGTGGCAAAATCATGTTTTAAAGCCCACTTGAGGGTGGAAAATCCGCGCTTTAGCCTACTTGAGGGTGGCACTTTCAAACCATTTTCTAAAACAAACATGAATTGTTTTGTTCCAATTCTTGCGATTTAGTCTATACTTGTATGCTGTGCGCATCACGTAGTAAAGTTAGCTAATACCTGGAATAAGAACACATGTGTTTATCAAACAACATATCATGTTTAGTAGAGGTCGATCCTTTGATCGGGCAAGCGGGGGTGCTCATTTCAGGACCTTCCCCTCTCGTACCCAAATTCTCGAGCCGAGGCAACTTTGGTGATGACAGACACATGTCCTTTGGCATGAGTCAGGGTTTTTTAAATTTCACAAAAATAAAATATTTAGGTGGCGACTCTGTAATCTGGCAAAGTAGTCCATGTTTGGCGCTTTTTGATTCAAAATCGATTTTCCAAAACCGATTGCCAGATTTGGACTCTTTGGTGTTTATCAGTCTTGCATTGCACTTTGTGAGATTAGATTCAGAACCGTGACAGGAGTCCGAACTGTAGTAAGACCAATTCGCGCCTCTCCGAAAGGGACCACGCGGAGAAAGTCGGGCGCTACACATGGTTATCAAACACGGTTGTTATGAAGAAAAAGAATGGGAAGTGGAGGGTCTGCGTGGACTTCACCAGCTTGAACAAGGCTTGTCCCAAAGACAGTTTCCCACTACCCAAGATTGACCAATTTGTGGATGCCACTTCAGGGCATGGAAGGATGAGCTTCCTGGATGCTTACAGAGGGTACCATCAGATAGCCATGTACCCCCAGATGAGGAGAAGACTGCATTTATCACTCCAAAAGGGCTGTATTGCTACATAGTGATGCCTTTTGGGTTGAAAGATGCAGGAGCAACTTACCAGAGATTGGTGACTAAGATGTTCAGACATCTAATAGGCAAAACAGTGGAGGTATACATTGATGACATGGTCGTGAAGACCAAGGAACCTGAGGATCATCTGGCCGACCTGAAGATAGTCTTTGATATCCTAAGGACATTTCGGCTCCGACTCAATGCATCGAAATGCGCATTTGGAGTTGGGTCAGGAAAGTTCCTGGGATACTTGGTCACCAGAACGGGCATTGAGGCAAGCCCAAATCAAATCAAAGCCATCTTGGAGTTAAAGAGCTCAACGTTGACAAAACAAGTGCATATGTTGACTGGAAGGGTTACAGCCCTAAATAGATTCATAAGCAGAAGTTCTGACAAATGCAAACCTTTCTTCAATTTAGTGAAGAAAGCCACAGACTTCTTATGGACAGAAGAGTGCGAAGTTGCCCTAGCCGACTTGAAGAAATACTTGACCACTGCTTCAGTTCTCTCAAATCCAGTACCTGAAGAGGAGTTGTTCTTATACTTGGCGGTTTCAGAGCATGCAGTAAGTGCAGTGGTAATCAGGGAAGAAAAGGGAGAACATAGGGCAGTTTACGACGTGAGTAAGACCCTAGCAGACATAGAGACCAGATACCTACCCTTGGAGAAGCTGACACTGGCTTTAGTAATGGCCTCCAAGAAGCTGAATCATTACTTTCAAGCCCACAAGATTGTGGTGTTAACTGAGCATCCTTTGAAGTCCCTGTTGCAACAAGGAGATCTAACAGTCAAGATAGCTAAATGGGCAGTGGTGTTAGGCCAATACGACCTGGAATTTAGACCTAGAACAGTAATCAAAGGCCAAGTTTTGGCCGATTTCGTGGCCGAGTTCACACCAGGCTCCATCATACATCGGGCTCCATTGAGCCGGGATATACGATATCTAGGTGAATAAGGGGAAACCCAGCTGGGGATAGCAGAACAGAGGAAAGAAGAGAAACTCAGGCCCTGCAGTATTTACGTCGGTGACTCCTTTCACCTGTTTATTGATGGAAGTTCAAACTGACAAGGAGCGGGGGCAGGGGTAGTACTAGTATCACCGGATGGAAAGATGCTGGAACAATTTATTTATCTAGGGTTTAAGGCCTCAAACAACGAGGCAGAGTATGAAGCCCTGATCGCAGGGTTGAAATTGGCAGCAGCAATGGAAGTCGATGAGGTAATGGTCTTTTGTGACTCCCAACTTATCGTCAACTAGGCAACAGGCAAATACGTAGCCCGAGATGAAAGGATGGTGGCCTATGTAAAGGAGGTGGGCAGACTAATGGCATTGTTCCAAAATTGCCGACTACAGCAAGTCAGTCGAGATGACAACAGCCATGCTAATGCCTTGGCCAACCTGGCTAGTGCAATGAAACCAGGAGAGGCAAGGACAATAATGGTTGATTACTTGTTAGGTCCAAGTGTAGAACCACTGAACACAGAGCATGAGGCAATGTGTGTGGAGATGGGACCAAGCTGGATGGATGCAATAATAGTATTCCTTAAAGAGGGAAAACTGCCAGATGATCATAAAGAAGCACACAAGATCAGACTGAAGTCGATAAGATTCAGTCTGACAGCGGAAGGGCATCTCTACAGAAGATCTTTTACTGGACCCCTTTCGAGGTGTGTGCATCCTTCACAAGTTGAAGACTTCCTGTATGAAATACATAAAGGAGTATGTGGAAGCCACACTGGGGGCAGGTCACTTGCTCATAGGGCCATTACTCAGGGGTACTGGTGGCCCTATATGCAGAAAGATGCTGAAACTTATGTCAGAAAGTGTGAGAAGTGTCAGAGGTTTGCACCTTTGATACACCAAGCAGCAGCAGATTTGAACCCAGTGTTCAACCCTTGGCCATTTGCCCAATGGGGCATCGATCTTGTTGGACAGCTGCCTCAAGCGACTGGACAAAGGAAGTTCCTGCTAGTGGTAACAGATTACTTCACCAAGTGGGTTGAAGTTAAACCCCTTGCAAAGATTCGAGACATTGATGTAAAGAACTTCATATGGAAAAACATCATCACCAGGTTTAGGATCCCAAGAGCAATAATAGCAGACAATGGTACGCAGTTTAACAGTAAGCTAATCAAGAGCTTCTGTGCAAAGTACAAGATCAAGAATTACTATTCCACTCCAAGTTTTCCTCAAAGCAATGGACAAGCAGAATCATCTAAACAAACTATCTTAGACGGAATTAAGAAGAGGCTGGAAGCAGCAAAAGAAAAGTGGGTGGATGAGTTGCCCAATGTACTTTGGGCATATCGGACTACGCCGAGAAGATCAACTGGGGAATCCCCATTTGCCATGGCTTATGGCACATAGGCAGTAATCCCATTAGAGGTCAGCATCCTAGGGATCAGAACCCAGGGAGTGGAGAATGGGACAAATGATGCATTTTTAGCCCAAGATCTGGACCTACTGGAAGAAAGAAGGGAGAAAGCAGCAATTCAGCTGGGGGCATACCAGCAGCAGTTTGCTAGGGCTTACAATAAGAAGGTCAACCCACAAGAGTTTCAAGTCTAGGACCTCGTCCTAAGAAAGGTCGTCGGCAACAAAAAGGATCCCAGAGAGGGAAAGCTTGGACCAAATTGGGAGGGACCTTATAGAATCATCTCGGTCCTCGGAAATGGGGCATATCGGCTTGAAGACAATAAAGGCAAAGAGTTGCCAAGACCCTGGAATACTTACAACCTGAAGTTTTTCTATCATTAAGATTTCATTTTTTTTTTCTCTTTAAATCTTTTGTTATTAGCCGAAGTAAATAATAAAATTTTAGCTCGATTTTTGAAATTTCAAACTTGTGTAAAACGATTAATATAGACACCCCATTTTTGACCATTCTCAAGACTTGGACGTCATCATTTGAACACTCGATGATCATCCATGCTCGTGTTCGTTTGAGTTCCCGAAGGTCTCGGTTGCGCGCCTTGCCTTAGGATCTCTCAACTTGTTTCTTTTGTGCTTGGTTGTGGACCAAGGACTTGTGGTTTTTGCTTCTGAGGGAAGAGGGTGGCTTGTTGGCCATCCCTACAACCCATCAGCTAAGGCCTTGTGCCATTGGTCTTGTTTTCTTGCCATCGGCCATAAGTGGTGGCCGATCGCCACTCTTTTTGGTCGATCGGCCATATTTCTTGGCCGAGACCTTTCCACCTGCTTTTGCAGATATTTTTGTGCCAGCTGTGACAGCTGGTAAGCACAGATCTCATCCTCCATACACGTGTATGAAGGGATTGAATCAAGACTCAAGCTTGTTCAACAAGCTTGAGAATTGAATTTCTATAAGAAGGGAGACCCCTCTCCCTTTCCAGAGGTTCTGAAAAGTTGATACAAAACATATATCACTCTCTCTCTATATTTTACCTCTCTCTCCATATTTACCCTAGTTTGTGCTCAAAAGTGTATTTTCTTCATACTTTTGCACTAAAGCACCTACTAGAACACCATCCTTTTGTTGCTGAGGTACTTAGGAGCTGGTGTTAGTGTTTTTGGACTAGTTTTGGTTAGAAAAGAGTGCTGGAGTTGTGCTTTTGAAGGTGTTCTTCAAGGGTGAGTCAACTAGCCTTTAAACCCTTGTTTTGGTTTAAGCTTTTGGACCTATTTGCATGCTGATTTAAGCTTAACTTTCTACTGTAAAAAGTTCTGATTTTTCATACTTGTAATGTTTATTTAAGATCACTTTTGTGTTGGGGGTTGTTTACCCCCTCTTAGGCCTTTTTTGGTCTTGTTCTTGTGCCTTCCTTTTAAGCTTTTGGTACCACCTTGTTTTGGCCTTCTCACCACTGAAATCCAAAGGATTTTCAATGGTGGAAATGGTGTTTTGAGGTCCCAAATAGGAGAGGGTCATCCCCTCTCCTTATGTCTCATATGCTTGTATTGATGGCTCATAAAAGTAACATGTTTGTTAAGCTTGTTTTGGCTCCATCTTAGCATGTATTAGACCTTATTTCGGCATGATATACCTCTGTCTAAGGTTGGTTTGATAGCCTCTTGCATGCACCATGCACTTGTAATGCAATCCTCTCTATTGCCTTAACATGCATCCTGTGTTTAGATCATCATTCTTGCATGTTCTAGCTCAACTCAAAGAAGTTTTCCCTCATGTTTTACCATGCTTGAGCTCTGTTTGATGTTGTTTTAGTCATGCATGCATTGCTTTGTATAGCCATAGTGCATTTTAGCTTGTTAGCTTTGAGTGTCCAAGTCACTAGCATGCATTGCTTAGACCATTTTCATGATTTGGCATCATTTCATATGTGATTTCAGTCCATATAGTGTGGTCATGCACTCACATTTGTCACCTTTTCCATGCATTGGGAGGTTTGTGTTTTAAGCCTTGAACATGAGCCATTATGCATGTCTTATTGCTTAAGCTTTTGGGATGCCATCTCAATGGGTTTTTGGGCTTATTTTGACATGCCATAACTCTGATTTTTATTGGTTAAGTCATGCCATGCTTGGTCTTGGTAGGTGTAGTGTAACCCTCTTTATTGGCCTTGCATGCATCATGCCTTATGCCCTTCATGTTGGCTTGTTTTAGCTTTGGCCCACGCATGTTTTAGACTCATTTTGGCATGATCTAGGACTGTTTTGGTTGTCCTTGGCCCTTTGGGGTTTGATTCATGTGGCTTTGGTACAAGTTCCTATGCTAGTTTCAAGCTTTGAGCTTTCTTGCATGCCATACTTGTCTTGCTTGGTTGATTTGGCATCATTCCATACTTAATTTCAGAGCTTATAGTGTTGTTACACTTCCACTTTTGTCACCCTTTGAGTGCCTCTAAGGGTTGTGTTCTTGTTGCCTAGCTTGTGGACCAATATGTGTGCATCATGTTTTGCCTTTTGGTGCCTTAGTTTTGGTGTTTTTGCGACTGATTTGGGCATGATTGAGATCTGTCCATTTTAATTTAAGTCCATTTTACATGTTGTTGCATGCTTGTCGCATTGCATGTTGTTGCATCGCTTGGTACATTGCATGTTGTTACATGCTAGTTGCATTACATAACATTGTTGCATACTTGTTGCATGCCATGTTGTTTACATGTTTAGGTTGCATTGCATTGTTTTGCATGCCATTAGCTTTGTTAAGTTGTGCATGCATTGCATTGTGTTTGGTTTGGGTGTTAAGCCAAGCACGAGGAACGAGAGACGTTTCATACTTGAAGTGATGAAAGTGCCTCAATTCTCGGTCGCCGACCCTCTTGATCATGCATGATAGAGGTTAAGGCATTTATGTGTTTTGTGCATTTCATCCATATTGATTTGTGTAACTCGGCTCTTTGGCCATCATGCATCGAAATGCGTGATTGATGGCTCGAGAGTCGAGCACTACACTCATTTGAGCTTCAAACATGATAAGGAGTGTGGTTGTACAAACATTTTCTTGCAAATGTATTGCCATGCCTCTGTTTGTACTCTGCTGCAGCAAAAGGAGGAGTTTGCAGAAAGAGATGGCCGATCAGCTATCTAGTGTGCTGATCGGCTATAAATATTTGGCCAATAGTCTCAAAATTGGTCGATGATCGTTATCCACTGGCCGATGGTCACCACTCTTGGCCGATGACCTCTCAGAATGTCCATGAGGTAAGTCAGAAGCATCACAGAAGTTGGCATAATTTTCAGAGGTGCAGAACCGTGCAAACAGAGGCAACATGAGGCATGGCAACGGATTTCCGAGCGAAGTCGATCGAGCATGCATATGCCCCTCTTCTTGAGGTCGTTTTAACTGCTTTGTATAGTTAGTTAATTTGTAATTAATTAGTTAACGTGTTAGCTAATTTAATTCATCGTTGTAAATTCTTAATTAGCTTAGCTTAGCTAATATTCAATTTGATTATGTAATAATTAGTCTAATTAGATTATTAGATTAGTTAGAATAGCTTAGCGTAGCTAGCTTGTATTATTCATTTGGACTCTCCGTCGAGAGGGCGAATTTTGTAATAAGTGTGCGTGAGTGTGTGAATGTCTTCCAACCCCATGTCTTTCTACCTTTTACTTAACCGCTTACGATGGTTAGTTCTAGGTCACGTTTTGATTAGCATCCTTATGATTGCATGTTTTGCATTCATTCATCTGTCTTGCATGCACTGGGCTCGGCGCATCATACAAATTGCATTGTATTTCAATACATTTACTTGAATACGTGTTCAACAGCATGTTATCAAGTTGCATTTCATATGCCAACTTAGAATAGCCGAGCCTATTTTAGTTGCATTTTTGCATGTGTTGCATTAGGCATCTTAACATAGCTAGGATCATGCATTGATTACTAACTAGTTGTTGTTTTGGCTCGGAGTACATTGTAAGTGTTTATGCTTTAGCATCCCTGCATGTGTGTTATTGATTACCATGACAACATGCTTGTCATGAGGCTATTTGCTTAAATGATATAACTGCCTGAATGCCTGTGGGTGAAGGTTGGATTGCTTGAATTGGAACAATTCATTGAAATGTGAGTTTTAAGAGAGTGGCAAAATCATGTTTTATAAGCCCACTTGAGGGTGGCAAATCCACGTCTTAGCCTACTTGCGAGTAGCACCTTCAAACCATTTTCAAACAAACATGAGATGTTTTGTTCCCACTTAGGCGATCTAGTCTATACTTGTATGCTGTGCGCGTCACGTAGTAAGCTAGCTAATAAACCGGAATAAGAACACATGTGTTTTCAAAAAAATATCATGCTTAGTAAAGGCCGATCCTTTGATCGGGCAAGCGGGGGTGCTCATTGCATGACCTTCCCCTCTCGTACCCAAGTTCCCAAGTCGAGACAACTTTGGTGATGACGGACATGTGGCCTTAGTCACGAGTCAGGGTTTCCTAAATTCCCCAAAATAAAACATTTAGGTGGCGACTCTATATCTGGCAAAGCAGTCCATGTTTGGCACTTCTTTATAAAAATCAGTTTTCCAAAAATGATTTGCCGGATTTGGACTCTTTGGTGATTTATCGGTCTTGCATTGCACTTTGCGAGATTAGATTCAGAACCGTGACATTGAGTCCGAACTGTAGCAGCTAATGAACAAAACGGATTTCGCGCCATTCGCGCACGGAGCCGTGACGTTCGGGCACGTCTACAGTTTCTGGCAACTCTGCTGGGGATTTAGAGAACTTGACTCGAACTCATGATATCTTGTTTTGATTACACTTATGTGTTTCTTTGCATTGCATTTGCATTGGTGCGCCTAAGACACCGTGTTTGTCGTATGCTATTCCTGAACGGTTTGCCGGAGGCCCGCTTTGAGAAGCGTGCCATAAGGCTGATTGGTTGCTGGCTCTGCCACGACGGGAACACAAACCTCGATTTTTACTGAGGCACCCTTTTTGACCATTCGACCTAGTGCATATCGAAAACTGTAGTGACCATTCCAAGCTAGGATAGGTTGCTTACCCGATTATAGGTTGTTCGAAACCACTATGTGCGTAGTGAAACCCTAGCTCCTGACAATAGGATAGGGAAACCCTACCCCTCCATAGGAGTGTTTTGGCTCTCACTTGCTTGCTATGTGCTTTTAGAGTGCGTCTCTACAGGAATGCACGTATCAGTTTGCAAGTCTGGGTATCAGGCCTGAGGGCATCAGTATTTAGGGAATCAATTTTACCTGTGGGTATCAGATTTAGATTTGGGGTAGTGATTTGGGAACAGTGATCAGTGGTTGAGAACAGTTCTTTCAACTTGTGTTTGTCAACTATGTGTTGTCTTTATTTAAGCCGTTGTGCTGTCCGTTTTTCTGGTTATTTGTTTCCTTATTATGCTTTATTTATCTTTTTGCAAGGTAGTTTAGAACCATTGCATCCGACGGCAGATATTCCCCGAGCACTCTGGGTTAGAGGTCGAAGGCTTAATCGATCCGCAGATCTGATAGACGGACAAGCAGTGCTCCTTTCTTTACCCCCGGTTGCTAGACGGAGGTCAGCTAGGCGCAGTGTATCGGTACAGCGGTCGCCAGATCAGTGGTCCACCCCACCATTGAACAGTCAGGCTGAGGTCTCGGTTTCTACTGCAGGGACAGATATACCGATTGTTCAAATAAACCAACACCCTATGGCATCTATGGAAGAGATGATGCGTCAACTCCAGGAGAGTATGCAAGCTATGCAGCAGGATGCTGCCCGCCAAGCAGAATTTGCCGCGCGCCAGGCCGAGGTTATGGCCCAACAGGCAGAGCTGATTGCTAGACTTCAGCAACAGCAACAACCACAGCAAGTCGGAGCATTTGCTTCGCACCCACCGCTTCCCCCACTCAGAGTTCCAATACTCGGGGAGACAGCACATGTCCAGGACAATGCAGACGTTCCAACAGGGCCAACTCCGCCCCCGATCCTACCCCAGCTATCCAAAGCACAGACCAACCTGGGGGATGCGCCGTTTGAGTTCGAGGTGGATCCGACAGCGCTAAAAGTGAGCAAGCTAGAAAAGCTGTTCAAGAAGTCCCAAGGCGTGAAGTCTATCCCGGATATAGAGGATGGGTATACTGACTCGGCCGTGACTCTGCCAGACCGATTTAAAATGCCGCACATAGACTGTTTCGACGGGTCTGGAGATCCTATGGTGCATTTGCGACTGTTCTCGGATATACTAAGGCCAATGGGCCTCTTCAGATTGCAGAAGCTTTCCCTGTTTGGCCGGACCCTGTCGGGTGTAGCGTCTATTTGGTATGCAAAACTGGAGGACTCCGTCAAGAGGAACTGGGAGGAGATGGCCGAGGCCTTTGTAGCTCAATACTCCTACAATACACAGATCGAGATCACAACTCGTGATCTCGAGACAACTAGACAAGAGCCAAAGGAGAGCTTCTCCGATTTTGTGACCCGCTGGAGGGCTAAGGCCTCGATGATGACTATCAGGCCGGTTGAGAAAAACCAAATACGGATGGTTGTGCGCAACCTCTAGCCCAAGCTCATGCAGAAGATGATCGTCCTCCCTCTCCCTACCTTTGCAGATCTACATGAGATAGGGGTGCAGATTGAGGACGCCATGAAACAGGGCCTCATTGATCATAAGAGAGAGCAGGCCAAGAGGGTATTCAACTGCAGTACAAATGGAGGCACAAGTAGTGCTGCAGCTGCCAGATCTTCAGACGTGGGCATGGTCACCACCACCACCCCAAGAACTCTTACAGCTACACCATTCACCGGTGCGTCTGGAAGTAGCTCACAAACAACCAAGTTTCCACCCTGAGGCCAGAGAACCTTTACCCTGTTGTATATGTCTCTGTCCAAAGCTTTGGGGGTTTTGATCAGGAAAGGGCACTTGAAGCCCTTAAAGCCGCGACCATTGCCAGAAAAACTTTCCCCCTCCTATAACCTGGCGAAGTACTGCGCCTTTCACTAACAGCATGGTCATGAAACCGACCATGGCTTTCGATTACGTCACGAGATTCAGGATCTCGTCGACAACAAGGTGATCATGCCTTCGGAGAAACCGAATGTCACAACCAACCCGCTCCCACCATATAACCAAGCTCCACCTCCCAAACGCATCAATCTGATCCAAACTGGGGTTGTGTCATACAACCCTAGCATATATATCACCCTTTCCCACCTACCCAAGCTGGAGGTGTTCATTCCTGACAGCACTGACTTGTGCATGTTGGACATCTCCCAAACCCAACCTGAAACGGTGGTGGTGACTATCGAAGATAGAATTGGGTCGACTGAGGAGGCAGGTGAGAATGATTATACAAAGCCTGAGGGGTCTGCGAGCTTCATGTACAACCCGAGCGGTTACATTACATCAGCAGGCCAGGCTAGGCCGAATGTGGAATTGCCAATGGGGGCAGAGATTTGTGTAGTACGGGAGGATGGACCTAATCAGGGGCTAGATGACCTAGTGGATTTGGAAGAAGACATTGTAAATCTGTAGTTCTTTGAAGAGCAGGACTCAGGGGACGTGACTGTCAACTAGTTCGACTTGGATGGGTCAGCAGAAACTACAGGGTGGTTCAGCGACAAGCCAGATGTTGTTGAGTAGCCTCAGCCAGAACAGGGTCCGTCAGGGACGGGGACATTAGCTGTGGCCGGAAGGGCTGGGAATTAGAATGCACCGCCGGAGCGCACCGGTGTTAAGAATTTTGCTCAGAATACGGACAGTTCGGGTACAGAAAATACTGAACAGCAGACCGCAATAAAGCAGTTTGAATGGGAAAGGATCGAGGATTCTGAGAAGGCCAGAAAGGCCAAAGCCCCTACGGAGACAGAACGTGCTGTGTGCACAAGAACGGAGCTTGCTGCGAGCACAGGAACGTAAGGTGCTATGGGCATAGGAATAGTTGTAACGGAGCCGGACAGGTGTCTGTCGGCTGCCGATGGCATGTGGTGGGAAGATGACGACCTATGTCTTGCCCACACCGATGAAGACTGGGGGCAAAGCCAGCCGGATGATACCTGGTATGTTGGCGAGCTTGACCACATGACTAGGAGTGGGCTGTATTTCAAGCCCCCGCACTTAGATCAACCAGAGGCGTCCGGAAAGGACAAAGAGGTAGACAAGCGGAAAGAAAAGCTGCTCGAAGAGAAGGCTGTGCTGAAACAGCTGAAGAAGATACAAGCAGACATCTCCATCTGGGGACTGCTTATGGCCTCAAGAGTTCATAGACAAGCTGTCCTTTCTGCAATGGACAAGGCCAAGCTTTCAATAGATACCACGCCTGAGCAGTTAGTAGGACTGGTCTTTCCGGGAGAAGCTTCCCGACGTTGACTTTCACCGACAAGGAGCTGCCGCTTGAAGGCTCGGATCACAACAAACCTCTCTACATCTCTATGGAGTGTAGAGACAAATGGATACCGGTGGTTCTTGTCGACACGGGATCCGCCATTAATGTGTGCCCGTCGAGGACGGCATATTCAATCGGGTTGAGACCCGCGGATTTGTGCCAACTGCCCAGGTGATAAGGGCCTACGACAATGCTAGTAGAGAGGTGATAGGGACCGTGAAGATTCGGACTCAGGTTGGTCCAGGACAACAGGATATTGACTTTCATGTCTTGGACGTTCCCGCAACCTTTAATCTAATCCTAGGGCGGCCGTGGCTGCACCAGGTGAAAGCGGTCTCTTCCACCCTACACCAGATGTTGAAGTACCCCCACGGGAAAAGGGTGGCTATAGTCTTTAGGAATTCTTCAATCCATCCGCCGCCAGAGGTTTCTACACCGGTTCTAGATATTAAGCATGATGCGGAAGATGTGTTCCTGTCAGGATTCACCCTAGCCGAGGCCCGGGTTGTTCAGAATATCTTAGCTGTTGATGAGGGGTTATATGTCAGTGCGCAGTCTGTGTACCTCATGAACAAGCTCTAGCACACCCCTGGGATGGGACTAGGGAAAAGTGGCCGGAAGGGCCTTACAGTATCGACCGAAGTGCCGCACAACCCGCATACCTTTGGCTTAGGTTATCTGCCTATCAAAGAGGACTGGGTGAGGAAAGGCAAAGAGATGGCCGGAAGAGCCAGAGCCAAGCAAGTCGGCAAGCCTTATGAGTTGATGCACCAGCCTATCTAGGGTACCCTGAACGGACGCTTTGTCCGGGAGGGAGAGGACTTTCTGTTCTGCAGCTTCCCAAAGCCATGGCTAAACGCAGAGAAGAGACACCTGCCGGGATTTGAGATCTTTTTCGACTTGCATTTGTCCGGGGATGATGTTGCTAAAGAGCAGACAGACCCACCAACTGAGGCTGAGCAATGTAAAGAAGAGGATTCTGAGAGCACTGAGATTGAAATGGGGGTAGTGCTGGCTTGTCTACTCTCAGATCCTCTGATCGTACAAGAGTGCTTGGGGGATAACTTCTCGGTGTCCATGATTGGGAATGAGGCAGCTGCGAGCCCATCTTCAAGCATTCTAGATGCGTCCATCGCACCCTCCCTTGTCTAGCAGTACGAGGAAGGATTCTTATCGAGCAGCACCGGGTCAGGTAGTGAGCCGGAATCTGATTCCACCGAGTCTGTGGAGTCGGAATCAGGTTCCAGCTCGTCTGAGTCTGAGTCCAGTATTCTTGGGGGTGACAACCCGGATGCCACAGTCCTATCTAGGTCGTCTTTTTCTTTTTACTTTGAGTTTGTTGTAACAGAGGAATCAAGCGATTTGGAAGTGATTAATGAGAATGGAATGGCTGTGGCTTCCGAGTACTTTTCTGTACTCTTAATTTATTGCGTTAATCAGGATTTTCAAAATTTCGATAAAAACGACGAGGAAGAAATTCCTCCGGTTTTGAAATATTTGCTTGATCAAGAGCAGGAGAGGTTTGTAAAACCCTTGGCTGATGAAATCACCCAAATTAATGTTGGTACTGAAAAGGACCCGCGGCTGGTCCAGATCGGGTCCACGTTGTTTTCGGAGGAGCGCGAGGCTTAGTCGCTTTGTTAAAAGATTTCAAAGATGTTTTCGCGTGGTCCTACGAAGACATGCCTAGAATCGATCCGGAGATTGTACAGCACCGGATCCCTCTTGACCCAGAGGCCTGACCTGTTAAGCAGAAGCTCAGAAGGATCCGCCCCGACTGGGCTCTCAAGATCAAAGAACAGGTCACCAAGCAAATTGACGCAGGGTTCATGCTGGTATCTGAATACCCAACTTGGTTGGCCAATATAGTTCCAATGTCGAAGAAGGATGGCAGAATTCGAGTATGTGTGGATTTTAGGGATTTGAGCAAAGCCAGTCCGAAGGACAACTTTCCTCTGCCGCATATCGACGAGTTAGTGGACTTCACTGCTGGGCATGCGTTACTCTCATTCATGGATGGGTTTTCAGGCTACAATTAGATTTTGATGGCACCTGAAGACCGTGAGAAGACTGTTTTCACCACCCCGTGGGGAACCTATTGTTATAGGATGATGTCGTTTGGGCTGAAGAACGCTGGGGTTACGTATTAACGGGCTGCAACCATAATTTTGCAAACATGATCCATAAGGAGGTTGAGGTGCACGTGGATGACATGATTGTCAAGTCCAAGGAAAGAGAGGGCCACTACACCGCCTTGCAAAAATTCTTCAACGGATCAGGGAGTATCGGCTGCGACTAAATCCTCAGAAATGTACGTTTGGTGTTACAGTAGGGAAAATGCTGGGGTTCTTGATCACACAGAGAGGTATCAAGGTCGATCCTTCCAAAATCAAGGTCAACTTAGAAATGCCACCACCGAAGACTGAAAAGGAGGTGCAAGGCTTTCTGGGTAAAGTGCAATTCATAAAACGGTTTATTGCTAAATTAACCTTGACTTGTGAACCACTCTTTGGTCTCTTGAAGAAAGGAACAAAATTCCAATGGGACGGCCTATGCCAAGCTGCTTTTGAACAAATCAAGTAATATTTACAAAACCTACCTGTGTTGTCCCCGCCTGAGCTGGGGAAACCGTTGATTCTGTACCTTTCAGAGACTGAAACTACAATGGGCTGCATGCTTGCACAGGAGTTTGAGGACAAAGTGGAAAGAGCTATCTACTACCTGAGCAAGAAAATGCTAGATTACGAGACCCGCTACACTCCACTGGAGAAGGCTTGTTTGGCCTTGGTATGGGCTACCAGGAAGCTGCGACACTACCTGTTAGCTCACTCTGTAATACTGGTTTCGAGATTAGATCCCATCAAATATCTCTTCAAGAAACCAGCAATTACAGGTAGGCTAGCCCGTTGGTTGCTTCTGCTTTCCGAATTCGATCTGAAGTATATGGCGCGCAAGTTAGTGAAGGGGAGAGCGGTAGCGGAGTTCCTAGCCGATCACCCAGTGGAAGGGGATGAAGTAGTTGAGTATCTGTTCCCAGACGAGACCATTCTACATGTCGAAGAAGAGACCTGGACGATGTACTTTGACGGAGCGTTAAACTAATACGGGTATGGGATAGGGGTGTTACTGATAGCACCCGACAATTCCCTCATACCTTTAGCATTCAAACTCCAGTTCAAAGTATCGAACAATGAAGCAGAGTATGAGGCATGTATTGCTGGTTTAGAAGCTGCCCTAGAACTAGGGGCAAAACGATTGGACATCATAGGAGACTCGAACCTTCTTGTATCTTAAGCTAAAGGAGATTGGAAAGTCAAAGAAGAAAAGATGAGAATCTATCACCAGACCTTAGACGTGCTGATTCCTCGGTTTGAGAAACTGAACTTTGCTCATCTGTTAAGAGAGAACAACAGGTTCGCAGATTCATTAGCAACTCTATCTTCTATGATAGACATCCTTTTGGAGTCCGGATGCGTCCAATCATCATCGAACAGAAATTTGTGCCGGGTACGAGCTGATTACTGCCATAGATGAGGTACAAGATGAAACCCCTGGTATTACAATGTCTGGAACTTCTAGGAAAAAGATGCTTATCCACCAGGGGCAAATGCCAAAGATAAGAGGGCAATTTGAAGAATGGCTGCTCAATTCATCGTCTGCGGGGGTAAACTGTACAAGAGAGGTCATCTCGGGATGCATAAGCTGTGTATTGATGCTGAAGAATCGAAGCGCCTGATAGAGGCCATCCATGGAGGAGAGTGCAGAGCGCATATGAACGGGGTGATGTTAGCCCGGAAGATCCTTAGACAGAGTTATTACTGGTCTACCATGGAGGAGGATTGTATTGGCTTTGTCCGGCGATGCCACAAATGCCAGATCCATGCAAACCGCATGAACATTCCGCCGTCGAAGCTGTACAACATGACTTCGCCATGGCCATTTTCAATTTGGGGGATTGATGTAATTGGGGCTGTCACTCCAAAGGGGTCCAATGGGCATGAGTTCATTCTGGTCGCGATAGACTATTTCACGAAGTGGGTTGAGGCCCAATCTTATGCGGTGTTGAAGGCATCGCATGTTGCAAAGTTCATCAAGAACAACATCATCTGTCGCTATGGGGTCCCGAACGAGATTATTTCAGATAATGGCTCCCATTTCAAAAAGGAGCTGGTCGACTTGTTGGAGAAGTACAATGTGGCTTTTCATAAGTCATCTACATATCGGCCGCAGACCAACGGAGCAGTTGAGGCCGCTAACAAGAACATCAAGAACATTCTGCAGAAGATGGTGGAAGCCTGCCGGGATTGGCCAGATAAGCTTCCATTTGCTCTGTGGGGCTACCGGACTTCAATTCGAACTTCTATTGGGGCAACTCCGTATTCCTTGGTTTATGGGATGGAGGCTGTTCTGCCTATCGAAGTTGAGGTTCCGTCATTGTAAGTATTGGCTGAGTGTCAGATAGCTGAGGCAGATTGGCAGCAAAGCAGGTTCGAAGAACTCATGCTCTTTGACGAGAGGAAGCTGAAAGCACTGTACCATGTTCAGGGTTATCAACGAAGAATTGCCAGGGCTTTCAACAAGACGGTTAAGTCCAGGAATTTGAAAGAAGGAGATTTGGTGCTCAAAGACAACCGAGCTCCTATCCACGACCCTAGGGGCAAGTTCAAACCCAATTGGACTGGTCCTTACATCATCAAGTCTATCTGGTCGGGTGAAGCTGTCGTTCTAATGGACCTAGATGGCCTAGAGTTCTCCCAACCGATCAACATGGACAAGTTGAAGAAATACTTTCCCTGAGTGGCTCGCTAGGCTGAAAACCCGAAAGGGCGACCTAGGCAAAAGTTAGAGAACAGAAAAATTTGAAATTATAAAAACTGAGCTCGCAAGGTTGAAAACCCATAAAGGGCGGCCTTGGCAAAAGTTAGAGCGCAAAAGGAAAGTGTTAATACACGAGTGAACCAGAGCCGAACTACGTAAAGCTTGATTCCCATCTTCGGGATACGTAGGCAACTTCATTCTGAAGTCCAGCCATAAACACTTCCAAATCGACTTTGCCCATGTGATCATGTTTGGTCATCTTTGTCCATTCTGCATTCAAGAGCTCGGTTGTGATCTCCAATGCAGTGCTATTCAGACTAGGGGCAACTTTCCAGTTGCTGGGATCCGGGGTTGTACATCTCAGTGATAGATCTCGGGCGTGTCCAGTTGTGATCCATATCGAAAATGGTTTTGAAAAGTTTTAATAAAAGTTGATTTTGCTCAAATTAATCTTTTTACAACTTAGACCATTTTTGGACCAAACGGAAAATTTTCAGTACCCACAACCTTCAATTACATTGATTTCAGTACAGAGTTCTCATACTCTTGAATACAAATTGAAGTTGTTTTTTATTACATTCATAAAGAAAACTTGAAAGTACTGATTAAAGCAAATAAATTCGGGGCATAGTCAGGTGTTCCTACGTCCCCTCCCAGAGCTTGTAGAAGCCTCTGATGCCAAAGTAGGCCTAACCTGTGCCTCTTCATCGAGCCAAGCTATGCACTCATCAGAGAGGGTGCAACTGAAAGTGGGAGCGGGGGCCAGAAGCTCTCTCGTCCTCCATGTTGTGGCATACCGAGCTAGCTGTGCGCCTCGGACCGGAAATGCAGCAGGGTACTCTATCCCCTTTTCTGGGCAAGTCTGATCATGTTCGAACTGGCGCCGAAATCGAAAAGGGAAGTAAAAGACACAGTGTGTCAGGCCAATCAACTGAATCCCGGGCTGGCAGGTCATGCTGTAGCTCATTGCCGGTAAATTAAGCTAGAGGCAACACCAAGCAATGTTTAGAGCAGACAAACTGCACATCCAGTCGCACCACCATCCCTCATCAGGGGCATCGACTAGACGTCGTCGAAAGAAATAGCTACGAGCTGAATATGCTGGGCATGAGTCCACAATCTTCAACTTATCCATCAACCATATCTGGGAAGGGATGAAAAATGAGAGATTAAAGAATAAAGAGGTGTACGTTGAGAGAAAAAGTGAGAAAAGGGTTTTGAGAGAAAAACCGAGCTTGAGAGCCGAGTGATGTGAGAAATATATGTGAGATAGGGTGGGAAACATTACCTGTAGTAGTAGTGGACTCCCCGCGAATCTAGTCGTCTCCCGGCGATGAAAAGCGTCCAAACCCATCAATGTCTCAGCTAGTGTCATGGCGATGCAGCTCTTGCCCTCTTTTAAGCCCTCGGTGACTTCAATCAAACGAGTGCTAAACCCTCTGGAGCCTGGGGCAAGCAAGAAATGAGACAGCATGCATAAGCAAAGTGCATGTCACCGAAAACCCCGCCAATGATGATCGTCGCGGTCACCGGTATCAGAAAACCGATGAATCAAGCTCGGAATGTCCAGCTCTTTGTCATGAATCAATGACCGAGCATCATGCAAAGTAAGGCAGCACATCCGTCCTAAGGCTTGGACGTAGCCGTAGCGGAATTGAGGCAAGATTTCTTTATCACGCTCGGATTCCATTAAAGCTTGGAAGTCCTCGAAAGTGAGACATATCTCTTGTCCGCCAAAGCTAAAGACGCGTGTTACCGGATTCCAAAACCTTGCCGCGGCATGAAGGAACGGAAAACGCAGCGGGGTGCGACTCAACGTGAATAGTGCATTTATGCCAAAGCCCCGGAAATTCAGCTTTTCCGAGCCATCCAAGTTAGCAATCCAATTTGTGAGATTTTGGACAAGAAATGCTTCCATTCGGTGCAAAAATTGAGCTAAAATGGAGAAACTACAAAGCTGGGGCTTTTGTAAAAGATAAGGTGTTGAGTGGAAGACAGGTGGCAGCATTCTGGAGGTTCTTGCCACTTTTGGCCGATCGGCCAAAAAGAGTGTCGACCGACCATCTTTTTTGGCCGATCGGCTAGTAATGATGGCCGATGGTCATTTCTTGTGGCTGATGGCCTCTCACCTTGGCTGATGGCCTTTCTTTTTGTTCTCTAAGCTGTATATGTGTTGGAGATGTTGAGAACTTGTGACTTGTTCCACTCCAAATGCCTTTCGGTGATGATTTTGCGAAGTCGCGCCTGTGTTACTTCAATTTGTTTATCGAGTTGTTGTACTTTTATTTATCGAGTTGTATTTGTGTTCTTTAGTCCTTGTCTTGCTTATCGAGTTGTATTTACATTTGGTTAGCTTGTCAAGTTCTTTGTTTTGTTTCGAGTTGTTTTGTTGTTAGTTGGTTCACTACCTGATTAATGCAATTCGAGTGTTTAGTTTTGAAAACAAAGTTCAATCTCATTTACATTGAAGAAACATAAAACCTGCCTGAGGCAGTACAATGTGCTTAAACTACTAGCAAAAAGAAAAATAAAGCAAAAAAAGATAAGAAGAAGAGCAACATCTGGATCGGCGCCGGTCGCCTTAAGTGCGGGAGTCCCTTCTCGTCCTCTTCCTAGACGAAGGTCCAGGATCGCTACCGTCAGCTCCGCCGTCAGAATCTGAGCCCGAGCCATCCCCAGTCTCATCTTGAGACGACTCCGCCTCTACATCAGACTCGTTGTCATCTGGAATAGGCGCTCGCGAGCTACTCCCAAAGTGAGTACGCCCGGCTCTGCTACGGCTGCGTACCGAGATCCCTCATCCTGCTCTCCCCGCTCCTCGGGCAGGTACAGATGGTCCTACTGGAGCACCCCCTGCGGCCAGTATCTGGAATGGGGCCTGAAAAGAACAATTGGCAAACGCATCAGTTATGCTATGCAAAGTCGAGTATGAATACCGAATACAATGTATGAGTACAGTGTGTGAATACTGTGAGCAGTGTATGAATACCGAATACAGTGTATAAGTACAGTGTATGAATGTTGTGAGCAGCGTATGAATGTCGTGAGCAGTGTATGAATGCCGTGAGTAATGCTATGAGCAGTATGTGAGTTACAGTGTATCAGTGACGTGAGTGGTATGTGAGTGCAGTGTATCAAGTGCCGTATTAATAGTGTGATGCATCAGATCAGTATGAAATAGATTATGCAAAGTTTTGGGACTGAGTTTGAAGGAACTTACCGGGATACTGTAAATGCTGAGCAGGTCCATGCTCCTCTGCAGCATCTCCATCACTAAGGCTGACAGCTCCAGAGCCTGTCCAGTGTACTCAATCAAAGCCTGTAAAAGTGTTGAAGTATTTAGTATTCTACAGGATATCAAATGAAATGAAATGAAATGACTGTACAGAATGCAAAGTATAGTACATACCGGGGTCGAGCCGCGAACTCCGATGAGCTCATGATCAGCCGGAGGAGGAGCGATGGGTATCTGGTAAGTCTCCCTACCCTGTCCTCGGCATGTCATGGTGGTGGGTAGCTCTGGCTACTCCGCTCTCCGTCCCCTCCGGGACCCACTCCTATCACGGGCCTGAGTCGCCCTCGGTGCTCCTGCTCCTGCTCCTCCTGCTGGCGCTGCAAGCCTCTCCCTCTCATCTCGGCGAGTACTGGCCAGAGGCCGCATAAGATGAGTCTGGATGAAGATGGTGTAGTCGCCCTTATCTCTAAAAAAGTCAGCGTCCCAGCCGATGGTGAAGTCAGTCATCTCCTCCGGGGTGTACCTCTCTGTATGCCTCATATGGGTGGGAGGTGGCCTTGGAACTATCTGCTCTGGTAAGCCGAGGGTCTGCCGCAAGAAGCGCTCTCCCAAGTACCAAGCTCGGCAGACCGAACCCTCCAGCAAAACCCTGAACCGGGCAGTCTCCCGAGCACCCGCATACTGATCTCTCACTGCCTCCGGTAACGCGGCCCAGGGCTGCCAGGTGATCTGCAAGTGACAGGATATACAGTTTGTTATCTACTGTTGAAAGTACAATGTAAAGCGAAGCTTAAATAAACTGCAATGTTTGAAATACCTCAGCTGCGGTAATGGTGTCGAAGTATCTGCGGAAGAACAGGAAAGACTCCCGCGGCCTCCGCTCGCACCTCACATCGTATTGATGAGAATATGGGATAGCGAGGGGCATCTCCACCTCCAGCTCTGGAGCAAGCCTCGGAAAGTAGGCATACACCCACAACTACAGAGTGTAACAGGGTAAGAATGAGTATGCTTATCAGTAAGGCAGTATGCAGATAAAGCAAAAACCAGAGAATGGTGTGCAGTGTATAGTGCAGTGTGTGCAGTGTACAGCCAGTGTAAAGCAGATTGCGTGTGTGCAGTCTGTGCAGTGTACAGCCAGTGTAAAGCAGATTGCGTGTACGCAATGTGTGTGGTGTACAGATAGTGTAAAGCAGAACTGTAAAACAAAAAGGGAAGGTGTACCTCTCAGGCTCGCCAGTAGCCTCCGAGCAGATGTCCACTGCGGCGGGATGAAGAGCTCATGTACCCGTAAAGCGTGGCCAAGCCTGCGCCACCCTAGTCGTAGCATCGGATCCTGGTCACGTCCACCAACGCGCTCAGCAGATAGAGGGCAACAGTGTTCACCCGTCGGCGAATAAAGTGGTGCCCAGCAAGAACATAATGAATCCTCAGGCGTACTGCTCCATCTCCTCGCGGGTCGTCAGCATCTGTATCTGAAACTGATCCTCGAACCAAGAATAACTCATGAACCCTGGCCGGGAGAAAGGTGGCCGAGCGTGTAACAACCCTTGTCCTGATTACCGATAAACTACTGAATTAGCTACTGGTCACTGCTAAACTGAACTGATAATGACTGATAATTGGATTAACTGAAGTACTGAATGGACTGATTGAAACCGAAACTGAAATTGAATAAGTTTATCTGTTGAATTGCATATTGCATCTGTTTGATTGATTGATTATCTGTTTGAATTCATATGTTTAAACTGCTAATTGAAGGCCTTATCGCGGCCGAATTAAGAACCGTTTGGAGTTTTGGGATCAGTAGAATATTTGTGATTTAATGGTATATTTGTCTGAAAATTTATTAGGAATGATTGAACTGGATTAAAAGCGAGCTAAACACATAGATTGCCTTAATTACAACTCTGCCCCACTTAGTGGACTTTGTTTATTATTATTAGAGGCCTTATTACATGTTGATCAAAGCTTCTCCTCAGCCTTTTCCTTAGTCCCCACCGAAATTAGAAGAGAGTTAGAGAGTGAGGGTTGCTCTTGTTGATTTGGCTTGAAACCTAGAAGAAATTGTTGAAGAATTGTCAAATTAAGCTTCTACACTTGAATACAAGCTTAGGTAAGTGAATCCATCTTCTTCTTGTTGTCCTTAAGCTTCATCTTGCATGACTTATGCTTCATTGTAGAGCTAAGACATGTTTTGGTCCAAAAGTGTTGAATGAAGCTCAATCTTTGCATGCATGTTGGTATTGTTGGGTTCTAAGTTGATTTCCTAGTCAAATGACACATGCATGTTCATAATCATGTACAAATCCATGTTTTCATATTATTTTTGAAGTATTGAGCTCATTAGAGCATCACATTGGAGCCTTGAATTGGTTTGAATGCATGCATGTCATGTTGAATGTGGTTCATGCATGATTCTTGAAAATTGATTTGGAGATGAGCTTGATTAAACTTCCCTTGGGCTTTGATTTTACAAATTGAACTTGGAATCAAGTAACATTATGTGTTTTAAAGAGTTTTCCAGAAAATGGGCCCAAGAGGATCGATTTTGGTGTTTGAAAACTGGGTTTTGGACTTGGAATTCGAATCTGGGTTTTCCAGATTTTTGCCTTCCGCTCGAGCGGGGGAAGTGCCGCTCGAGCGGGGAAATCAAGCTCCCATTTTTTTGACCTGTGTTGCAGTCCGCTCGAGCGGAGAAATTCGCGCTCGGCGGAGAAATCGAGCATCCAGCATCTTGTACTGTTCATCAGCCCGCTCGAGCGAAGGAATGTACGCTCGAGCGGAGTATTGTATGTCACGCTCGAGCGGAGAAGTTGACGCTCGAGCGGGGACCCTTGTTTTGCTTGTCCGCTCGAGCGGGGAAACCTGCGCTCGAGCGGAGGCCTTGTTTCACACTGAAAATTCTGGAATTGTTTTCTAAGTGTATTTTTCGCATCCTCATTCCATCCTAGGCACTCTTAGGCCTAGTTTAAGACATCTTATTGAGGATATAAATGTAGAACCACACCGAGGAAATTTAGGGATTTAAATTATCACCCTTCCGACTGTGAAACTTAGTGTGTGTTCTATTTGTTAACTGTTTAGGGTTGGCTCTCGGGGACGCGTCTAGCTGCTATTAGCCCAATCACTGTGAGTAACAATTGTATAAAGATATGTTTAAAAATGGTTATCTGATTATCTTCTGAACTGTCTACTGAATGGAACTGCAACTGAACTGTTTACTGAAATGTAATTATTTACTGAATGAATGTATGTCCTTTATTTCTGAACTGTACTGTGGCATCCTTAGCACCCACTGTTACTGTTACTGTTACAGAGATCTCTGTCGGTTTCCTTGTGGAACCATACTGTTTACTGAATGATTGGCCATCATTACTGTTCGGTCGTTAAGACCTACTGTTTACTGTTATGCTAATGGATGTACCACATATGACTGTATAACTGTTCTGACTGAAAGACTGAAATACTGTTTAATGAACTGTTTTCGTTACTGTAAGGACATTACATTCATAACCTCTTTATACATTATGTTAATCACTGGGCTTTAGCTCACTGCTCATATATATATGTAGGTGTACAGGCACCGGATCAAAGCTAGAGGCGTCGGGGTAGAGTCCCAGTTTTGTCAAGCCAGCCCATGTGCCTCACTGCGAGGTTCCGAGTTGCCATGCTATGGCTCAGGGTGTTTTTGTGTTCCCCATCGGTCTCCTTACTGTTTTGTACTACTGATTAGACTGTCTACTGTTTTACTGTACTGTTATCGAGGGATTAGGTCCCCGTACTGAATGTTTGTATATGATTGTATAGACTTTACTATTCGGAACCGTATGAATGCATGAAAAAATGTTTTTGGCATACAGGTTTTCACAGCTCAATGGACACTAGTTACTTACTGTGTTGGCTTCCGCCAGGCCCTGTACTCTGTTTAACTGTGTTACTGTTTAGCAGGCCTTCGGTAATCTCGGATTACTGGCCAGTTACGGTGCTAAACCCATAGGGCCGGGTTTGGGTCGTGACAGAGCGCCAAAGCAAGAAGATCTGGGCAGCGTCCCACTAGCCCATGTCGGTGTCGAAGGGAATCGGATCACCCCCTACTCCAATGCCAGTGAGCATGGAGAAGTCGAAAAGAGTCATCGTCATCTCCCCCGCTGCGGAAAGGTGGAAGGAATTGGAGGTGTCCCACCACCTTTCCACCAGCGCGCCAAGAAGGGATCTACTCGCAGTGAGGCGCGAGAGTCCCATGCAGAAAATGCCGAAGCCGGCCTCGTCAATAATCTGGCGAACCTCGTCAGGCAACTCCATGTACCAACCTCGGGCAATGGTATTCCCATACCCCCGGAAGGCATGGGAATCTCCCTGTGTTTAAGACAAACAGATGCGAAGCAGTGTCGGAAATACAATGTTTGAATATGTTCAGAATTGATAAAAATGCAGTGTGTGTACATGTGTTCGAGTTTACACAAATATCGTGTATGATTGTGCTCAGGGTGAACTAAGCATGTGATGTATCAGTGTGTTTGGGTTATTCAGTTAAAGAACAGAATTGGCTATTCAAGATATCTGATTTACATTGCAGAAAATAAAAGAGGGGAAGAGTATACCTCAGCAGCGACTCCGACTCGTGTAGCAGGAGCTCCAATAGCGCACCTCATGCGTAGCTCCTGAACTGGCGGATGCTATCGGGAGGCAGTATGTGTATCGCGGGCCGGTATGTTGCCGGGTCGAACGGTCGGACACTGAGCGGCAAGAGCTCGACCTCAGGATCTGTATCCATCTCTGGGGGAGTCCCCCCCGTGGAATATCGTCTGCCATCTCGAGAAGAGTGCAAAAATGGCCGAGGGTATGAAAAGTGGGCAAGAATGCCGAAAGTCAACCAAAAGTTAACCCCAAGGGGTGAAAAAATGAGAGAAAAGGTCGAAGTGCGGAAAAAAGCACGGAAATCAAGGCTAACTCGAGGAGAAACATACACCAGTGGTGGAAATCCAGAAAGGAACACCGAAATCGCGTTTCGTTCGGTTCAAAGTGTTTGAAACGAAGAGGGTTTCGCGAATCGGAAGTTGCGGGAGGTTTGAAAATGGGAGAAAAGCACGGATTGAAGGGAGGAAAATGACCTAGAGAGAGAGGGAAATGATTTTCGACTAAGAGGAAGTGAGGATATAGGGTTTGGAACCCTATATTTAAAGACCCGAAGCAAATGGACAAAATTGCCCCGAATCTACCACTTTTGGCCGGTCAGCCAAATTGTTAGCCGATCGGCTAAATTGTTGGCCGATAAGCTCTTTTGATGGCCGATGGATGGCCGATGACTTCCCCTTGTGGTCGATGCACCTCCAATGCCCTTGTTTGGGTCAGTTCTGTTGATTTGGTACCCTCATTTTTCAAGAAAGTGCAAGAAAACACACTTTTGAAGCTTAAGCGGCCTTCGTGGTGGCCCCGAACCGTGTCTTCCCTGTGCGGCACTCGATACGCACGAGGTGTATTCTTTTTCGTATCCTTTTTTATATGCGAATTCGAAAATTGCTTTGAATATGTTGCATTACAATGTTTTGTCATGTTTGTAATAAGCGCGCTTGTTATACGTCTTTTCGCTCTTGCATTCAGCATGTCTCGTCTTGTTTTGAAGTTGCATCTCAACATCGCGAATAACTTGCCTTTACCATGCTTACGTTTAATATGTGCCTCTTTTTGTTGTCGCATTGTTATGCACACACTATATGCGTTGTCACGCACGTTTCATCACATTGTTATGCATTTTCTTGCATTGTTATGCACATTGCTTGCGTTGTCGCGCATGCTTTACTTACATGTGTTTATGCTTTTCCTCGCATTGTTATACACATTGCTTGCGTTGTCCGCAATGCTGCTATACTTACATGTGTTTATGTACCCATGGCTTGCGTTGTCGCGCATGTCTTTCTCGCATGTTATACACATTGCTTGCGTTGTCGCGCATGCTTTACTTACATGTGTTTATGCACCCCATGGCTTGCGTTGTCGCGCATGCCTCTCTCGCATTGTTATACACATTGCTTGCGTTGTTGCGCATTGCTTACTTACATGTGTTTATGCACCCGTTCTGCGCATTGTTATGCACATTGCTTGCGTTGTCGCGTATGCTTTACTTACATGTGTTTATGCACCCCATGGCTCGCGTTGTCGTGCATGCCTCTCTTGCATTGTTATGCAACTTTTTATCCGCATTGTCACGCACACTTATGTTGCATTGTCATGCATCCCTTTACTTGCATTGTCACGCATGTTTTATTTGCATTATCATGCTTGTTTTACTTGCATTGTTATGCACCCCTCGCTTGCGTTGTAGCGCATCACATTGTTATGCACCTTCTCACTCGCATTGTATATGCATGTGTTTATCTTTCATTGAACTGATTTCTTGATCTAACGTTGAACATGTGTTTTACTATATTGTACCTGTTGAATTTCTTTCTTTTGCAGGCACGATGTATTGTATGAATGATTCATTCAAGAGAAGTCCCGGCTCAGTTTCACCGCAACCTTTCTCCACTCGCTTGCGTTTGGAGTTCTCGACTGTTATGTGCATCGCGCTTTCTTGCGCAACCTTCTCCATCGCATTTGGCATGCGTTTGGACGTATCTCTCTCCTCTTCGCGTTTGACACGCGTTTGGATGACTATGCTTTCTTGCACAGTCCTTTCTCTCCTACGTGTGATACACTGAGAGATGTTGTGTTTGAGACTCGGGTGTCCTCGATAGTCACTTTTAATTTCTCCGCGTGAGACGCAGTGAGAATTGGCATAATTTTCTTACATCCTTTCTGTTGGAATGTGTAGGACTATTCTTTCTTATTCGCTTGCTTAAACTGTTGTATTTATTTTGCTAAATGCTTCATTACAGCTCTCTTTGCATGATTATAAGTTATGTTCGGCATTGTGCATGTCATTTGCATCTTGACCCTGCCTGCGAGCGCATATCTTTGTTATCTTGTATGTTTGTCTAAGTCTTCGGCCTTGTCGAAAATGGGTTGTCTCTAGGTTTTGACATTCACTCCCGTCATCTTATGACTTTCGAGTTCTGTCAAAGAGGGGCAACTGTAGAAACCCCATTTTTTACCGTCCTCAAGACTTGGACGTCATCATTTGAACACTCGATGATCATCCATGCTCGTATTCGTTTTGAGTTCCCAAAGGTCTCGACTGCGCGCCTTACCTTAGGATCTCTAAACTTGTTTGTTTTGTGCTTGGTTGTGGACCAAGGACTTGTGGTTTTTGCTTCTGAGGGAAGAGGGTGGCTTGTTGGCCATCCCTACAACCCATCGGCTAAGGCCTTGTGCCATCGGCCTTGTTTTCTTGCCATCGGCCATAAGTGGTGGCCAATCGCCACTCTTTTTGGTCGATCGGCCATATTTCTTGGCCGAGACCTTTCCACCTGCTTTTGCAGACATTTTTGTGCTAGCTGTGACAGCTGGTAAGCACAGATCTCGTCCTCCATACACGTGTATGGAGGGATTGAATCAAGACTCAAGCTTGTTCAACAAGCTTGAGAATTGAATTTCTATAAGAAGGGAGACCCCTCTCCCTTTCCAGAGGTTCTGAAAAGTTGATATACAAAACATATATCACTCTCTCTATATATTTTACCTCTCTCTCCATATTTACCCTAGTTTGTGCTCAAAAGTGTATTTTCTTCATACTTTTGCACTAAAGCACCTACTAGAACACCATCCTTTTGTTGTTGAGGTACTTAGGAGCTGGTGTTAGTGTTTTTGGACTGGTTTTGGTCAGAAAAGAGTGCTGGAGTTGTGCCCTTGAAGGTGTTCTTCAAGGGTGAGTCAACTAGCCTTTAAACCCTTGTTTTGGTTTAAGCTTTTGGACCTATTTGCATGTTGATTTAAGCTTAACTTTCTACTATAAAAAGTTCTGATTTTTCATGCTTGTAATGTTTGTTTAAGGTCACTTTTGTGTTGGGGGTTGTCTACCCCCTCTTAGGCCTTGTTTGGTCTTGTTCTTGTGCCTTTCTTTTAAGCTTTTGGGACCACCTTGTTTTGGCCTTCTCACCACTGAAATCCAGAGGATTTTCAGTGGTGGAAATGGTGTTTTGAGGTCCCAAATAGGAGAGGGTATCCCCTCTCCTTATGTCTCATATGCTTGTATTGATGGCTCATAAAAGTAACATGTTTGTTAAGCTTGTTTTGGCTCCATCTTGGCATGTATTAGACCTTATTTCAGCATGATATACCTCTGTCTAAGGTTGGTTTGATAGCCCCTTACATGCACCATGCACTTGTAATGCAATCCTCTCTATTGCCTTAACACGCATCTTGTGTTTAAATCATCATTCTTGCATGTTCTGGCTCAACTCAAAGAAGTTTTCCCTCATGTTTTACCATGCTTGAGCTCTGTTTGATGTTGTTTTAGTCATGCATGCATTGCTTTGTATAGCCATAGTGCATTCTAGCTTGTTAGCTTTGAGTGTCCAAGTCACTAGCATGCATTGCTTAGACCATTTTCATGATTTGGCATCATTTCATATGTGATTTCAGTCCATATAGTGTGGTCATGCACTCATATTTGTCACCTTTTCCATGCATTGGGAGGTTTGTGTTTTAAGCCTTGAACATGAGCCATTATGCATGTCTTATTGCTTAAGCTTTTGGGATGCCATCTCAGTGGGTTTTTGGGCTTATTTTGACATGCCATAACTCTGATTTTTATTGGTTAAGTCATGCCATGCTTGGTCTTGGTAGGTGTAGTGTAACCCTCTTTATTGGCCTTGCATGCATCATGCCTTATGCCCTTCATGTTGGCTTGTTTTAGCTTTGGCCCACGCATGTTTTAGACTCATTTTGGCATGACCTAGGACTGTTTTGGTTGTCCTTGGCCCTTTGGGGTTTGATTCATGTGGCTTTGGTACAAGTTCCTATGCTAGTTTCAAGCTTTGAGCTTTCTTGCATGCCATACTTGTCTTGCTTGGTTGATTTGGCATCATTCCATACTTAATTTCAAAGCTTATAGTGTTGTTACACTTCCACTTTTGTCATCCTTTGAGTGTCTCTAAAGGTTGTGTTCTTGTTGCCTAGCTTGTGGACCAATATGTGTGCATGCATGTTTTGCCTTTTGGTGCCTTAGTTTTGGTGTTTTGGCCACTGATTTGGGCATGATTGAGATCTGTCCATTTTAGTTTAAGTCCATTTTGCATGTTGTTGCATGCTTGTCGCATTGCATGTTATTGCATCGCTTGGTACATTGCATGTTGTTTCATGCTTGGTACATTGCATGTTGTTGCATGGTAGTTGCATTACATAACATTGTTGCATACTTGTTGCATGCCAGGTTGTTTACATGTTTAGGTTGTATTGCATTGTTTGCATGCCATTAGCTTTGTTAAGTTGTGCATGCATTGGATGGTGTTTGGTTTGGGTGTTAAGCCAAGCACGAGGAACGAGGGACGTTTCATACTTGAAGTGATGAAACGTGCCTCAATTTTCGGTCGCCGACTCTTTTGATCATGCATGATAGAGGTTAAGGCATTTATGTGTTTTTGTGCATTTCATCCATATTGATCTGTGCAACTCGGCCTCTTTGGCCATCATGCATCGAAATACGTAATTGATGGCTCGAGAGTCGAGCACTACACTCCTTTCAGCTTCAAACATGATAAGGAGTGTGGTTGTACAAACATTTTCTTGCAAATGTATTGCCATGCCTCTGTTTGTACTCTGCTGCAGCAAAAGGAGGAGTTTGCAAGAAGAGATGGCCAATCGGCTATAAATATTTGGCCGATAGTCTCAAAATTGGTCGATGACCGTTATCCACTGGCCGATGGTCACCCCTCTTGGCCGATGACCTCTCAGAATGTCCATGAGGTAGGTCAGAAGCATCACAGAAGTTGGCATAATTTTCAGAGGTGCAAAACAGTGCAAACAAAGGCAACATGAGGCATGGCAACGGATTTCCGAGCGAAGTCGATCGAGCATGCATATGCCCCTCTTCTCGAGGCCGTTTTAACTGCTTTGTATAGTTAGTTAATTTGTAATTAATTAGTTAACGTGTTAGCTAATTTAATCCATCGTTGTAAATTCTTAATTAGCTTAGTTTAGCTAATATTCAATTTGATTATGTAATAATTAGTCTAATTAGATTATTAGATTAGTTAGAATAGCTTAGCGTAGCTAGCTTGTATTATTCATTCGGACCCTCCGTCAAGAGGGCAAATTTTGTAATAAGTGTGCGTGAGTGTGTGAATGTCTTCTAACCCCACGTCTTTCTCCCTTTTACTTAACCGCTTACGATGGTTAGTTCTAGGTCATGTTTTGATTAGCATCCTTATGATTGCCTATTTTGCATTCATTCATCTGTCTTGCATGCACCGGGCTCGGCGCATCATACAAACTGCATTGTATTTCAATACATTTACTTGAATACGTGTTCAACAGCATGTTATCAAGTTGCATTTCATATACCATCTTAGAATAGCCGAGCCTATTTTAGTTGCATTTTTGCATGTGTTGCATTAGGCATTTTAACATAACTAGGATCATGCATTGATTACTACCTAGTTGTTGTTTTGGCTCGGAGTACACTGTCAGTGTTTATGCTTTAGCATCCCTACATGTGTGTTATTGATTGCCATGCCATGACAACATGCTTGCCATGAGGCTATTTGCTTAAATGATATAACTGCATGAATGCTTGTGGGTGAAGGTTGGATTGCTTGAATTGGAACAATTCATTGAAATGCGAGTTTTAAGCCCACTTGAGAGTGGCAAAATCATGTTTTCTAAACCCACTTGAGGGTGGCAAATCCACGTCTTAGCCTACTTGCGAGTAGCACCTTCAAACCATTTTCAAACAAACATGAGATATTTTGTTCCCACTTAGGCGATCTAGTCTATACTTGTATGCTGTGCGCATCACGTAGTAAGCTAGCTAATAAACCAGAATAAGAACACATGTGTTTTCAAAAAAAATATCATGCTTAGTAAAGGTCGATCCTTTGATCGGGCAAGCGGGGGTGCTCATTGCATGACCTTCCCCTCTCGTACCCAAGTTCCCGAGCCGAGACAACTTTGGTGATGATGGACACGTGGCCTTAGGCACGAGTCAGGGTTTCCTAAATTCCCCAAAATAAAACATTTAGGTGGCGACTCTGTATCTGGCAAAGCAGTCCATGTTTGACACTTCTTTATAAAAATCAATTTTCCAAAAACGATTTGTCGGATTTGGACTCTTTGGTGATTTATCAGTCTTGCATTGCACTTTGCGAGATTAGATTCAGAACCGTGACATTGAGTCCGAACTGTAGCAGCTAATGAACAAAACCGATTTCACGCCATTCGCGCGTGGAGCCGTGACGTTCGGGCACATCTACAATTAACCAGTCCCTTGGCAATGTTTCTGATTGAAACATGACGAATAACTTAGACTTATTATATGGCAGAGTTGAATTATACTTGCCTAGAATAGAGTTGAACTAAATTGGCGATGTTTCTGATTGAAACATGACGAATAACTTAGACTTATTATATGGCAGAGTTGAATTATACTTGCATATAATAGAGTTGAACTAAGTTGGCGATGTTTCTGATTGAAACATGACGAATAACTTAGACTTATCATATGGCAGAGTTGAATTATACTTGCATATAATAGAGTTGAACTAAGTTAGCGATATTTCTAATTGAAACATGACGAATAATTTAGACTTATCATATGGCAAAGTTGAATTATACTTGCATATAATAGAGTTGAACTAACCTGGACTTGCCATATCGGCAGAGTCAAACACAGATTGAAACTAAGTGCATTTGGGTAAGATTAACAGAGGAACCAAGGCTGAGAACATCGGCTAGTCTCTGTTTAAAATAAACTTCGGCGATGAGGTCATAGCCACATGCTTAATGGGAACCCAAGTGGAACTTAAGTTCACATTAGGGGGCAGAGAGCTGGAGAATAATGCTTGGGAGTTGGAATTTACAAGCTAAAGATTGGTTTAACACTTGTTGAAATTTTAAGAAAATTTACAAGTTGAAGTTAAGCCAAAGTTATGTTGAAAGAAAATTGGTTTAACACTTCTTGAAGTTTTAAGAAAAATTTACAAGTTGAAGTTAAGTCAAGGTTATGTTGAAAGAAGTATCTACGTACTTGCCGAGATTACCATATGTAGACACCCCATTTTTGACCGTCCTCAAGACTTGGACGTCACCGCTTGGACACCCGGTGATTATCCATGATTGTGTTCGTCTCGAGTTCCCGGAGTTCTCGGCTACGCGCGCCTTGCCTCAAGACCTCCGAACTCGACCGTTTGGTGTTTGGTTTTGCACCAAACACTTGTGTTTTGCCTTGGAATGGCAGGGAATGCTTTGTGAGGCACCCCCACACACCACCGGCAGTGGCTAGAGGCCACCGGCTGTTTGGTTTTGCCATCGGCACTTTATTGTGCCGGTCGGCACTATTTTGTGCCGGTCGGCACTATTTTTGGAAAAATGACCATTTTGCCCTGCCGACTACTGTGCAGTTGCTTTTTGAGATATTTTTAAGCAGCTGTGTACCACTTTCTTCCCCTCCATACACGTGTATGGAGGGATGAGCCTCTTGTTTGCTTGGTTGCTAAGCTTACAAGATTGCCTCCTCTATAAGAGGAGGCCTTGTCTTCTTGGCTTAGGGTTGGCCATTTTGAGAGATCAAAAACCAGAGCTTATACATTCTCTCTCTCTCTCTATACCTCACTCTCTCTCACCCTTGTGTGTGTTTTGTGGCCAAATAGTGCACTTTTACCTTACTTTTGCACCATTACACACACTATTACACCTTATTTCGAGATTAAGGGACTTGGAGGGTTGTTTGTTGTGATTTGGACTGATTTGACCACTAGGGAGTGGCTGGACCACTTGTTCTTCAAGGGATCTTCAAGGGTAAACTCTTTACTTTAGTTTCCCCATTCTTGCAACTAGTTTCTACCCCTCTTGCTTTGTGTTTTAAGCTTTGTGTATAACATAAAAAAATCTTGTTTTTACTTGCTTAAGAACTTTCATTAAGGTCACCTTTTGATTTGAGTAAGAACTCACCCTCTTAGGCCTTGTTTTGGCCCTTTTTGTGCCTTTTCCTTAGGCTTTGTTTGCTTGTTGTTTTTGGCCTTCTCACCACTGAAAACCAGTGGGTTTTCAGTGGTGAGGGAGGTGTTTTGAAGTCTCATAAAGGGAGGGACACCCCTCTCCCCTTTGTCTCTCTTTGGCCCTCATTCTTGGCTCATGAGGTAGCATGCATGCATGATTGCATTTAGCTTCATTTCAGAGCTTTCTAGGGTGTTTTAGGTCATGTTTGATCTCTGTTTTAGGTTGGTTTTATGGCCCTTAACATGCCTCTCATACTTGCTTTGAAATGCTCCTTTATGCTTAGAAGAATGCCATGCATTTGAACCACATTCTTTGCATGTTTTTAGCTTGGTTTCATGGAGATACTAGCACCATCTTGTCATGTGAGGGGGCTGTGAGCCACTGTTTTTGACACATTTGGCATGCTTGGTTTGGTTGTCTTGCATGTTGGCTTGTAAGCCTTGCTTGTATGGAGCTCTAGCATGTTTAGCTTGTCTTGACCTCATGATTGGCATCATTGTGGGTGGTATTTCAGTCCTTATGCCATGTTCAAGAACCTCTATTTACCATCCTACCCATGCTTTGAATTGTTGGTCTTTTATGCATTAAGGAGAGCATTGTGCATGCTTCCATGTTTAATGCACTTTGGGCCTGCCATCAAGGGGGTTTGGGTGTCATTTTGCATGCTGAAATTCTGTTTTTGGTTATTAGATTCATGCCATGAGTGGTTGTGTGAGTGATGGTTAGATGCTCTCTTGAGTGCCCTTGGTTTCGGGCTTATTGGCTCGCATGCTTGTAAGGCATTTTGTCCTTGATTTCAGTCCATTTCGGCCACTGTTTTGGGGAGGTTTGAGGCCTCCCCTATGGTGGTTAAGGCCACCATTGTATGCTCATTATATGCTTGTTGCATGTTTGGTTCATTGGGTGTTATAGTAGGTTGGTCCCATTGCTTGATTGGCTCATGTTTGTATGCCACTTATACCTTGTATGCTCTAGCATTTTGCATGCCCATTGTGATAGTTGCATGATACTTGGTGTGGTTGCATCATATTTCTCATTGTTGCATCATTTGAGCCATTTTGCATACATGCATTCCATGGCTTGGCTTGGGGATTGTCAAGCCAATCATAGGATTGAGAGGAGTTCACACTCCAAGTGGTGCAACTCATCTCAATTCTTGGTCACCAAGACCTTTGACCAACACATGATAAGGCCTTGGATTTCATTTGTTTGTTTGCATGCATTTTTACATCAAAATGCAACATTGGTTCCTTAGGCTATCATGCACCAAGATGCACCATTGATGGCCCAAGAACCAAGGGTCATACCCCTTGAGTCCCCAAGCATGATAGGAGGCAATGACCATGCATAAATATGCCCAAAATCCATGCCATGCACTGCTGGTTTGCTGCTGCTGTCAAACTGTCCTCTGTAGGAACTTTCTGCCGACCGGCAGTATAATGTGCCGACCGGCACTATGTTGGTGCCGATAAACCCTACAAGCAGCCGGTGGCCAATTCAAGAAGCCGGTGATCACTTCCTCCAGCCGGTGGGATACTTCAGATCATGTAGAAGGTGTTCTGAGACTTTGGGAATTTTCAGAAAGGCAGGGCAGTGAAAACAGATGCAGCAGTGCTACGGTGTGAGTTTTCCGGGCAGGTTGGATCAAACATGCATCATTCACGCATCCCGAGGCAGGGCTGAGGCCCCTTTCTCTTTTGTTAATATTTAATTTGATAATTAGAAATTTCTGTAATAATTAATTTATTCTGTATTTGGACTGTATTATTTTTGGACTGTATATTCTTTTGGGTCCCTCCGTGTGAGGGCATAATTGTAATAAGTGTGCGTGGGTGTGTGTATGTCTTCCAACCCCCACTTCTTTCTCCCTTTTATTTACCTGCTTATGATGGTAGATTAGGGCATATTTATTTTAGCATACCTTATGCTATGCATGCGTGTATCCATGCATTTGTTTACATGCACCGGGCTCGGTACATCATACAAACTGCATTGCAATTTTCAATTCCAAATTGAATACGTGCTATTCGCACATTTCACATGCCATGTTTAGGGTTAGCCGAGCCTACTCTAGATTGCATCTATGCCTGTGTTGCATTAGCCACTTAACATGAACTAGGTCATGCATGTTTGCTAACCGGATTATTGTTTTTGGCACGGAGTACGATGTAAGTTTTTATGCTTTAGCATGTCGCATGCGTGTGGATGTTAACATGACAGTATGATTGCCATGCGGCTAAATGCTTATATGATAAACTGCTTGAATGCCTGTGGGTGAAGGTTGGATTGCCTAAGTTGGAACAACTCGTTGAAATCCGTATTTTAGCAAAAACCAACACGTTTTTCGAGACAAAACGGATATGCAATGATTATTTCCGAATTAGGCAATCTAGTCTATACTTGTTTGCTGCGCGCATAACGTAGTAATTCTAGGCTAATAACCGGAATAAGAACGCATAAAGTTTTCAAAATCGGATATCACGGTTAGTAGAGGCCGGTCTTCGGACCGGGCGAAAGGGGGTGCTCATAGCTGACCTTCCCCGATCGTACCCAAGCTCCCGAGCCAAGACATTTGGTGATGACGGACACGTGGCCTTCGGCGCGAGTCAGGGTTTCCTAAATTCCCCCATTAAAAAATATTTATGGTGGCGACTCTGTAATCTGGCAAAGCAGTCCATGTTTGGCACTACTTTTCAAAAAATCTGTTTTTCTTCAAAACAAATTGCCAGAGTTGGACTCTTTGGTTCAGATTTAGAACCGCAACAACAAAAAGGAGAGTCCGAACTGTAGCGAGGTCCCACGCGGGCGCTGTTACACCATATTGCCAAGACTTGGAAAATAATGGAAGACAAAAGTCTTGATAACTGAAAGTGAAGTGGCAAGTTTTAGATAAACACTTGTGAAAACTTTCTTGCAATGTTTTTTAAGTGTTAAGACAAGGCCGAGATAAATATTTAGCAGGTATATCCAAAGTATTTTTACCACGAGGAAATTGCACAGTTAAGGTATACTTAGAAGACATGCAAATTATTCTAAGTATGGAATCATACAAGACAGTAAAGAAGACAAACATACAACATTTTGAAAGGAGGAGTTGTACTTACATTCAAAAAAGTAAAAGAGCACTTCGGCTTATAAGAGAGATTATTTGTTCAGATTACAAAAGGGCACATCGGCCAAATACAAAGCTAACATTGTTTAAAGACAAAGTATTACAGCTAAGAAGGAAACAGAAAAAGAATACAAGAAAAAATAGAAATATCCTAAGTGTTGGGATTGGCTTCATCATCTGGGGTTGTTACACTTTTGTCGGCTTTAATCTCAGCATCTATTTCTTGTAAAGTCTTATCCAGACTCTTTTCAGTGCACTGGACCTCGGCCTCGGATATGGTTGGCTTGGGGGAGACGCCCTTGGAAACCAAGTCATCCTCCTTATCCTGAGTTAAATCAATTTGGCTATTAAGGGTGGGAGACTTGGCATCAGCGGCTACCTCCTCCTCCACTTCGTCGGCTTCATCGTCCTCGGCATCCTTCTCGGGCTCTGGAGGGAAAAGCACCTCGAGCTGGTTGATGTCTCGAAGGCCGGAGTCTAGAGGAATAGCCAATTTGTTGAGGGTCGTCGTCCAACCAAGGTAGTAACCTCGGTTACAAGCCAAGTTGACTTGTTGCTTGAATTGGTCACGAACGGCGGCTTGTCCCTCTTCAAAGGCTTTTTCGTCGGCTGCCTTCACCTCAGCCTCTTTATTAGCAAGAGCCTCCTGAAGCTTGGCTTCCATATCAGCCACTTTTACATTGGCAGCTTCGAGGTCGGCCCTTGCAGCCTCGGCTTCATTTTTTGCCTCCTTGGCCTTTTCCTCAACTAGACTTTGAGCAGCCTTGGCGTCCTTGGCCTGGTCCATGAGGGCGCAGTTGCTGGCCTCGGCTTTGTTAAGGGAGGACAGGAGTTTGGCTGCTTTTTTTGTCTTCTTCGCCAAGTCCTTCCTCATCATCTCGGTCTTTGTGGCATATGAGCGAGCGTGTTGGATGGCCTACAAAGAAGTAGCACAAGTTAGCAAAATTTCACTAAGTGTGGAAAGATTGTCAAAGTGGAAGGCAGAATACTTACCAAAATCGAATGCTGCATCATGAAGGCAAAGTCTTCATATTCATGAAGTTCGGCCATTCGGTTCATATCCTTAGGCAGAAGAACTGCCGTGGACAGGGCCGCGCTGACCTCAAGATTGGCAGCACTGTCACCGGCGGTAAGAGGTCTGTCGTTAAGCATGATCTCGGGCGCCCAGACCATACCTCAGGGGTAGCTGCTACCCTCTTGGTTGTCTGACCTCAACTTTTTAGCAGGTGGGGCCTCGGAAGATGGGTCCTCGACAAGACGCTTCTCGGTGGAGGGGGCGCTCTTCTCGGCTTCGGCCAACTTTGAGATAGGCATAGTGTCCTTAGAATCAATTTGGGTCACTGTGGCCTTTGCCTTGGCCTTCTTCACTCGTTTTGGCTTAGGGTTTGGCTGAGGGGAGGATGAAGACTGGACGTTGACAACGCCAGGAAGGTTGGCGAGCAAATCTTCGACTACTATAGGTTTTTGGCCCATTTCGTCGGCAGTGGTGGCGATTGTGACCCTTGTACTAAAGTGAATTGCTAGTAGAGCTGTTGGTGGATTTGCTGGGTCGTAAGCCGACGCCTCAGCACTTCGGCGTCTTTAGCTTCGAGTCCTGCCTGCTGGTGCGAGCCGTGGAGCTCGACGTTGGCGTTGGCATTGAGAAGGTGGAATCAATTGTGAAGCAAAGGTTGATGGCTGTTTTGCTGGGGCAAAGGTTGATTCCTGATCTGGCCGAGGTGACGAAGTTGTAGCAGGAGTAATAGCAAAAGGAGGGGACTTGCTCTTCTTCGGGACGTCGGGCAAAATGGACTTGTAGGTTGGGATATAGTTGAGCAGCAGAGGGGCTTTCCGCTGGTCAATTGGCAAACCCAACAACTTCTTGAAATGCTTGCTGGGATAGAAGGATTTGCAAAAATCCTTGGGTGGTTGAGAAAGAACTGCAAAATGAAACAAACAGACGTTAGAGCATACAAACATATCAAAGTAAAAAAGACTTGAAAGCAAGTAAAGGTGACACTTGGCTCTTACCATCTCCCTCTCTGAAAATTGTTCGACTTAGGGAATAGAGGTGAAGGTCATCATCTGGTGGTAACTCCCAGTTTGCCGAGACGATGAAGTAATCGTCTCCAGCACCCTTGTTGGAGTCTGGGAGGTCAGTGACAAGTTTGTATTCCGTGGATCTCGGCTTAAGGTAATAGATATAGCCATTTTTTGACTTCAGGCCGCACATGGTGTAACAATACTGGATGTTGGCAAGAGTAATCCTAGCGTTCTCTTTTTTGGCTAAAGCAATTATACCATTGATAACTCGGTAAGAGTTAATGGCAAGCTGCATTAGGTTCAGTTTGTAATAATGAAGGACTTCTCGAAAGAGGATGTCAAGAGGGAACTTAAGTCCACACTCTATGAAGGCTACCACTGGGAAGGGCATGGAGTCGTCTTTAGGCATGATGGAGTCCTCCTCCCCAGCCAACCTAAGATGAATGTCGGCAGGGATGGCAAACTCCTACCTAAACTAACTTAGTTGGGGTGTCTACCCTCTACCTGAACATACCCATAACATCGGCTAAATGGGGAAGGTGTTGGATTTCAGAAGGAAGTGGTTTGTTAAGGTTTAAAGGACCTCAGCAAAACCTAAACGTATGTTGGGGCAAGAGTTTTTGAGGATCTAAGGGGAATTTGTTTCAATTTTTCCTAAAATTTGTGAGTTCTATAACAAATCCCAAAACCTAAGACTATGCAAACAAGAATTGAACACAGAAATCTGGAGAACACAACAAGAAAACAGAGAAGAATAATGATTCAGACTCAAGAAAACCAGAAGGGGTTCAAGAACATTGCATAAAATGTAAATGTGCACAAATTGAAGACAACAGCAATTTATAAAGAACATCAAGTGTATGAACAGTGTGTGAGTACGTGTATATACCTAGAAGCAAATTGCAAGCAAAGCAAAATTTACAACACAAATGAAGATTCAAGAATATGAATGAAATCACAGTAGCAGTATACAAGCATAACAAATGTTGAAGTAAGTCAAGAATTGAAACAAGGGGGAATACTGACTTATCAAAGAAAATGAGGCCGGTGTAAAGAACGTCGGGGTCAGACGGTGGCAGTAAGCGGAGAAAAGCAACAAAAGCTTCGCCGGAGGAGGTGAACGGAGTGGTTGCAGAGCTTGAAAGCTTGAAACAATGGAGGATTTGGGAGATGAGTGTTAGAGAGAGAAAGTTTGGAGAAAACGACGATACAAAGGTGAAAAAACGAAGAAAGAGAGAGGGATGTTTTGATCAAAACACGAAAAAAGCGGCAAAATGGTATTAAATGTGCCTAAGACGACGTGCCTATCAGGCGGCGCACGCAAAAACGACGCGACCTAATGGCGCGTGTCAGGTACGGTTCAATAGGGAAAGGATGCGTAACGAAAACGATTGAGTTACTATGCATGACAGCTCATACGCGTGTTGAAACTCTTGGAGTTCTTGATTTAATGAAGCAAAGACCTCGGCTAAATAACTTAAAAAAACTTGGTTTTTGGTTCTAAGGCATTAACAAACAAACTACTAGTCTTAGACATGTAGAGCCGATGAATGATGACCTCGGTAATAAATGATAGAGCAAACTTAGCCGACGTGCTATATGGTTGAAAGATATAGGTTCCATCACCTCAGGATGCCGAGGTAATAGAACCTAGGAGGCAGTTGTGGGGACATATTTTTTGAATAAATGACACGTGGCCAAGATGGCACTGAAGTGCCAGCCGAGGTGTTACGTGTCCTGGTCATGGCGCCGAGGTGATCTCGGCTAGGCCAAAGTTATCTGCAGAGATACCGGAATCCGAGATGAACGGATAAGGGACAAGAGTCCTAGAATGGGGGAGGACCTCAGCCTGGATAAGGATAAAGCTCTTAGGGAGTATATCTTTATCTATTGGAGAGTCCAGGATAAGCATTAAGACAGAGTCCAAGAGAAGCTAGGCTTCTACAGGGATCAGGTAAGTGCTGACAATAAAAGAAGGGCACCCTCGTGGGTCTATGGTATACTTTTATGTTCTGGCTTGTGAGTTAAGCACAATTGGTTATCTTTGAGAGATATTGATTACTGACTTGATCGTCGGAGTGCCCCCGGATGGACGAACCACCGTCGGAGTCTCATCTTTCTGTGACAGGTCATTCGAGCGCAATCTATTCTGCCGGTGTTCTCCAGCTGAGTATCTGTTTGGCGGTGTGGTCAGAAAACAGCACACACAATAGCTATAACAATACAAGAACTAAACACAATTTTAATCGGAATTCATTCTTTTTAAGTTGCTTTTAAAACGCAGAGTGTGAATAATTTGCTTACTTTGGTAGCCTTTTTTACAAGAGTGTTGGACAGGTTGTCTCTGGACTCTCTTCTGAATAGCTCCCTGGGCAAAAGAAATGGAGCAATGAGATATATTCATTAAAAGGTTGCAAGATTTAAACAAGTTGGTGTTCAACCTTCAAAAAGATTCAAACGAGCATTAGCTGGACCCCCATCAAGTGAGAAATACTTTCTAGAAAGTATGCCCATTGCCAGAGGGCTATAGGCCCATAAGCTCACCCTGAAAAAGGTCTAACAGTGAGAAGGGGAAAACAACATACTACTAAAATTATAAGGCACCATTACTAATCAATATACCTCTCATGATTACAGCATTCAGCCAGCTCACAATCAAAATTTCAGCAAAGAAGTTAGATGAATTCTGGAACAAAGAAAATGAGTTACAAATTAGCCTCAGCTTGCAGATAGCACATGCACACACACACCAATGATGGGTTGCTAATTTCTAACCTAGAATTGACCATATAATACTTGTAAAGATACTATCTTAGGAAAAACCAGGGCCACATTTGGCAGTGTGAAGAAACTTCATGACACCATATGGCGTTTCATTACTGAGCCCAACATATCTGATCTAATAAAACATCTTCGACTAATTAGGAAAATTAGAAATGACATGGGTACAGAGATAATGGCTACAAAAGCAATAAAACCCTTGATACTTTAATTGATTATAATGTCCCATCATTTACTGAACCTTCAGTCATTAACTACTCAAGAGGTTCACCCAATAACAATGAAAAAAATGATTTGCCACAAGAAGGCAACAGGCCCTTGCTTTTTCATCAGGTTAATACAATCTAAAGACAACACAAAGATGATGCTAAATTTCTAGCTGTTTAAAGAAGAAATGCTGCTAGAAGAAGAGGAAATAGGACTCAAGTTTAAGAAAAAATCCTCTCTTAAACAATTTGTTCAAAAGCCAGAACTTTATTATCATTATTATATCGTAAAAAAAATTATTTCAATTGTTTTTTTTTGGGGGGGGGAGGGGGGGGAGATCAGCAATAAAAGAAGAATTTTATTAAAAAGGAGAAAAGAGAAGTGTAAAGGAGGACAAGAAATCCTCAAAAGCAAAAACCCAAAAATCTACAAAGGAAAAAACAAGAAGTCCTCAATTTTTTTAATTTTATTTTTTATTTCAATTTACTATTCAATTAAGGAAAAACAAGTGGTTTACAAATCAATTGTCACTAACAATTTAAGAAACATATATTGAGATTTTCATCATCAATTTAAGAAATAGAAAGTTTCCATATTGTTGAAAATTCCAAAGATTCTCTAATTAATGGACAAAATTTGAAAGGTATTGCCATATTGATAATTAAAATTAAAAAAGAAAAAAAATTGATTAGAACCAATAATATGACACATAGGTTTTTACATTATAAAAATTCAAAAATTTGAGAAAAATAGATTGAAGTTTTCATCAATAAAGACCCTACAATTTCTTTGCTTATATTATATAATGTATTCCCAGTTGTCTTGTAGTTCTCGTTCTAAGATGTAAACTGTAGCAACTCTTTAACATAAAATATATGCTCTTAGTTGTAATCATCTAATCATTTTTATTTTATTTTTTTGGAAAAATATTCATCAAATAATTAGAGTTTATACTCCTACTCTTTTTGGAATTGGAAACAAAAACTAAGTTCCCATTCGTCTATGTTGAAATTTGCAGCAATTAATCACAACATCAACAATAATCAACACATTAACTGTATTTTAACTGAACACATTTGTCAATAAACATGGCATTTAAACTACAAAAGCTAACAAATTGAAATCAATTCCCAAACAGTAAACAAAAAGCTAACAAAGAGTTGTTCAATACAAATCTAAACAAGATCAAAACCAAAACAAACATGTAAACAAATAGATTAGAACTTACCTCCAATGAGAAAGATAGGGTTTATTTCTCAAAGGAGTTGATTTTTCCACCGCTGCCGATCAATGATTGGATTAGTCAAGAGCCTGAAAATAAAATAAGGATGATTATTCAATCAATACATAGAGATACATATAAATTCATATATATACTTGTATAGAGATATTTTTAGAAGAAAAATTATCTAAAAAAAGTCAGATAATGTGTACGCAGATATAGAGAGTGTCATGACCCAAACCCGCCCCTTCAGGTTTAACGTCGTAACCGGCTAGTAATCCTCGGATTATCGAAGGCCTCTGACTTGATTAATTCAAAATTTCATCTTACTTACTCATTAGGCATAATTAATCATGGTTTATCGGCTAATCATAGGTCGGGGTTATTACAGAGAGAATGGGATTGTACGAGAGAGAGAGACAAAGATCAAGAGAGAGATTGAGAGATCGAGATCAAGGGAGAGATTAAGAGATCGAGAGAGACAGAGATTCATACTGGTATTCTTTAGATGACGAGAGAAAGAGAGCGATGTCGGATCCCAGTGGTTTTAATGCCTGTCTAGGGCAAAATTGGGAATGGAGCAAATAAATAAAAAGAAATAGGAGAAATAAATTGGGCCTTGCATTCCTACGGGCTGAATGAGGTTTAAAGTCACTCATAAATTCAGACCTTGTACTATTACTTACTTTTGTCTCATATTATGTTGTCCCAAATATATTTTTTCCCATGGCTGAATAGGCAGTCGCAAAAAAATAGACGCAGAAAGTCAATTTTCTAGTAGTGATGCCATAGAAGAACATTTGGAAGAGAATGTTAGTTATACATGTAGACTAATGATGGAGATGATGATGGACTCACAACAGAGATGATGGTAAACCGGTGATGAACAATCTTTTTTTACCATTTAATATATAAACCGTAGTTTCTTCGTCGATTTATGTAGTCACCAATATTGTGTAGTTTATTTTCCATTATTATGTCGGAATTGATTATATGTAGATTTTTCTAAAAAGGTGTGTCAATATATATGAACTATTTAATGATTTTTTATATATATTTTTTTACAATTTGTTGTATATTAATTGTTACTATACTTTTTGGGCAAATTACAAAAAAAATCCCAGGGTTTCGCATGTCTTTCAAATTAAACCCCATGAATTCAATTGTATCAATTTAAACCCTAAAATTTCAATAAGATTTCAATTCCTATCCTCCATCCAGTTCTGTTAACTTTTTTAACAGAATAAAATTTAATAGAACACGTAGCACTACTTTACTGGTTCTTTTAATTTTATTTTTATCTAAACTTTGATTTTGTCGACACCAAATCAGTACCAAGATTTATCAACCATCAAATAAATCAAGACCACCCATCATGAAAGCTGCAGTACATTAAACATATGGGATCAACTCACACTTTCTCTCTCTCTTTCTCTCTTTTTGAATTCTGGCAATTAATGATCGCCAAAAGCATTCATTTCCTACCCTCAGTGAATGGCCCTAATCTCATCTTTCTCTGATCTAATGGTCAACCACACCAGACACCAAGACTTCTTGTCTCTCTCTCCAAAGACCAAACCAGACTCTCTCTCTCTCAATTGGGTACATATATCAAACCAAACACTACACCAGTCTCTGGCAATAGATTCAACCATCTATACTTTCTCTCTCTACAGGTGAGCCAGCCACAGCCTCATCTTTATCTCTCACTCTCTCTCAAGCCATTCTCTTTCGCTTCATCACTCATCTCTATGGATCTTCTAACATTTCCGATCATCGTCTCTCTTTCCCCACCTTTTGAGACGATAGAGGGGGGTAATGAATCTGAGAGAGGTACAAAGGGAGATGGCAGATCTGAGGAAATAGAAATGGGTGAGTGACAATTCTAAAGGAGGTGGTGAAGGCAATGACAGATATGAGGGCGAAAACCAATGGATTTGAGTGAAGCGGTGATGTGTGAGGGTGAACCATGGTGGATCTGAGAGAAGTGGTGACAGGAGAGGTATGGAGTGGTGGACTTGAGGGCTAGTGGTTGCAAAAGAAGACTGCCGATAGTGCGAGTAGCGGCAATTTGTTGGTGGCGATAGGCAGCAGTGAGGTAAAAGAGATGGTGGGATTCACTTTTTTATTTATTTATTAAAAAGATTAAAAGAGATGGTGGATGATGGAGGAAAGAGAAAAGAGATTATGGTGTGGATAGGTAGAAGAGAAAGAGAAATGAGCGAATGATAATATGCCATGTGTGCATTAATTTTTTTTTCCCATCAAATAAGTTAACTGTGATAGACAGATAGTTAACATTAATACGAAATAAGAAATTCAGGATTTAAATTGATACAATTGAAATCGTGGGGTTTAATTTGAAAGACACGCGAAATCTTAGGTTTTTTTTTTTTAAATTTGCCCATACTTTTTGGTTAAGCAATCATTTTTATTGTCATTGAACAATTGAAATAGTCGATTTTACATTTCTAATTTTGTTTCTTGTTTTCACATTATAGCGTGAATGTTCACATTGGTATGAGTTTTTTTTTTTTTTTAAAGTAATTGTATGTTAATTGTAAACTGAGAACATTCACAATATATTTTGGTATGAATTTTATTTTTCGAATGTTAGTTGTATATTTGTTGTTTTTGTTATTTTATGTTTGTTGATTAAATAATTATTTTTGTTACCATTAAACAATTAAAATAGTCGATTTTCGTTTTTTTCACTTTTGTTTTATATTTTCACGTTACAGTGTGAATGTTCACATTGCTATGGGTATAGTTTTTTAAGGGTAGTTATATGTTAATTGTAAATTGTAAATTGTGAATATTCATATTGTATTTTGATATGAATTATATTTTTTTTGAAGGTTAATTCTATGTTTATTGTTTATTGTAAACATTTACATTGTATTTTAATATGTGTTTTGTTTTTTCGAAGGTTAGTTGTATATCAGTAGTCATACTAGCACAAATATAGTGTGTACATAGAGATGTGAATGTTCACACAAATATAGTGTGTACATAGAGATGTGAATGTTCACATTAATTCTATAATACAAATAGGTAGTCGCATGCAATATTAATGTTCACACACTCATGTAACATTGAGTGTGTGTCTGGTTCCATGAGGAGATATTATTTATCAGCATTCATTTATAATATGAAAATTCACATCAACATTTAGTGTGAGATTTTCAAAAGGTAGACAGTTTAAGATTTTGAGAATGTGAGAGATTTTTTCTATGAAATAAGGGGGAAATTTTTCTCCTAAAATGAGGGAAAGTTTTTCTCCATAGAATAATGGAGAGATTTTCTCCCTGAAATGAAGAGATTTTCTTTCAAATGATGAGAGATTTTCTCCCTAGAATGAAGAGATTTTCTCTAAGTAATAAGGGAGATATTTTCTCCATGAAATAAGGAATTATTGTTATTTTTAATTTTATTTTAATTTCAAAATAGAAATAAGCACAAAAAGTTACAAAGATGATTTGATCATATTACACCAAATAAACCTAATGAAATATTAAAAAAGAATATGAATTAAATAAAAAATAAATCTTAAGAATGAGATTTACTAAAAAAAAACTCCCATTCATTTTTTACAACCAATATGAAAACTTGAGCCTAATCAAGGAGGAGGAGCTGTAGAGAGTTCCAACTTATGAATTAAATAGAAAATAAATCTTAAGAATGAGATTTACTTTAAAAAAAAAAAAAAATACTCCCATTCATTTTTTACAACCAATATGAAAACTTGAGCCTAATCAAGGAGGAGGAGCTGTAGAGAGTTCCAACTTCCAACAGGGTTAACAACCCGAGACGAAACAATTCCCCTCTCGTGTGCCTTGTTTGGTGGAAGGTCCGCCAAAAAAGAGTTATTGGGGGAGGCAATATACTTTTTCCTTTTAAGTTATATAAATGTTCTAGAAAGGTGGCTCAAATCCCACACATTATTTATTTACTTTTGTCTTCTTCATCTAAATGTTTTAAATATTTTTCTTTAAATCCCCATTTTAATTTCAACTATATTTTCATTTTTACTGCTTTGAAAGGTTAACTTTATCCTTTGACCAGCACATTCGATAGTCAATCCATCTCCACGTCCACCCTTCTCCTTTTTTCTACTTCTCTCTCGTTTTTTTTTTTTTTGGCTCATTTTTTTATTATTTTTACAATTAGTTAGTGATATAGAAGGTGAGAAGGAATTAGAAGGTGGCAAGAAGAAAACTTTATGAGGTGATCTTAGAGAACTACATAATAACACTCCCATTAATTATTAAATATATTTTTTTACCATTTCCCATTACTCAACAACACCAAATCGTATATTTCACTTCCTCCATCAATCATAATATTTTTGGAGCACCACTTGATTATGTTTCAAGATCACCAAATAATTTCTCGGCATGAAGGGCTAAGAAAGATCATTATAATTAGTGGTGGTGGGCAATGGAGGTGATTAATTGGGTTGATATTTAGGTTAGTCAAGGGCTCCTCTCCAGTTTGCTTTCAAACTGGACAGTGCTATTGGGCCCTAATCTGAGCATATTTCAATAATTCAAATTATTCAATATGTAGAGTTCATCGAGTATATCAATCTTGTAAAAAATCACCTTGATCAGATATTGATAGCCATTTGATCAAGCACATTTCTATCACAATTTATTTTGAAAATCATACTTGCCGTTAACAGAAAGGTGATCTGATCAAAAAGCTATTAATATTCTATTAAGGTGATTTTTTGCAAGAATGGTGTACTCAATGAGCTCTACATATTAACGATTTAGATCATTAAAATGAGCCCAGATTAGGGACCACCATGGCCCAACAAGTCCGTCCAGTCCGATGATGGACTCCATCCCTTTAGGTTAATGTTTGAAAAGTTAGGGAGTGAGACAGGATTGAAATTTTATATTATGATAAAATTATAATAAAAATTATTATTAAAAGGTTGCGTGGTTAAAAAAAATTAAAAATTAGTAACACCATGTTAAAAATACTCTTCAGCACAAAATCACATATATACATTTTTTATTTTTTGTTAAAAAAAGTAATAATTTCCAAGTCACAAAATCATTCTATTCAATTATTTTTTTATTTTTTATTTTTTATTTTATTCAATTTATTTACTCCACATAAGAGAGTGATTGGGCAAAGGGATAATGTTTGTTGCAACTCCCACGACAATTGTCACCGTAGGGTGATAATATGGGGTGATCAGGGAAGTTCGTTGAAAGTTGATCTTTTTGTTTTTTTGTTTTTTTTTTTTTGTGTGTAAAAAATATAAGAAGTGATGTGAGAGAGTTTCTATTTCCGCACATCTATTCCTCTTTTTCCACACATTTTAATGATTTGTTTTTTAATTACAAATCTATCCCTTAAGCAAATTACTATTTTGGATCGAACATACACCTGTTGATGGAGCACTCAACAAACATACACCGACCGACCAACCACCACCACCAACCATAGCTATCACTACAGTCACCACAAACCCCATCACTGTGAACCCTCTATCGTGGTGAACCCTACACTATCGCAGACCCTCCAGCTGTTGCGAATCCTATCCCATCGTGAAGTTTGATTTTGCATAATCACCACTAACAATTCAATGCTACAAGTTTGAACTTCAGCCTTTGATTTGGAAGTAAAGCAACAGAAGACATATAGCTAATAGTTAACAAAAATGAAGCTACGTTACCCCAATATTATACTAGACATAGTTATGTATATATGTATATTTCTTTTCTTTTCTTTTTTTCTCTAATTCTTCATATGTATCTATGTCAATAGTTTTTTACCTGCAAACAACATTGATAAAATAAGGCATGTTTGATCAAACAAAAACAAATATTTATACTTGCTTCTCTCAACAAAGCCTGTCTGCTTGGATTTGGTATTTCGAACAGAAACAACAGTGGGTGATGGATTTCGCGTGGTAGCCACCGCGGGTGGGAATGAGAGAGTTTCATGGTGGTAGCCGTAGGTCACAATGGTGGTGGCTTTGCAGTGGTAGGAGTTTTGTAGTAGCGGTGTTGATGGAGTTAAAGGTTGGGAGAGGAAGGGTTTGAGTGATTGAGGCTGAGGTTGAGGTTGAGGGAGGACAATGATAGACAAGCAGCTATGGTGGTTTGCGATGTAGGATTTGGAGTGAAAGATGAGGGTATTTTGGGGAGAAGGGGACGTGCACAAAGTGAAAATTAAAATTTAAAAATTATTTGGTGAGTGTATTAAGTAAGGATGTGTATAAAGAAGAATAAATGTATAGAAATAGTAGCTCTCGTGATATGATCCAAAATGCATAAAAAGCTAAAAGCTAACTTTCCAAATTGCCCCTCTACCTTCAATTGCATTTTCTCATTCCTCTTTTTCTACTCCATTAATTTGCTATATATTATAATATATAATATATTAAATTTTTATGTAATACAATTGCTTTACTAATTTTTAAATAGAGTCTAACTTATTTCCAACCGTGGTTGTTTGGAAAGTTGGGTTTTTAGCTTTAAAAAAATAAAAATAAAAAAAGTTGCTATAAAAATAAATCCATAATCACTCACTTTTTTTTTTGGGGCCGAATTACACTAACCGTTCCTATAATTTGAGACCCGTGTCACTATAGTTCCTGACTTTTCAATTGTAATATATTTAATCATAAATTTTGAATCTTATTTCAAATAAGGACAATTGAATATATCATTGCTCAATTTTAAGCACAAAGTCATCAATTTGATAAAATATAAACTAATTAGATAAAAATAAATGTCAAAAAAAATATTTTGAATTTTTTAAATTATTTTTACCCACCAAAGAAAAAATTATATAAAATTGATAAGTTTTTACGCATTTATTTTTTATTTTTTTACCAAATTAATTTTATTATGTGTTTGAATGATGATTATGTAATGGATGGTTGTTAGGCTTTTAATGTATAATCGATATATTTAATATATGAAATGTTTTTAATTTTAGATTATTTTGATTTAATGGATTGTTTTATATTTATCAAAGTATCGCCATATTTGACTTTTGAAAAAATAGAAACTAATTTGATGAAAAAAAAACAACCACTCATTACATGATTATCATCCAGACACATAATAAAATTAAATTGGGAAAATAAATAAATAAATAAATGTGTAAAATATTTATCAATTTTACATTTTATTTTTGGTAGTTAGAGATAATTTTTAAAAATTCAAAAATATTTTTTTGACATTTGTTTTTTTCAAATTAATTTATATTTTATTAAATTGACGACTTTGCCATTGAAATTGAGCAATGGTATTTCAATTGTCCTTATTTGAAACAGGATTCAAAATTCAAGATCAACTATGTCACAAATGAAAAGTCAAGAAATAAAGTGATACAAATCCCAAATTATAAGGACTGTTAGCATAATTTGTCCTTTTTTTTTATTATTCAATTAAAAAAATCATTTTCAAACACATATGTGGGCTCACCATATGACAATGTACTTTATTTATTTTCTGAACACTTGTGTATAGATTTTATATATATATATATATACAATAATGATTCAGACCCTCCAAAACATTACCTCCAAAATTCTCACTCACTTGTGATTGGTCCAAGTAAGAAGAGAAAAAAAACAATACAAACACATCATTGGTCCATATCATTGTGGGGGTGGTGGGAGTCTCCCAAAAAGGAGTCCAATCATTATTCTATATATATATATATATAATAAAGGGTAAATTACATTTACCTCCCCTAAGGTTTCTGACAAATACAGGGACCTCCCCTGTAGTTGAATAATTACAATAACACCCCCTACTTTACCTGACATTGTCAAGATGCCCCCAAAAGTTGACAGCCGTTTAACCCCTAACAGACCCTGCCTATGTATGTCATCAAATGTAAACAATTAAATGCCAATAATACCCTCAAGCCATCTATATATAGCAAATGCTAGTCTCCAGCTTCAGTAAATCCAAGTGAGAGAGAAAATTTTACAAAGGCAACCAAACTGAAGAACAAAAAAAAGAAGAAAGGGCCAAGCACAACACAGGTATGTTCCAGTCACATTAACTATTTAAAAAAAAAAAATTGCAATGAAAATGCATTATAACTATGATGCATTATTGAGAAATGAAGCAAAGCACAACACATATGTTCCCACTCACATTACCTATTTAAAAAAAAAAAATTTGCATGTGAAAATACATTACAACTATGATCCATTATTGAGAAATGAAGCACAAACACAGGTATGTCCCATCCATATATGTCCTGAAAATGCATTATAACTGTCACATTTCATGAATGTAGGTTCATTGGATGGATATATCATCATCAAGTAATGGAGGAGGGGTGATGAAATATAGAAGCAAGATCTATTATTGTGGGAGCAAAGCAACAATTAAAGTCACTGAATCTAAAAAAAACAGAGGCAAATTGTATTATTTATGTCCAAATGGGAAATGCGGATTCTGGGAGTGGTGCAAACCAGTAAACTCATCTGTTGGAGGAGAAATGATGATGGAAGACACTCAAACAACTGTTAACAGACACACTTTATCCTATGAAGAAGAAAGTCCTGCAAATAAATTTAATGAACCAAAGGGGGCTATGCAAACAAGGATGCAAGTACTTGAAGCAAACATGGGATTTATAAAGATGATAATGATCATGAATTTTGTGATGTGTTTGATTTCCCTAATGGTTGCTCTAAAAATGTAATGGTAATGATTTACCTAATGTTTTGTAATGGCCCTGTAATGGCCCTTTTGTAATGGCCCTGATGTAAGGTTTTGTAATATTTTGTCATAGACCTTATGTTTGTAATGCAGCATGTTTTGTAATGGACCATATGTAAATATGATGAAGTTATTTCAGCATTATGTAAATATGCACATCTCATTTGACTAACATAATGACCTGTAAACATAAAAACCATTCCATTACATCATCTAAACATCAAGTAAAACCATTCCATAAATATGCACCTGTTTAATTACATCATGGTTGTTGTCAAATATGTTAAAGTAGTTTTACTTACATCATTCCTATCAGATATGTTCAGTTACATCATTGCATGGACCATATTTGTCAAGTCTATGCAATTACATCATGTACATTCCCAAAATGAGTATTTATAAAATACTTCATGGCCACTACAAAAACAAAAATGGCCACATCATCATATTGCTATTCTTAGCATTGCATGTCCACTACAAAAATAAAAAAAGTGGAACATGATCCTCACTAACTATACAGTAAAGCAACATATATTTTATACCTTCAACCTATGTTATACCTTGTACCCAAAATATCAACAGCTTAGCTAACATGATGTTGTGTAACCTGTGTCACACATTCAGCAGGCATTGGGGGGTCCCTCTTGGAATATCCTAAATTGAAAACCAAAGTAAGGTAATAAATATGCATATCAATATCATAAATTGATAGAAAACAAATACAAATCACAAATGAAAAGGCAAAACAAATAGAAAAAACTTACTTGTGCATGGTTGGCCTTGCCCTTGCCTCTCCCACTTGAACTTCCCTTCCCAGCTGAACTTCCTTTTGTAGCTCTATTCCTTCCACCTCCCAGCAGCTGAACTGTCCCTCCACTTGAATTGCCTCTACCACTTGCATTGCCCCTCTTAGCTGAATTACCTCTCCCACTTGAATTGCCTCTACCTCTACCCCTACTCACAGATCTGCCACTGCCCCTACCCCTACCAGCAGTTTTGGCACTGCCTCTACACTGGATGTGCCATCAGTTTTGCCACTGCCTCTACCACTGGATATGCCACTGCCCCTACCAGCAGCAGATGCTTCACCCCTGACTGGACCTCTTTGGCAAGTTCTCTTGTTGTGTCCAAATTGCATGCACCATTTGCATCTCAAGGTACTAGACCTTTTGGTCTGACTTGTTCCAGCTGGTGTGTCACAACCCAAACCCGGCCCTATGGGTTTAGCACCGTAACCGGCCAGTAATCCATGATTACCGAAGGCCTGCTTAACAATAACACAGTATAACAGAGTTCAGGGCCTGGCGGAAGCCAATACAGTAAATAACTAGTGTCCATTGAGCTGTGAAAAATCTGTATGCCAAAAACATTTTCATGCATTCATACAGTTCAAACAGTACAGTCTATATACAGTCAGATACAACATTCAGTACGGGGACTTAACCCCTCGATAACAGTACAGTAAACAGTAAACAGTCTATACAATCCGTTAGGTCAATACAAAACAGTGAGGAGACCGATGGGAAAAACTTAAAACAAAATCCCAAGGCCATCACACGGCAACACGGAACCTCACGGTGAGGCACATAGGCTGGCTTGACACAACTGGGGACCAACCCACGCTCCTAGCTCTGGTCTGGCTGCTGAGAACCTACATATATATATAAACAGTGAGCTAAAGCCCAGTGAATAACATAATGTATAAAGAGGTTAAGAATGTAATGTCCTTACAGTAATGAAATCAGTTCATTTCAATCAATATTACAGTTGTTCAGTACGATAAACAGTCATATGTGGTACATCCGTCAGCATAACAGTAACAGTAGGTCAAAAAGACCGAACAGTGATGATGGCCAGTCATTCAGTAAACAGTATGGTTCCACAAGGGAACCGACAGAGATCTCTGTAACAGTAACAGTCAGTAACAGTAGTGCTAAGGATGCCACAATACAGTTCAGAAATAAAGGACATACATTCATTCAGTAAATAATTCCAGTTCAGTAAACAGTTCAGTTCAGTATTCAAAAGATAGTCATTTGAACATATCTTTACACAATTGTTACTCACAGAGATTGGGCTAATAGCAGCTAGAGCGCGTCCCCGAGAGCCAACCCTAAACAGTTAACAAATAGAACCCACACTAAGTTTCACAGTCGGAAAGGGTGATAATTAAATCCCTAAATTTCCTCGGCGTGGTTCTACGTCTAAATCCTCATTAAGATGTCTTAAACTAGGCCTAAGAATGCCTAGGATGAGATGAGGATGCAAAAATACAGTTGGAAGGCATTTTTCAAAAGTTGCTGAAAATAGGCTCTTCGCTCGAGCGAGCCTTCCTTCGCTCGAGCGAGCTTCAAAAATCAAAGGCTTCGCTCGAGCGAACAATCCTTCGCTCGAGCGATCTGATGAACAGTAAAAGTACTGGTTGCTCGATTTTTACGCGCGATACCACGCTCGATGCTCGCTCGAGCGAGCTTGCAAAACCAAAGGGCTCGCTCGAGCGAGGAATCCTTCGCTCGAGCGAGGAAGCCAAATCTGGAATTTCCAGATTTGTCTCCCAAGTTCGAATCAAGCATTCAACAATCCAAAACTCAACCTCTTAGGCCCAAATTCTGGAAAAACATTTCAAACTCATAGTACAACAAGTTTTAAAGCTCAATTTACACATGCAAGGGCCAAAGGTGAGTCAATTAAAGCCATTTTCAAACCCATTTTCAAGAACACTTTCAAAACATGAAATGCATGATCTTTAAACCAAAATCAAGCTTTCATTCTTGCTCAATGGAGCTCAATAACTGGAAAACAAACTGAAAACATGGACTATGGCTTAAACATGGACATGCATGTACAATCCACCATGAAATCAACTTCACAATGCACTAATTCAAGCATGCATGTAACAATGGAGCTCCAATTCACCATTTATGAGCAAATTCAAGACTCAACTTCTCTAAAACCATGATACATGCAAGATGGAGCTTAAAACATAATCAAAAGGGTGAAACTCATACCTAATTCTTGAATGCAAGGCTTAAGAGTCCACTTATGCTAATTTTACTTCAATTCTCTAGCAATCTCCAAGCAAATTTGACAAGAACAAGTCCCTCTCTCTCTCTCTATGTTTTTTTGGTCGGCAATGAACAAGAATGAGGGGCTGATAGAATGTTTTGATTAAGTGCAAACAAGGCCTCAAATGACAAGATTAAACAAGGCCACTCAATGGCATAATTGTAATTAAGTCCAACTCTTTAATTAACTCATTTTAATCCAGTTTAATCATTCCTAATAAATTTTCAGATAAATATACCATTAAATCGGAAATATTCTACTGATTCTAAAACATCAAACGGTTTCTAAATCGGCCGCCGATAAGGCCTTCAATTAGCAGTTAAACACACGAATTCAAACAGATAATCAATCAATCAATCAAACAAATGCAATATGCAATTCAATAGACAAACTTATTCAATTTCAGTTTCGATTTCAATCGGTTTATTCAGTAACTCAGTTAATCCAATTACCAGTCATTATCAGTTCAGTTTAGCAATGATCAGTACATAATTCAGTGGTTTAACGGTAATCAATACGAGGGTTGTTACATGGTGGCTCATGAGCAGCTCTCTTTCTTGAAGTCCTTGGCCTTCCTGGCAATCTTTTCAGTGGTGGGGGTTGTAAAGGGTCCCCAAGTATAAGTGTCCACATGCTATAGTGCAAGATGGGATGTATCATTCCACCATTGGCTCTCAAGTAAGTTGCCTTAGAATAGTAAGGGTGGACAAATTCTTCTATGTTTAACCTACTGTGAGAAATTGCAGCCACAGCATGCTTGCATGGAAGACCAGATACTTCCCACTGTCTACATACACAAGTCATTGCCCCAATATGGACAATATGATTAACCCCCTCATTATCCTTCACCTCATACTCATTGCCTCCTGCATACTCCACTGTGCAAGTCCTTGACCATTTCAGTGTGACCTCAAGCTGTTTCTTCACATTCAATGTGACATTAGATTTCCATTGCATTGCCTTTTGGTACCTCATCTGAAACTTACCCATCAACTTGCACCTTATGCCCTCTAACATAGTTAAAATTGGCTGACTTCTCAAATTTCCTAACCAATTGTTGAAGGACTCTGTCATGTTATTTGTGATGTGATCACTTCTAATCCTACCATCAAATGCATGCCTAGACCTTCCTTCAACTGGAACCTTCTGCAACCAAATGAAAGCATCATTGTTCAGGTTCTTAATGGCTTGCATAGCCTGATCATACTCCATCTGATTGTAAGCCCTTGCTGCTCTCCAAAATTGCTTCCTCAAACTTAAACTAGGAAATTTGGCTCTGAAATTGTTATATAGGTGCATGCAACATCTTCTATGAGTTGCCTCTGGTATAATGTCACTCACAATCTTATTAAGGCCCTGCATACAAAAACAATGAAAGATTACTAACCATTAGAAGTTTAAAATTACAGAATCATTTGTAATTATGTAAGTAAAGTAGTTGTGGAATATGTCAGTAAAGTACCTTTTGTTGATCAGACATGATGGTCCATGGTCTAGAAGGTAGTGCATCTTCTATGATTGTTCTCAAGTTGTGCAAGAAAAAAGACCAACTGTCCTTGCATTCACCCTCTACTACTGCCAATGCCAATGGAAACAAGCCATTATTTCCATCTAAGGCAACTGCTGAAATCAAAACACCACCATAGGGACCCTTCAAGTGACAACCATCTACCCCTATGAATGGCCTACATCCATTAATGAACCCTGCTTTCATTGCATCAAATGATATGAAAATTCTTTGGAACACTGGATATTTAGGAATGGTAGGGTCTGGTTGTTCTCCATCTTCTGAGACTGGGGTAGAGGGTATGTCATACTTTATAACCACCAAGCTGCCAGGGTTTGTTTTGTTGATTTCCTTAGCATATGTTGGCAACAACACATATTGGCTCCCATGATCACCCTCCAGCTCCTCCTTGCACCTTTTGGCTCTATACAGTTGCATTCTTGATGCCTCAATCCCAAACATTTTTTTCAGTTTCATTTGCATGGTATCTAAGCCCATGTGTGGATTGTCCTTAAAACTTTCAACCATTTTTTTAGCAATCCAAGCTGATGTAGCTTCAGTGTTTGTGTTCATCCTGCTACATGTGTGAGTAGGTACTAAGGTTTTAATCTTGTAGGTGATCCCATCTGGAAGTGGAGATGCATGAATTCTCCAAGGGCAGCCCTCAGCAGCACAATGGGCTGTTACTCTAGACTTCTCATTTTTGTCTCTTACTATCTTGAAACCAGTTTGCACTGTATAGTCCCTCAATGTAGCCCTGAAACTATTCACTTCTGGAAAAATCATCCCTTCTTCCAATACAACTTCTCCATGTTGATTCATATATGGCTCTTTCCCATTGTAGGTACCATCATACTTCATGCCTGGAAACCTCATCTCTTCATCATCTAGATAGTCTGCTTCATCATCATAATCATCATCAGTAGTAGAATATGGCACTTCATCATCACCAGATTGGTAATCACTCAGTTCAGCATCATCATCTTCACTTGACCACTCATTATCATCATCACTCAAAATCTCATTGTCATCTGATTGGTTTTCATCCTCACCAGTTGCATGCCAGTCCCTATCCTCATCACTAAACCCATAAACATTGTCCTCATGGTACTCTTCATCTACATCTACAGTATGGTAGTCTTGCTCTACATCTACAGCATCTACTCCATGATTTTCATTTCCAACATCACTTTTATGTCCACCACCACTCATTCCAATAGAATATTCTATGTCTACATACAAGTTAATTGTTTTACTCCTACCTTGCACAAAACATGTCTAGCACATCAAGATCATTTTCTACTAATCTTCTTGTGTCAGTACTAGGCATATCACAATGCAATGTGATTGCTACTGCTTCACTACAAGAAATGTGAGACAGGACTGTTGCAGTTACATCCTTCAAGGCATCAATGTAGCAATACATATTTGGGTCCACATCAAACACTCTTCCCACTTTCCCTTTGTAGTTCATGATTAAATCAAAATAAGGAAATGCAGCCATACTGTGATCATAATGATGACAATGACAAATTGGCAAGAAAAAGAAGAAAAATCATGTAAAAATCAACTCAATACTCAACAATTAACTGAAGAAAATATGAAGACATGAAGAAATCCCTAAATTAAACTATAATTATACTAATATTAAACAATCATAAGTAAAACCCAACAAACCAGAAATTCATCCTAAGTATACATCTCATGAATAACACCCAAAAATCAGAAATTCGTAAATTTTCAACAATTCCTTTTTTTCCAATCAGAAATTTTGCAAATCAAATAAAAGCCCTAAACATTGCAAATCAAATAAAAGCCCTAAACATACATCTCAAATAAAAGCCCTAAAAATCAGAAATTTCAAATAAAATCAGAAATTTATATTAAAAGCCCTAAACATATTAAATCCCTACATTGCAAATCAAATAAAAACCCATAAACATTGCAAATCTCATAAAAGCCCTAAAAGCCCTAAAAAGCCCTAAACGAAGAAAACCATTTTCACATACATTTCATCAAATCAAACACAGAATAGAAACAAATTTGTAAGAAAAAAGATGGAAAAAAATCGAAAATCATCAACACACATTTTAAAACACTATTCGAAGCTTAAACAGTTCGAAATCTTACCTGGAAGCCGTAACAGCAACTTCTCACCAATTAAACTCTTTTACATTGTGTACTGGCAACGACGATCGGTTCAAAACCTCAAGCTTTTTCGTGTTCTTCACAATCGACGATCGGTTCACGACAATCGCCTCCCTCTCTCTCTTCTTTCTCTGAAGAAATCGATTTGTATTGTGAATGTATTGATTAGGGATTTTGTGAACAAAGGACTTTTCGGTCTTCTTGCAAGCAAAAGCAAGGGTCACATGGTCATTTTCTATTCGATACTAACGTCGTTTGTGCAAAAAAGACGGAATGGGGGCATCTTGACAATGTCAGGTAAAGTAGGGGTGTTACTGTAATTATTCAAACTACAGGGGAGGTCCCTGTATTTGTCAGAAACCTCAGGGGAGGTAAATGTAATTTACCCATATACTAAACCATTTTAATATAAGGCCAAACGAAATGATCCATTCAAGTTTCCCAATTTAAATATCATCATAACTTATAGTTACAAGCCGAACAATTTAAATATCATCATAACTTATAGTTACATTTTACTTATATTTTATCTATTTTTTTTTCTTTTCATTCACGATTCAAATACAACTTGAGAGTGAATAGTAAATGAAATATTATTCATGAATCAAAAAAAAAAAAAAAAAGAAATATTATTGATCTGTATTTTGAGATTTGATTCCATGAATTTAATTAGTTAACCTCTAACTATTTTAATACAAGCAGAAGAGGCTGGATGAATGAGGGCCATTGAATCAAAATTTGGTACAACTACAGTTTGACAGCCAAAATGGGTAACTAAACAAATCTGAACATGTTCTGTCTAATTTGGAAGGTGCAGCTGTCCATGCATGTGAAGTTGTTGTTGTTGTTTTTTTTGGTTATATTTTTATAAAATCTATATTTAATTGTGGATGCTATTAGTAAAAAAACTGAATAACTATATTATTAATTATGTATTTACATTTCATTTATATTAGTTCCAATCACTTTAATTTTATTATAAAAAAAGTATAATTATATTAAATTTGTAAAATTTATTGTAATTTTATTTTCTTCAAACATGGTTGAATTGATTTATTCCTTTTCTTTTCTTTTTTTTGTGTGTTTACAAGTCAATACTGTTGTTGCATCTAGGGCTGCAAATGAATAGAGTCATTCGTAAATAGGCTCGAATTCGGCTCAGTAAGAGCTCTTTCGAACTTGGTTCGTTAAATTTATTTTATTTTAGTTTTTGCCTTCAAGCTTGAACTCGCACTCGTTAAATTTTAATAACAAGCCAAAATATACTAAAGATCGGCTTGTAAGTTCAGTTCGTTAGCTAGCTTGTTTAACATTTATTATTTATATATTAAATAATGTAAAAATATGTATAAAAAATAAGAAAATGTTATTTATATATTTAAAAAATATAAATGTAAATAATAGTTAACTATAGATAGTACATTTATATAATAGTAGCGGTAGATATTATTATTTTGGTAAAATATTAACTTTTTAAAAGTATGTTTATATATATTGTATATATAGTTGTATAATTAAAGTTTTAATTGTAAATTTAGTCTTATATGCAAGTATGAATTTACAAATTTTTTGTCTCGTTAAGGTTCGTGAATAGGTTCGAACTCAAGTCAAGCCTAAACTAACTCGACTCAAGCTTGATTTGTTAAATTTTTATTGAGCTCAAGCTCGAGCTCAAACTCAAACTCATTAAAATCTTAATAAACAAACGCGGATATATTAAAGCTCAGCTTGATCTAATTTGACTCGTTTGCAATCCTAATTGCATCCCATTTGGTTGCATATTGAAGAAATTATTCATTGTAACAAGTGATAATATCACAAAATAAATCTAAATTATTTATTTATATAGGTTTCACACGGCTGGAATAAACATAGGAAAATGATTGACACTAATAATTTTTTTATACAAATGATGTAGTATAATAGATTTTAACATTTAATTTGTTATATCTCTAATGATATAGGCCAAGCTCATTTACTACAAGTCTATTGTAAATGAAATTATGAGTTTTTAATATTTTTCAGCAAAGATATGAAGAAAAACTTGCCTCATTTTTCAATGTTGTTATCTTATTTGGTTTACAAATAAATTCAATTACATCCCTACTTTATTTCAACTTGATTTAATTAAAGTTTATGAAATATATTAACTATTTTGTATTTTCCAACCCCGTGAAAAGGATCAAAAAATGGTGTTCTCATGACTCGTACGAAGGTTAGTTCGTTTTCACATAATTCTAGAATGATTCAGATTTATAATAATGTTTCCGCGTGCAATGTACATTCCTATGTAATTTTATCATAAAATTAAGTAAGTTGAATATAAAAAATAAAATATTTATGAATTTTTTTTTTATAAGTTTCAATAAATTCAAAAAATATGAAAATATATTTTACTTTTAATTTTTTTTCAGTATTTAGTTGTTGTTTGATAGAAACTTTTTTAGTTATTTTTTTGGAGTTAAATTTTTTTTAACTTGAGACTAAAAAATTCGGTTGGTTTGATTTTTTTGATTTTTATGAGAGAAAAAATAAAATAATTATAATTTGAATATGAATATGATATTCTATTTTATTAATTTTTTTAACCTATTTTATTTTTTTATTAGTTAAGTGTACTTTTTGTATTTTTACGAAAATATGTGCAGAAAAGTAGAAAGGTGATGTGATGAAAAAAAAATAAAAAGATGGATTATTTTGTGTATGCCAAACTTGGCCTTAGTCTCCACCCAATCTAACCCAGCTAACCAAACAAAAAATTAACAAATAAATTTTATACTTTATAAATTTATCCAAATTAAGCAATCTAAAAAAATAATAAAAACAACAAAATATGAATTCAAAAAATTATTTTTAAAAATTTTAAACTAAACACATTTTTTCAAAGAGAGAATTCTCCCTAAGTTCACATAGTGAATTAGAGTATACTGTTAAGCATGAGGAGTCTATTACAGGTCCCGTTTTGATAATCCAAATCGTTCAATGTGTAGAAATCATCAAGTACTTTATGTTTGTAAAAAATCACATTGATTGAATATCAGTAGTCCCTTGATCGGAACACATTTTTATCAATGATAAATATGATTTTAAAAATAAATTGTTAACAAAAATATATTTCAATCAAGAGATTATCAATATTTGATCAATATAATTTTTTCAAATATAAAGCACTCAACAAATTTTACATATTAAATAATTTAAATTATTAAAACAAAACTTATAATTAATTTTAGGAACCTAACAATATACTACAATGCATAAGCCATCTCCTTTTCGAAAATGTTTTTGAAAAGACAGAATCATGATAACTAAAATGTTTCCCTGTCGTGTCGTCATTTTATTTATATGCGTCCTATTTCTTTCCAAAATTCCCTCTCTCTCTCTCTCTCTCTCTTCTATCTATTATCACTCATAGTACACTCTGTTTCACTGTCAGTCTCATGTGCACTATCCTCAATCACAACCTTCATCAACCACTAATCACTCACCCCACTCCTCTCTAATCTAATCCCCTCTCTCTTCAATCATTCACAGACACACACACATTGTTCTTCACGGGTCTCTCTACTCTCCATAGCAACCCCACAAAACCTCTCTGTTTTGTTCAAATTCCATCTCACGAGCCATTCACACAACAAACCCTACTCTCAGATTACACAAACCTCTGACATGTTTATTGGATTCATCTGAAAATGGGTTTGCAAGAAAAAGCTTCATGGCTGGTTTTATTGCACTGTTGGGTTTTTGTGGGTTTGTTTTTGAAAGCTCATTGTCACAACAGTTCTGAGGTCTCTGTGAAGTTCTTCAAGACCCCCCATGCATTCTCAAAGCTCAACTCTGCTACATTTTCTTTTCAAGTTTTTGTGGGTCCTAATGGGGATACTTGCCCAACTGTATCCCCAATTGCACGGTTTGTATATATATATAGTATGTTGCTACATTGCTCTGATTTTTAGCTATTCAGTCTGTGTTTGTGTGTATCTTAATTGATACTACGGATCTGATTTGGTGTTCTCCATTTTGTGGTTTTGTTGTCTAGACAAGTGTTAATTCATCAGCATATCTGTTTTTTCAAGTCATGTGATAGGTTTGAGAAATTTGTAATGAATCACTCGACAAAAACTTGAGAATTTTGGGTTTATTTTGATCTCCCATTGATTCAGAATTTATTTTTATAGATTATGGCCATGTTTTATGCAACTTAAATGAGCTTATTATAGTTTATTTTATTTTGGAAGTATGTGACAGATTGTTCGGTGTAGTTTAAAGCTTATTGGGAAGAAATAGCTTAAATAAGCAGAAAAAACTAATTATTTAGAAGCTAGGGAAGGCGTGCTTTGCTTTATGATTACTTTTATATAAAGTTCAGCTACCAAGTTGCATGTCTTGAACAAGTTCTAGCCTATTCTGTTTTGTTTTGAGTAGTGATATACAAACAAAAAAATTCATACAAAATTTGTATACAAATGACGTGGTTGCATTAGGATTTATCATTTTGAAACAAAGGGTCCATTTAAACTACATTTATTGAAAAAATACCATTGTCACATCATATTGGTAATAGCTTATGTATAAAATTTCTGTATGAATAACATTTTCCTTGCGTTTCTTCTTTCTTGACCATGTTTACCTGGGTAAAAAAGAGTAGTTTAGTACATGAGGCTCTTGCCATTGCACGGTTTGGGAGGGTCAGATTTATGTGTTAGAGCATGTGTGAAGGTAGAGTCCCACATCGGATAAAAAGTAAAAAAAATGGGTCTTAATATACATTAGATGGGCTTTCTACTTATAGGCTTAAGCTTTTAAGTGGGTATGAGTTCCAAATAATGTATGTTGGGCTTTAATGTGGCGTCTGTGGACTCTAGAGTTTCTTCTTGTTGGATTAGGTCGGTATTGTTGTGCGCTTGTGGACTCTAGAGTTTCTTCTTGTTGGATTGGGTCAGTATTGTTGTGTGCTTGTGGACTTCCTAATTCCCTAACAACTGGTATCAGAACCAATGGGAGATGATCTATGGGTGGACTTTCCTGGAGCATTGATGTTGGTGGACTTAGGCTTGCACGGAAAACTCTTGATGGAGCAAGAAAAAAAATCTGTGTTGACTCTTGATGGAGCAAAAGAAAAATTCCCGGTGCACATGGAGGTTGGACTATGACAAGGTAACTCTCAATGGAGTATGGCCCAAGTTGGACTTGATGTTGGAGAGTTATAGGTCAAGATTAAGGGGGAGTGCATGTGATCTATGATGAATCTATTGATGATAGATCAGACTCGAGGCCTAATGTTTGGTTCACACATGAGGGGGAGATTGTTGGAGCATGTGTGAAGGTAGAGTCCCACATCGGATAAAGAGTAAAAAAACTTATAGGCTTAAGCTTTTAAGTGGGTATGAGTTTCAAATGATGTATGTTGGGCCTTGATGTGGCGTTTGTCGACTCTAGAGTTTCTCCCTATTGGATTGGGCCAGTATTGCTATGCGCTTGTGGGCTCCCTAATTCCCTAACATTATGTAGTTTGAATTCCTAAGTTGCAATGGAGCAACTTTAATGCTGCGCCAAGGCCTGCACTTATTGTTTACCTGGGTTGTTAGGCTAAAGTTGAGAAGGGGCTTCATTGTGTTAATAAATTTATTATTTTTTTTGTCGATTTAATTTGGTCATTTTTTATTTTATTTTATTTTCTTATGAAATTTGTTAAATAATATATATTTATACACTGTTCATGCAGCTGGATTATAGCACACCTTCAAATTGTGATGCTAGGGAGGTTTCTTACAGGGGGTTGCAGGATGGAACTCATACATTCAACGTCTGCACCAATGGGACTCAAGGCATCGGCTGTGCTAGCTATAACTGGACTGTTGGTTAGGAAACCTTCCTTTGTACTTATCGCAATCTAGTTGAATATTCAACAAGATCTTCATCATTCATAGGCATATATAAATATTCTGTTCGTAAAAATGTGTGAACAAGTGTCTTATCTCTTGCTCCAAAAATAAAAGAAAAAAAAAGAAAGAAATGTCTTTATCTCCCCCCAATAGTTGTTCAATAGAAAATGTTTTGTAGAAGATGATCATATTTTATGCTTTCCAATACCATGAATTACAATGGAGTGTTGTTCACCTATGTATCCAAACACAGAATGTTTTGGTTTCAAATATTCTACTGAAAAGGAAGTCTAAAGCCTGGCGCTCACTTAAAAAAAACCTCGATAACATAGAAGCTAGAGGTTTCCAACATTATGAAGAGGAGGGAACTGTATTTGATAATCAATTTTAAGATTATATTTGTTGGCACTTCTATGGCTTTAATTTCTTGAAATACTTTCTAATTGTGGTTGTGCCATAATAATGCAGATACTATTCCCCCAACAGCATATGTTACCGCAGCAACATCTTTTACAAATACTCTTAATGTTCCTGTAAATATTTCTTTCAGTGAACCGTGTACTGGTGGAGGTGGTTTGGATGTTCATCCACAAATGCCTGCAATGTGAGTACGTGACCACCTGAAAATCAATTTAATAGTTTCTCTTTTCTTCATCTCCGTTCTGTTGTTGTGTATAATCTCTCTTTCAACTTGTTCATAATTTGTGGTTTTATGCGAGAGGTTGGCTTCTTTCATGGTTTTCTCCCTATACATTTTAGCTTAAGTCAATGGCTAACTCGCATAAAGATAATGTTGAAGTATCTCCCTGGTTGAGAGTAATTGTGTAATTTGCTTTAATACTTAAAAAGAACCTTAAATAAATTATACATGCATTGAAATGTCTTGTTTTAAACATCTTGCCCGCTGTATGCTTTCTTTTAATTTATGCATTTCTGATAATTCTCTCTAATCAGTGGTTTTAGTCATGATTTTACCCTTTTGTAAGCTTTCCACAATGTTTAGTCTAGCAGCACTATCAATGTGATAGTATATTGAATTGAATTCTAATGGATAAATGTGCGTCTTAATACAGCTTCTTGTCTATGGTGCTGGCCAAGTTGTACCATCTACATTCAACATTCTTGAGCCCAACCTCAAATTTTCTCTTGTTGTGAGTTTGTCTTCAAGTGTTGATCATGGACGTGTGATTTTGGTCATGGACAAAAATTTCTGTACAGATAGTGCTGGAAATAAATTTACAAGAACATCAAATTCGAGTTTTTTGCTACATTTTGGTGAGTCCAATATTCAATTAGGCATTATTGTCAGTTATTTGTATTTTACTTTTACCAAAAACAAAAGAGAGCAAAAAAAAGAATATGATCTTTTTGGTCAGAAATATGACTACTTTTGTTTCAATTTTCTATCTGTGTATCTAATTCACTTTGAAGTTTTGGTGGTCGAATTCTACAGATAGACGAAGCGTCTTTGTCAACCTGAGGACTCATGTACCTGAAAAGCTACTTCAACTTAACAGTGAAATGAGAACCGTACAAGCAACGAATAACTATGAAAACCTGAAGGTTTATCTGTACTTCACAGAATCTGTTCTCAATTCATCAACTGAAATGTTGAATTCTCTCAACACAAGTCAGGGCTTGCTTCTTCCTATTACTGGAAATAGCCTCAGAAATCGCAGATTTGGCTTTATGGTCAGTTGGCTAAAAGCTTTGAATTTCATATTCTAATTTCTCTACAAAAATTTATTTTTCCTTTATTTTATGTACAATAGTCTTATTTTTATTATCACTTCTCAGGTGGTGGAAGATATATCGAGCATGTGTATAGTCACAGTCAGCCTTAATTCAAGCTTAATAATAAGCAGACAGGGGACCCCAGTTTCTCCTGTTGCTCCAGTTACCTTCCTTTATGGTATGTTTTACATCTAGATAGGAAGTTTATGAAAGATATCATATTATTTCCAGGAGAATAAACTTAACACTCTGTTGGTTTTGGCAGAGAATATTTTTTGGAAAACATTTTTCACATTGTCTGGTGTTTGGTACAACGGAAGACTAAAGTCAATAAATTTTTTTTCCAGTCATCAACAAAAAAAAAGCCTTGTTTGGGTGGAAAACGTTTTCCACTACCACCTCCACCACCGCCACCTCTGGCGCTGCCACATACCACCGCCACAATCACCACCACCACACCAACACCATTACTACCATAACCACTATCATTTACTTTCAAGGTCACAACCAAACAAGTGAAAAGTTTTTCCCAAAAAATAGTGTGAAAAATGTTTTCCACAATAAAATGTTTTCTACCAAAACAAATAAAGTGTAAATGTCCTCTTCTTTTCCATGTCAAAGAACAATATTCGATGAGAAGTGTGTTTTTCATACATAAAATATGGTTTATTTTTATATTTATCATAGCATTGTCTTCGGGCTTGGCATATATGAGATTTGGTTGTTTCCTTCTGATGTACGTTGGGTTTAATCTTCAGATTCTCAGAGGCCTGCAGTGAGTTTGAGTACAACATCTAGCACAAGGACAAGAGAAAATAGTATTTCAGTATTGATAAGTTCACGAAGCCAGTATTTGGCTTCAACTCTTCGCATATATCCGTCAGTGGAGGCCATTTGCTGGGGTAAGTAATTTGCTACATAAACCTTTGGCATATATATTATAAATATAGCAAATGGTAAATTATACTGAGAGTGGTTATCCGAACTTCAGGAGAGGTTAGTGTAATTTACCCTATAATATATGAGTATCATCTGTATAATTACTGCATTACAAAGAGGCATATTTATATGAAAAAATCATCAAAAATTTGTCACAATGTGCAACCAATTTCAGGAGGATAGACTGTTTATTAATATTTTTCTTGTAAGTGAATCCAGCTTTCGTGAAGTTAGTACGAGCATTTATGTTATAGAGGCAGAGGCAGAGGCAGATGATCAAACCATATCTGTCAGCATTCCTGAAAACGTAACAAGGGATGTTGCTGGGAATGAAAATATGGCATCTAACGTTCTACAAGTCAAGCACTGTAAGTATTCATTGTAGGCTGGCTAAATCGTTTAGAATTATATTTTTCTTTTGATTAATTAGTGATATTCTGATTCTTTTAACTAACAATTTTGCAGATTCTGTACCTGTAATATCTTTGGTGGTTTCCACCTTCGCAACTGCTTCTTTCGCTGTGACAGCTTTAGTTGCGGGGCTGCTCACTCTTTCAACTGCGAGCCTTCAATCAATTGGGGCATTTTCAAGACCATCTCCGGGTTTGACATCTGATCCTGCAAGGAACCTTTTTGTAACTACTTGTCCCTTTTAAACATTTACTATATAATTGAACTGTTTTGTTGTATTATGAACTTCTGTGAGTGGATTCAGAGGACCTATTAAGTTGGTAGGTGTTAGTGGTGGTAATTGGTCAAAATGATAAATAAAATATGAAAGATTAAGGGAGAAAAGATGTTGTGAGGTGTCTTGTATTAACTCTAGCACCCAGAATTCTCGTATTTCTTAGATTAAGATTCTACCCATCTCTCATTACAATGTTGCCTGTTGTCACAAAATTGTCAGATATGCTAAACGACAACTTTGAGGAATTCTAGAAATAATTTTTAACATATAATTAAAAATACTCAATAATACATTGTATATTGGTGGTTTAGACTCCTTTGCAACATAGATGATGTAAATATTTACCCCTACCTTTGAAATGGGGTCCGAATCCATCCCACATCGGTTCACTAGGAATTCTTGACCAACCTTATAAGTGTGGCATACCCACAAACCTTCAAGAGGCCTTTTCTAGTGAAGGAAGAACAAAAATGTGCGTGCCCCCGCGGTACAAAGTAGACAATATCTTGGTGCGTGCTACGGCAGTGGGGTGGTCTGCACAACTGCCATGGAAGGACTATTGATTAAGAAGATTTCAAATGATAAATACTTAAAACTACTTAGCTGTCTCATGTTCATCATAGAACTAAGTAAGCATCTTTAGTTTGTTGGGGTGGTGTGGATCCCGATAAGTACTAGACACTAATCACTTGACCATTTGGTATAAGGATATTTTTGGTATTTTCTCACTTTTTTCTAGTTGCCCTAATTTTTGAGTGATGCTATCCAAACAAAAAATTCATACATAATGATGTGGTTCATTATGGACCATTTATTTCAAAACACAACACCATTGAAGATGCATTTATTTACAATAATGGCGTTGTCACATCATTTTTGTGGAGTTTTTTGTATGAATTTTATGTATGAATAGAATTTTTCCTAATTTTTACATATATATAGTTAAGGGGCGCGACTATCTCTGTATCTCTTGTAGCCTTTTTGATCACAGTGAAAGTCGCAACAAACATGGATCTAGCTGTAGTTTGGAGTGAACGACATAAATGTGTTCTTGTGTGCTTGATTAGATTCTCGTTTTTATTCCTATTTGTGTTTCATGTCTCACTGATCCTGGTTAAGTGTATCTATTTCTAACAGTGTTTTGTGTTGATACAGAGAATTGCATGCCACGTTCAGGTCTTTGCACTGTCTAGATGGTTAGCAGTCACGTTGCCAGTTGAATATTTTGAATTTGCGAGAGGTTTACAATGGAGTATCCCCTACTTCAGTCTCCCTTGGGAAACGGGGCATGTTCAGCAGGTCATGGTTGGCTCAAATCCTCCGATGAATCCAAATTCATACAGTTCCAAAATTTATGAGAATGTGCGACCGCGAGAATGGAATTCACATATGGCTGCCTCAGTTTATGGGTTGCCGCTTACTCCAATGGAATACCGATCATTTTTTGAGGTAAAAAAAAAAAAAACCCCTTAGTTTTCATGAAACTTGCTTTGGATACTGTTAGTATTTTCCTGATAGAATGGGTCTATGGCAGATCCAAAATATTAGACCGGAGGCTGATCATATTTTGGATTCACATAATTCAAATGGGTAAGTTATTGGAATATTTCATCCCTATGTGCATTTAGTGATTATTTGTCAGGTTAATTACACTAAGATCACTTCAACTTTTAGTGAATATCATCTTTCCCCCCTCATCTCTGAACCTGTACATTTTGACCTCCTTAACCATAAAAATGCATCACTTCCACCCGTTCTTGCCTCCTCCAAAAGGGTGTATATGTATGGATTTATAGTTGAGGGGGTTAAAATGTATGGGTTCATACATGAGGGGGTAATGTGATATTTACCAATAGTTAAGGGGTCTTGATGTAATTTACCCTTCTTCATCTGCTGTATCCATATGACGGCATAAAGAAATGATAAAACTATATGAGAAAATGCACTACATGAAATCCAGCACATTTACAATCTCTAATGCTAATTTGTTCAATCAATTCACCACCCTTTGGGGTTAAACAAATTAAAATCATTTGTCAACCGTGCTGCACTATGTGCCGATCACAACTGAGAATACAATAAATTTAAAATCTCAAATTTTTATTATTTATTTATAAAATAAAGAACATGTGCAAACTCATTGATTTACCAAAATGAAAGACATATTTTGGTAAGAAAGACATATTTTTTATATCTTAACTGACTAATTTTTTCTTTTTAGGTGGAGGGATTTCAATCGAAGCATGTTTTGGTTAGCTGCAATTAGTGGCAGCTTGATGCTATTGCACTGTTTGCTCCTGTTGATCTTAAAATTGAAGCAAAAAAACTCAGAAAAAAGGGGCAGTTATGGAGCACTCGTTTTGCCAAGATTTGAAATATTTCTCATAATTCTTGCACTACCTTGTATTTGTGAAGCCTCGACAGCTCTAATCAAAGGTAACTGGAATAAAAAATTTCTACATAATATATGCATTAGGCCGGGAAGCAAAGTTCTTCATGTATATGACTTATCATTATGTCATGCATATCATTTCAATTAGACATATGCCATTTTTAGACTTGAGTTCAACCTGTCTAATCTTGCAAATATCTTTTACTTCTATTAAGAATGGCAATTTAGAATGGTTTCTCGTTTACCAAATCTGTGATGTCGACAGCAAATTTCTGGAATTTTTTCTTCAATTTATTTAATAATTTGTTTGGACACACCTTCCTTGACCTGAATTTTGTGAGGTAAATCATAACTATATGCACTTCAGTACAAGTTATTTTTTCTGCTGACTTTTTCTGGGCTCAGCTATTATTCTTTAAATTCATGTTCTAAAATGATGTTTCAATGTGAAAATTAATATCAGTTCAGTTGCTACGATTGCCATGTTAATATATCGGATGAGCAACACATACTGTTCTCATTACCTTAAATCAAATCCCATATAGGAGTGATATTTGTGTTATCCTACAACTGCACTGGTCAACCTAAGCAAGTACATATCTGTATGTAAGGAACATTATTTACTGCACTCCACTAATCACTGATACAAACAGACATTGATGGGCCACACATCTGACCCAGTCATTTTCGGATCTTAGTATATATTATGGCTTGTTTTGAGAATTAAGGTTATGTGAGGAGATAGAACTCTTTGTTACCCAAAAAGCAACCTAAGAGGGGGTGAATTAGGTTTCTACAAATTAAAATTAATAATATCCCAATAAAATTAACTACTAGTACAACAAATTATTAACAAGCACAATGATGAACTTAGCAGTAAATGATCAAGCAAAATAACAATGAAGTATAACTAACATACAAGCCAAATTAAATGATTAACACATGAATATTAGATAGCTATAGCAGTAGTAAGAAAGTAAAGAGATTAGGGAAGATGAGAAAAACAGATTTATAGTGGTTCGGGTTCAACCAAGCCTACATCCACTCCTCAAGCTTCACTTGAGATTTTCTACTATCTTCTAGCTTCACAGGGGCACTAGCAACCTCATAAATATGGAGCAATCCTCCATAAATTTTACACAGACTTCACAAGTCAAGAACACTAAGTACTACACTCTTACAAGGTTGAAAAGAAGGAGTTTTTGCTTTCACAGAAAGTTACAAGAATTATCTCTCAAGATAGATATAAAAATGAAGCTCTAATTTTTCTGTAAATCTCACACAGGAAAGATGGGCTTAAAGCTATACATCTCAGTGTATAATTTCTGAAAGAGATGTAAATAAAAATTGAAGAATACTTCTCAGAGAATTTTTCAGAGAATAGATGTGAGTGATTATAGATCAAAGAATATTTTCTGATTTTTTTTGTTTTTGTTGTAACTTGTTTACATTAGAGGCTTTGGTATATATAATGAAACTTATAGCCGTTTATAGCTGTTGTATTCATTTGAATTTATGGCCGTTTATAGCCGTTATATTCATTTGAATTTATAGTTGTTTATAGCCGTTATACTCCATTATTACTAATTTGAATATCTTGCACTTCATCATTACTAATTTGAATATCTTCCACTTAAACCTTTTGGCCTGCTGCTATGCTAGGCTGTTTGAACCTTTTGGCCTGCTGCTGTGCTGAGCTATTTGAATCTCTGGTTTGGGCTGTTTGAACCTCTGGTTTGGGCTGTTTGAACTCCTGATTTAATCAAATATTAAATATATTCTAACAACATTTAGGATAAAGATTTAGGTGAGAAATAATGGGACAAAATAAATTTTAATTCTATTTTTCTCTTTCAAATAAATTAAAACATAATTAAATAAATCATCAAAATAAATTTTGATTCTATTTTTCTTTTTCAAATAAATTAAAACATAATTAAATAAATCGTCAAAATAAATAAGTCTAACACTCTTGTTATAGATGTACGGCTTTGAATCTTATATTTTCTTCTCTTTTGATAGCGAAATCCTCTGCCCGTAGACATAGGTTAAGTCGAGCCACGTACGTGTTCTTGTGTAATTGCGTTGTTTAACTTTCTTGTTTTTGTTTGTTTCGTCATAACAGAGCTCATCTCAAATTATTTAGGTTAACTTTGAGCTGTGACTTCACTAATTTTACTAATTTGTCTTTCTTGTTCATGATTCAAGGAGGAGAATCTTCCAAGGTTATAGTTGGCGTTCTCCTATTGGGTATTGTATCATTCCTACTGCTAGCCTTATTCTTGTTCCTCTCCATTGGAATTTCATTTGGGAAGCTACTTCAATACAGGGAAATACATCATGAGGGCCGGATAATTCACTGGTATCGAGACATTGTTCGGGTGACTCTAGGTCCCGGAAAAAGAGGCCAGTGGACATGGAAGAACCAACCTAACTCTATTTATCTAACCATGTTAGGTCCTCTATTCGAAGATCTAAGGGGTCCCCCAAAATACATGCTTTCTCAGATTTCCGTGGGAAATCCCCGCAAGCGGGGCAGTCAAATCATCCCTTCGGATGATGAAAACGAGGACGCAGAAGCACCTTTTATTCAAAAGGTGTTCGGTATTCTCAGAATATACTACACGTTGCTTGAATCCGTAAAGCGGGTTTGTCTTGGAATCATTGCTGGTGCCTATTCAGAGCGCTGGACTTTTAAAACTCCAACAGTTGCCTTACTATGTGTTGCCTCATTTCAGCTGTTTTTCCTTGTCCTTAAGAAGCCGTTTATTAAGAAAAAGGTTCAGATGGTGGAGATCATCTCGGTTTGCAGTGAAGTCGGTATTTTCGCTATTTGTTTTGTTCTCTTAGAGATGGAATTTTCAACCCGGGACGAGACAAAAATCGGGATCTTCATGCTTTCACTATTCTTAGTCACTTTTTTGGCTCAAATGATCAACGAATGGTATGCATTATACAGACAGACAAAGCGGCTGGATCCTTCTGAGGAGTCGTTGTTGTTGGGTCTGAGAAACGCTGCAATTGGATTCCTCGTGCTTTTCATCTCACAAAACTTGATCAAAACCCTAGAGAGCCGGTTCTTGATGGATCAATGTGCGGATGGTGAACCGGACGATACAACTTCGTCTGGCGACAAGCGTAGGAGCTCAGGAAGTAGGAGCTCAGGTACAACAGATAAACCGTGGCTGAAACAGCTACGAGAAATGGCAAAAGCGAGTTTTAGTAGAGATGGAAGTGGAGCTGGAAGCAGAGCTCCAAACGATCCTTCGACCAGTGGTGCCACAAAGAGCGGTTTCTGGAGTGGCAAGCGGAGTGGGAGCTCGTCTCAAACTTCACCGGCCGATTTCAAGTTGAAACCTACAGGTTTGTACCAAGATTTGGAAACCATTTTTGCTTCCAAGTGAAACCGAGAGCATTAAAGAAATGGGACACCTTCGAAGTCTATCGCCGAACATGAAGTATAACTGACATAACTACTTTTTGAAAATTACAGTGCTCTCTTAGACTTGATTGTTTAGAGATTAGATGAGGGGTTGTTGTAATCTATGCCAGCAGGAGTGTGGATCTACTTTTTTTATTGGCTTTTGGTTTTTTACTAGTTTTTAGTGTCGGGCTTCTGATTAAAAAGCCAAAAAGCCACACTGAAAGTCCACAAAAAGAGTAAAAGATTGAAATGTCAATTGAATAAACTTTCATAGAAAGGCTAAAAGCTTATTTAAAAAGCGAGTAAAGAAGTTGATCCAAACAAGGCATAGCCACATATGCAAGTTACAGAGGGCTATTATTATGTATTGACAGTGCAGTGAATTAGATTATTGGAAGTAGAGGTTGGAACTTTCCTTTTATAGTCTCTTGTTTGCTGTTACTAATCATTTTCTTGGTTGCAGAAAATGTTGTTGCAACCCCACTTGGCATCCAGCTAAAAAGGTTATAATTTTTTTTTTTTTTTTAAATGTGTCAATTTTTTTAGTTTTTCAGTCTAATAGAAAAGAATGTAACAAGTAAAAATAATTAAAAAATTTACGAAAGTCAAAAGAAATTCAAAAAAGTATACTGTTTTGGATTTTTTTTTTTCATTTTTTTTTGGTTTCATCTAGTTGAGTAAAGTCTAAAAGTTCAAAGCTTTTGAATTTTTTTTTTTTTTTTTAAAAAAAAGCCTTCACGAAAAATGAAAAAATAAACTAAAAAATCATTAAAAAAATTAATCTTATACAATAAATGTCACGCCCCAAGCTCCGTGACAACGCCGCATCCTCATATAAGTGAGCATGCAAAGCTAAGAATCCAATCACATAACCCACAATGTAAAATACTCAAATTAAATCCTTAATTGTCATAATGCCAAAATCCATAAAAATAAATAGTTCTTATATGAAAATATCCACCAAATCCACTAATAAAATCCATTAACAAAACAATAATCCAAGTACTTAATTCATAGTCCTACTCTCGGCACTCCCATATGTAAAAAAAATCCCGCGCAGCTCTACTCTTCAGAATCTGAAAAAAAAATAAGGGTAAGCTAGATAGCCCAGTAAATAACCAATCATCACTGCCAGCTGGATCAAGTATTAAAAAATTAATAAATAAATCGATAACCAATAATATAAATTTTTCTACAGTTCAATAAATGAACAACTATTTTGTAAGATGGTTTCGTAGCTGAAAATAACAGTGTAGCAATACATTTTAATTGAAAAGACAATGAGGTAATTCGATGAAATTTCGTTGTTCAAAATTAATGGTTCAATATTCAAATGGTTCAATGATGCAATTCACAAAACCCAAGTCTTGGTGACTACGGTCACTTAGCCCGTGACAAGGCCCAGAACCACACATAAACCGGTGGTAAAACCCCAAAAGAAACTAGTTTCTGTGCCAATAAATAACTCCCATTGGCTAGGGTCCAAATCGTAGTCAGACTAGAGTGATGTTCAAAATTCAAACAATACACAACTTTTAAATAAAACATTCGATATTTTCAGAATAAACGTTTAGTATAATTTTCAGAATAGTTTCACCAAATATTCAAATAATTTTCATAATAATATTCGATGTTGTTTTATACTTGACCCATATTTTATTTTAAGAGAACACGAAGGCTATAAATAAATATTTATGATTTTAAACGATTCGATAGGAATAAAAAATGAACCGACAGTGATAGAGGGTTACTTACCTCAAAAGCTTAGAAATAATATTCCAACACCAACTCCAAACACCCAGCTCCACCACTTCAATCACACAAACCTAATTAATAAAATCTCAAATAAATTAATATTTTTTACATGTTACATACACCCACAAAAGCCTCACTATATTAGATTAATGTATTGCTTTAATATCCAAGAGATCAAACCATTCAACCCAACTTTAAAGCCAAACACACCACCCATGATACAAAACTCCATTGTTTCTATTACCCAAAAGTTACACTTACACATTGCACCAATTCTCAAAACCTAAGTAAGCACCTATAGATCTTCCAAATCCCCTTAATGCATTGATTGTTAAATTCCTCAACATAAACTTAATAATTAACAGTAAAGACAGATTTTACCTTAACCAATGGGTGTCCCAAAATCACTAACGTGCTGCCTCTAATCCCTATTATAGCCTCCCTTGAACCTTTTTTTCTCTTTTTCTTTTACCTTCTCAAACCCTAGCCGCCTATGGAGCAATTCTCAGCCTTTGTTTTGTTTGTTTTCCAAGACTAAAAGCCACAACAAGTGGGCTTATTAACCTAATTTCTCAAAGTTACAAAATTACCCATCTAAGTAATAGGAAATATAATGCCATCTCATAACTAATTCTTTGATATTAATAAATGACCCATATAAATTAATTTAATTACTAATCTATCCAATAAAATAATCCTACACACAACTTGAATTTTACAATAAATGTGATTTCAGAAGATTATTGATATTTTTGGCTCAAACCAGTTTCCTATATTAGACGAAGAGAAGAAAAGAGTACAAGTCAATTATTGTTGTAGATAACAATATGTATGTTATGGTTTATGCCAACAGATTATCAAATATTTTCAGTTGAATCAACTCACTTATCGGGTGGTGAGATATACTATACTAATGATTAGATGAAAATGATGTCGGCTTCTAAACTATGACCCATGATTTTAGATCAAACTTGATAGAAAAAGAAATTTTAAGAGTCAATAATAAGAATTTGATGAACTTTAATATTATACTTTGGCAGAAAATCTTTGGCTTGCTTAGCCTAAGATCCCTTTGTCTCTAAAAATTGAATCCTGTGAGATTCTCAAGATTTTCATATGACTTATTATGAGTGTTTTAGGACTGTTACACAATGTATAAAGGGAGAAGATTAGGGAGAAGATTGTATTGATGCCTAGATTACTTGATTACATGATACAACAATGGTAACACAATTATATATATATATATATACACATTACAGGGAGATAAGACAAAAGAGAGGAAGACGATGAAGTCAAGATATGTGAGTAGGAGGAGGCTCGAGAAGGTGGCTTTTCGATGGCTTCTTGTTGTGGCTTGACTTGTACACCTTCCGATATATTCAGATCTTGATTTCGACACTTTCGAAATATGGACAAATTTGAAATCGTGTTCTATTCTTCTCTATTTTTCGAAAAATTGGTCCAAATTGGCTTTGATACCACTGATAGAGACATAATATGTAATGTGGTTCAATCCAATATCTATGTTCACAGGAGAGAAGCCATTTACACTATATTAATGGAGATGAAATACAAAGAGATTTACACAACGGAAGAGGAGACTCTCTCACTCTACTCCCACAGGGAGATTGTTAATCATGTGGTTTAATTTTGATAATGTCTAAAATATTATTTAATAAATTGTGATTTTTTAATGTACATATTTTACAATCATTTCACACAAAATATGAAAATAGATTTCGATTGCATCATATATTTTTACTGTGTAAGTTACTGTGCATGTTTGAATTTCGTGGAAGTTACTATGCTTAAATAGTAAATTTTACTATTCACATTTTGATAAAATCAGTTTGTTACTATTCATTATTTGACAAATTTGATACATCTACGTAATGGTGGGTTATCTTCATTAGAGTGTATCCAAAATCTCTACAACAGTTACAAAGATTATAAAAATGGTATATATTTCAAATATGATATAAATGTTATTTAAAGAGATTTTATTGTGCATTCAAATATTTTAATAGAAAAGTCACTGTATATTCAAATATTTTAATAGAAAAATTACTATACAAGTCACTGTGCACTCTTTGATTTAACAAGAAATGTTTTGAAAAATCAGCTATTACAATTCATCGAAAGCGACCGTGGCCTATTATTTCAACCTTTCGTATAATAGGTCAAGGTCGCTTTCGATGAATAGTAATAGCTGATATCTCAAAACATTTCTCGTAAAATCAAAAAGTGCACAGTGACTTACATAATAACTTTTCTATTAAAATATTTGAATGTACAGTGACTTCTCTATTAAAATATTTAAATGTATAGTAAAATCTCTTTAAATAACATTTATAACAGATATGAAAATATGTACATTTTTTATAATTTTTGTAGATGTTGTAAAGATTTTGGATAAACTCTAATAAAAATAACCCATCACTAAGTGGATGTATCAAAATTGTCAAAAATCAATAGTAACAAACTGATTTTATCAAAACGTGAATAGTAAAATTTACTATTTAAGCACAGTAACTTCCACGAAATTCAAACATGCACGGTAACTTGTACAGTAAAAATATATGGTGCAATTGATATCTATTTTCATGTTTTGTGTCAAATGATTATAAAATATGTATATTAAAATATCACAATTTATCAAATAATATTTTAGATATCATCAAAATTAAATCACATAATTAACCATGCTCACCATGATATAGAAAGTGCACTTGGGATGACTTATGACAAAATGCACCAGTGGTGGCTTCGGTAGTACACTAAGGGGTGGCTTGGGTGGTTCACATGATATACTACTATGCTCACCATCATGATATAAGTATAATAGTTCCCCCAAACCTAAATAGATTTAAAGATAGCAACTTATTTGAAATTGAAACAAACGGAAAGATAAAGTAAAATAAAAAAGGAGAAATGTTGTTCTAAAAAGAAATTGATATATATATTGTAGAAAAGATTTTATTTTTTTTATTTTTTTATAAGAGTGACTGAAGATTGAGACAATTCATTTAATTAAAGTATAGAAAAAACAAATTAATTAATTAATTAAGTTGTTTTTTTTTGGGGGGGAGTTGATGAAAAACAAAAATTTTAAATAAATAATGAAAAATTAAAACAAGTTGCCCAAAAATTTGGGAAAAAGATGAGAGTAAAATAAAAATGTCTAGATGGAGAAGTGGACTGGAAAAAGAAGAAAAAGGACAAAACAAGAAAAGACAAAAACAAAAACTTTCAACTCGCAACATGAGGAACAAGCCCATGGGTGGAGAGAAGAAGGGAAAAAAATATAATGGCGGTGTTTGGGAAGAATTTTAGTTGGGTTTTTTTTTATTTTTTTTTATTAAAAGACAAAAATTTTGTAAAATTAAAAAAAAAATACATCCAAATAAAATATCACATCCAACTTAATAATCATTTCACTTTTTCTCTCACAAACATCACATTTAATCATAAAAAACTCAACTATCTTCTCAAACATAAAAAAAAATTTCTTCAATAATATCTTATATCCAAAAAAATTTACATAAAAACTCACTTCTCAAACACCATCTATAAATAAAAGTAAGATAATGTTAAGAATGTTAAATTTTTTATTAAATAAATAATTAAATTACTTATATTTCTTATATAAGTAATTTAATTATTTATTTAATAAAAAATTTAACACTTATAACATTTTCTATAAAAATAATGGAAAGTGGGAAAAGTGGATCTCTGCCTATTGGTTTGTGGTTTGAAAATTGAAGTTTGTATTTATCAGAAAGAGATGCAAAGTTATAAGAGAAGAAGCGGTAAGACCCACAAGAGAGAGGGTCGGAACCGACCAGCGTAATGGCTGGGGAAGAAGGGTATGTGGCCAGCGAGAAGGCAGCGGAGAAGAACCAGAACTGCGGCGTGATGGCCGGAGTGGCCGAGTAAAGCATCGGTGGAGAAGAAGCCGGCGAAAAAGGAGCCTTAGGCCGGAAAGAAGCCGGCACTTTAAGGCAGGGGAAAAGCCTACTGAGAAAGGTTGGATGGTCATGGTTGGAGCGTGAGTGCTCCTCACCAAAGATGCAGAGGGTCGAACGGAGTCACCGGGCGACAGTGCCGACAAGGAGATGGTCTGGCGAAGTCGTCGGAGTTGGAAGATGTAGCGGAGTGAAGGCGATGATGCCAACGAAGGGATGAAGAAGGCCTTGCGGCTAAGGTGTCGGAAAAGATGGTGAACCACAGGTAGGTGCAGAAGACTCTAAAGGACAGTGAAGGCAAGGTTGCCGGTGGCTATCGGTGAGAAAGAAATGCAGACTTAAATCTTATAGTTTTAATGCTATGTTAGACAAATATATAGAGAAAGAAGAAAAGAGAGAAGATTGTATTAATGACTAAATTATTTGATTACACAATACTAACACAATTATATATGTACACATTACAGGATAAAGACAAAAGAGGCTAAGAAGATAAAAGTGAAGATATGTGAGTGGGAGGATGCTCAAGATAGCTTTCGGTGGCTTGTCTGGTAGCTTGACTTGTACATTTTCAGTTCACACTAGATCTGCTAACAAGGACAATGACAAACATTAGAGAGGAACCATGTGAAAATGGATAAATAGGTGACCAATCAATCATCTTAATACAAAATGGCTGAAATGTACAACTGTGTGAAATAACAATAACAATAACAATATTAATGTTCATTAGATTTGGAATGATAACATTCAATGTTCATCGAATAAAATTTTGATGCGAAAAAATTAAAATCTTACTAGAAGGTTGAGGGTTCAATTATCTCTACTCATGGGTGAGTCTTTGTCACCCTTATAAAGTCTTTAAAACCAAAAAAAAAATCATCTTGGTTTGGATTTCATAATTTATTTTTTAGAAAATTAATTTTTTTTATTTTTCATATTTTTTATTTTCATTAAATTTTTTTAGGGCGAATTACAAAAAAAAAAAAAACTCTCAAGATTTCATGTATTTTTTAATTTGAACTCCAGGGTTTTAATTGTAACAATTAAAATCCTGATGTTACTTCTGTGTCACAATTTAGCCCCTTCGTCCATCTCCGTCTCATTCAGCTAATAGAATTTGGGTAAAATTTTCAAATTCAAACCCACATATTCAAGTGTTTCTATCTCCCTCGTCGTAATTCCGTTTCGTCTCATTTTTGCGTCGTTGGATTCACCTCATGGCCTAGTTTTCATTGCACCTCTTATACGCCTTGTTCCACCTCTCTCTCTCTCTCTCTCTCTCTCTCTCTCTCGAATTTGAAAAAAAAAAGAGAAAAAAAAATCTTATTTTTGACCAACTTTCGAAGTTCTGACGACACGCAAAACACGGTAGAACAAGGTGTATGAGGGGTGAAATGAAAATTAAGCCATGAGATTAATCTAATGACACAAAAATAAGACGAAACGGAGTTACAACGAGGGAGATATAAGATTTTAAACATGTAGATTTGAATCTAAGAGAGAGAGAGAGATCTTATTTTTGACCAACTTTCGGAGCTCTGACGGCACGCAAAAAGAGATGGAACAAGACGTATGGGAGTGAAATGAAAACTACGCTATGAGGTAAATCTAACGACATGAAAATGAGATGAAACAAAGTTATGACGAGGGAGATACAAAGATTTGCACATATAGATTTGATTTTGAAAAAAAAAATAATAATAATTTTTTTTAATTTTTGGCCAACTTTCGAAACTCTGACGTCACGCAAAAAGAGGTGGAACAAGGCATATGAGGGGTGGAATGAAAATAAAGCCATGAAGTGAATCCAATGACATAAAAATGAGGTGAAACAAAGTTACAACAAGGGAAATATAAGGTCTTGAACATATGGATTTGAATTTGAAGAAGAAAAAAAAGAGAAATCTTTTTTTGGCCAACTTTTGGAGCTCCGAAGGCACACAAAAAGAGGTGGAATAAGGCGTATGGAGATTGAAATGAAAATTAGGCCATAAGGTGAACTCAACGACATGAAAATGAAGTGAAATGGAGTTACGACGAGAGAAATATAAAAGTTTGAATGAGGTTTGAATTTGAAGAAGAAAAAAAGAGGAAAAAAAATTTTTTTTTGGACAACTTAAGGAGCTCCGACAATATGTAAAAAGATGTGAAATAAGACGTATGAGGAGTGAAATGAAAATTAGGCCATGAGGTGAATCCAACGATGAGAAAATAAGGCGAAACGAAGATACGACGAAGGAGATATAAGGGTTTGAACATATGAGTTTAAATTTGAAAATTTTATCCAGATTTTCGTTAGCTAAATGAGACAGAGATGGACAGAAGTTGTGACACGGAAATAACATCAGGACTTTAATTGTTACAATTGAAATCTTGAGATTTAAATTAAAAAATACACGAAACCCTAAGGTTGTGTTTGGAACGCTATTCCAAAGTTAATTCTACCCCTTTATTTGAGTTTCATGTTTGTTTACGGTTTTTTAAAATTAATTTCATATTCAATTTTGAAAACTCTGTCTTAGGCGGGAAAATTGGGACTAACCGGTCGTCCCACAGATCGTTCGACCAGTTAATCGGAACAGTAATTTTTTTTTTTTTTTGCAATAGACACATTAATTTTTATATATTCGAAAAAAATATTTTTTGAATTTTTTATGAGCTTTAATAGAATTTTGAATTGTTTGTTTGATTATGAATTGTAAGTTTTTGTATCAAATATCATATGTCACATCAAAAATTCCCACTCAATTCAAAACTTTTTTCAAAACTCTTTCACCAAACAAATTTTCTACACTCAAATCACAATTCCAAAACTCACAAACACAAAATACAATTTATACTCTCAAATCATATTTAAAAAGCTCTACCAAAAGCAACTTAAGATTTTTTTTATAATTTACCCATTTTCTTATTATTCTAAGTAATTGTTTTTTTAATTTTTAGATGCACTGACATAAGTATACTTAAAAAATATAATATTTATAAAAAAAAAATTAAAATTCACTAAATATCAAAAATATAAAAAGATAGGAAAATTCAATACTTTTTTCATATTTTTGTATATTTATAAATTTTTTTAAAATATTTTTTTTACAAATATTTTACTTTTTAGATCCATCTAAATAACATACATCTAAAAAAATAAAAAAATTATTTAAAATTTTAAAAATATCCACTAAAAATAAAAAAATAAGAAAAATAAAAAATTTAATTTCTAAAAAATTAAAATCAAATACAGTAATCTTCTATCAAAACACCCAAAAAAAAAAAAAAAAAAACTTAACAAAAAGCCATCTGATTCTTGCAATAAGGATTTACTAGTAGCATGACAATTGAATTTGGAACATTGCAAAAGGAGATATTGTTGAGAGAACTTTGATTTTAATGTTATTTTCCCCAAATTTATTTTTAGTTGTCTAAACTTCTCAAATACATACTTTCCACACAAAAAAAAAAAAAAAAACAACAACAACAAACAAAAACAAAAAGTTTCCATACTTTCTACCATCACAATCAAATTCTTTGTTCTCTCTGCTTACTTATTTGCTTTGGAATACACGGATCCCTAGCTTCAATCTCAGACTCACCAAGATATATTACTTTGTAACATTCTACACTCGAAATTGCATTTTTGGATCTTTAAAACACAATTGCTACACCTGCTTACTATCTAAAATTACAACCGACGTTACAACAATTTGTATGTTTTTTTGTATGTTTTCACTGAATCTGCATTCGATGTTCTCAGAGATCAACATTCATGGAGTACACATCAAAGCTCTGGAGACTTTTAACCCACTCACCTTGCACACAAAACCTTTCCCCATCTTATGGTCTACAACATGCTCATTTTAACCTAAAAACTCCAAGATCAATCCTCAAGTAGAGATTGGAGTGCTTGCATAGGGTACTTTTTTCACCTTCTGTAATGACAAAAACAACGAACAAAAAAATTGCTGATGTACAACAATTTGTCAGTAAATAAACATAAAAGAATCAGATTTGGCTTACATTGGAGATATCGATCCACGAATCAAGGGTCTTGAGAGCTTTGCCAGATAGCAGTGCTTTGCGAGCCAGAGCTACTCCTTCGGCTAGAGTGTTAACACGTCCACTGACCAAGAGGGCTGCACCAGCATTTAGCATCTGATTGATTGTTTTGGTCAGAAGTAAATCACTGAAAACTGAAAAACTATTCTTTAACATGTTCGAGTTTGTTCAGCTCCATCAATCAGATCTAAGAAGCACAAATTACTTGAATTTAATGTTTAATCAAGAGCTAAGAAGGATAAACGTTTCTAAGAAGGTGGCGTGTCATACACATGCCCAAACGTGCCAAAATTTCTAGACGTTGACACGCTTCGGATACTTGGGAGACATGTCTCCATCATATTGACACACGTGAAACACATAACAAATTTGAACAAAATAACTTCTGATTTAATGATAGAAAAAAGCAAAGATTTAGACCTATTAATACATCATCCTTCAAACTTTAGAAATTCATGTTATGTTGTGTATTTTTATTATTTTTTAATGAAGTATTCAAACATATTATACATTTTTCATGTATGTTCTACATTTTCTGAAAATTTTCATGTTGAAATGTCTTTGCGACCATGCCAGTGCTTCTTAGATCAAGAATCAAAGATTAATTTATTTAGAAAACAAAATGCTCATCCTCAGATTCTTTTTTTTTGTTAACCGGGAGCCATATCCTAGGCAAGGTCCTTTGGGCCCACCCTAGGAGCATAAATCCGAGGATCAAACAACACCCTCTAATCAGATGATCCAGGCAAACGGCAGGGGCCTACAAGAGTCGAACCTAAGTTGGGCATGTGGGGAGCATACCCCCTGACCAACTAAGCTAACCCCTCAGGGCTTCATCCTCAGAATCTTCAGGGTACACTGCAAATACCATAGTGTGAAAGCCAGCTCCATTTGGCAGAGTTTTCAAAACTAGTTTTCTAATTTTTTTAGTTTGACAAAAATAAACACCAAAAAAGATATATTTCTAAAAATAATTTCCTGACCTTAAGAAAAGAAAATCATATGACAATAATGAGTATTTTTTCAAATTTTTTTTCATCAAACTAGTTTTTGAAATTTTTTCAAAAAATAGATTCTGAAAACTCAACCAAATCCCTAAGAATACAAGGCACAAATCCATTCTCTCCAATGAAGTCAATAAAACACAGCTAAAATAGTGCAAAGCATTGAAATGGCAAAAATTTCACAAAGATTGCCATGAACTCATTCAAAAAGCTGCATAAAGCAGAACTGATTCACTTTCATTGTTATATGTACATGGCCCCTCAATGAATTTCAGATCTTAGCTGAAACTAAATTAGAAATGAAAATAGTGACAGAGCCAGAGAAGAAACTTACCAATGCATCAGCAATGGAGCCTTCTTCTCCCGATAGTACGCGCCTTAGTACATCTGCATTATACTGTGGATCTCCACCCCGCAAGCTATCCACCCCACAGCGAGGGATTCCAAAATCCACTATCCAATAACGATTTTGTTTTATCAGAATACAGGACTGTGAAATACATGTTTAAAAAATTTATAGCAATAATTATTTGGGACATAAGTATTTCAAGTGACGGGTCATTGTTAAGGCTTCGTTGTTGCACCATACGATTCAATTACTTGCAGGCATTTGCTATTGAAGTTTATATAACCAATTGTCCAAAAATATTAATTAAAGAATTGATTTCAGGGTAGAATTGAGATGCTTACAGGGATCAAATGAAAACTTCTCAATCTTATCCAAGGTAACATCAAGGACTAATCCAGGCCCTGTCCACAGCAGTATATTTAATTTATGCTCAAGTAAGATAGACAAACTTTAAGTTTGTACAGTTTGGGAAGGCGTTCTGATTGATCAAAAAGAAGAATCTACTTCATTATTATTAAACCTATTACACTAAAATTAAGAGAGCTTACCAAGAGGACTCATTTCATCCAGACCTTCAGAGTGAACCACCAATGCCCTTTTCATGCCAAATCGTTGAAGTGCTTTTGCTATTTTATAGACCTGCCAAAGGAACAGAAAAGAATACCCCTTTTAGGACATATAGATGGGCCACTCTAAAAATCACCTTCAACAAGTTACAGAAATGCATAGCCAACATTCACTGCAATATACGTCCTCTTCTGTGGTTCTACATAGGAATGAATCAGAAAACACAAGGAGAGGGACAATCAGAGCATCTTGATCTTGTAGATAAGCAGTCTCCTGTTCTACAATCACCCTAAAAGGGAGGGGGTTCTTCGGATCATAAGTGAAGGCATTGATCTTCAATTATTGATTGCATATACAAGTTGCTACAAAGTTTTAAATTTGTGGACATGATATTGACTAGTAAATCCAGCAGATCAATGGCCACTTAGATGCAGAAAAAAAGAAAAGAAGAGATTATTCTTCTCTGCAATACTGTTAGAGGTCATGTGAGATATGCAATGAATGAAATATTGTATTGCTAAGAAAATCACCAGTCATTAGTATCTCAGCTTTTACAAGTTCCTTAATTTTTGAAAGTTGGAAGGCCAAATATACACAATCAGCCAGAAAACCCATGTAGTGTTAAGAACAAGAAGCAATTAGAGGAATCAACAGTGGAATTACATACCAATTCTTCCTTGTATACACCAACAACAGCATAAGGTACCCGTGCTGGATTTAACATAGGACCCAAGATATTGAATACAGTTTTCACTTTTAGCTTTTTCCTCACAGGACTGACAATTTTCATCGCTGGATGGTAAATAGGAGCCATCATAAAACCAATTCCTGCTTCTTTTACACACCTTGTTACCCCCTGATACCATTAAAAATAAGAATTTCAATACAGGCACATAAAATAGTTTATGCAACTTATTTTTATTTTTGCAGTTGTAACCCTATGTTCAACAAAAGTAATGTCAAGCTATGTTGTTAATCCAATTCTCAAATGAAAATTAAGCGCAATAATGTGGGTCCTAGGCGACCTCTGTTTCTATGGAAATTCTAACAAGTAATATAATTTAACTCATTGTTAATTAAGGACATACCCTGAATTTAGAAAGGATAAACCCTGCTAACAATTTCGCATGGAATGCCAAGAAAAATGAAGCAACCAATATGATGAATTAAAATAAAAAGACTAAGCATCACAACTGCAAAAGAGAAAATATCTATTACATGCCTTACCTAACCTCATGAAAAACAAACAACTTTCACGTTAAAAAAGGAAGCTGATTTAAGACAAAGAAGATCAGTTCCAATACAATTAGTATTGGGATAATGGTTATCACTTGTGATTGTTATTAAATAAGGATAGCAGTAGTTCTTTATTTTATTTAGTGGTTGTAATCGTTCTTTGATAAGAAAAGAAACAAAATTCTTCTTATGGATGAATAAACTTGTTGAAGCATCTGTATACTGCAATGCAGCACCATGAAATATACAGCAGGGGACCCCCAAAAATTTTGGGGGGGGGGGGGGGGGGGGGGGGGGAAGAAAGCACTTTCCCATCAATGTTGAAGGGTTAGATTGGTTTATTTGAGCCATTCTATTTTGGAAAGCAACACTTGTCTCCACTTTTGATATCTCACATTTGATGATTTTTTTTATTTTAATTTTCAATACCTAGTGCCACTTCCACCCAATAGAACTGTCTTAAGCAACAGTAAACTTAAATGATAAGGGGCAACCTGTAATGTGCTAGCCCAACATACCAGAGTCATAGAATTAACAGCAGAAACATAATCCACCCAAAAAAAAAAGGATAGATTGAAATCATATGTTTGCCTAATTGCAATTCAGTTCTTGTGAATTTAGTATTGCTTTCATAATTCAGGATGCTAGAGAATGCTACAATGGAACCCAGATTCCACAAGGCCTCGTTTGGGAACAGACTTTTTAATAACTTTTTGACTTTTTGGCTAAAATATGATGTAAAAAAAACTAGTATGTTTGGGATGAACTTTTAGTTTTTACGAAAAAGATGTGCAAAAAGTAGAAAGAGGGGAATCTTTGACTTTTTGGTATAGGATGTTGACTTTTTTATTTTTTAGTGACTTTTTGACTTTTAGACTACAAAGTGATGTTGTCAAACGAGGCCTAATTTCATAAATAACACAAGGAAAATGCCATGCAAACTAACAAAATTTACAAACTTTTCTTAATCACAAAGGTGGCCTGCAGTAATACAACTTTCAAATCTGAAATAGGACAATCAATGAGTAAAAATTTTTTTCGTAAAAGATGTTAATTTGTAACAAAAGTTACAAAGTTTTCTTAATCACAAATGTGGCATGCAGTAATACAACTTTCAAATATGAAATAAGAAAATCAATGAGTAAAAAAAAAAAAAAAGTTCGTAAAAGATGTTAATTTGTATAGCATTACTCATAACACAAACCTCTGGGTCCAGGTCAATTACAACCCCCAAGGCTTCTAACACATCGGCACTTCCACAAGCTGAAGAACTTGATCGATTACCTTGCTGAAATGCAAACCCTCAATGAGCTTTTATATTTCCAAACACTTACAAGTGTTGAAAATTCACACAACAAAGCAATTCAAAAACAATCTCACCTTTGCAATTTTTGCACCACAAGCAGCAGCAAGAATTGAAGCACCAGTTGAAATGTTCACGGTGTTTGCACCGTCACCTCCCGTCCCAACAATGTCAACCCCATCTTCATCCAATCCTTCCACCCTTTTACAATGCTTGATCATTGCCCTTGCCAATCCCACTATCTACCCAATACCCAATTGAAGTCCAAGCATACAAACACAATGTGAGACTACTTATACATGTATATGCAGAAAAAAATTGAAAATATTGAAATTTAAATAAGAAACTTGAAAACAGTTGCATACAAGCAATTTGGGTATATCAGAAAATGAGTGACACTAGCTGAGTTGTGTGCTTCATATAGTAGTATAGATAGTGTGTGTGTGTGTATATATATATATATAGAGAGAGAGAGAGCATACTTCTTCATAAGTTTCTCCTTTTGCTCTCAACAGAACAAGAAAGGCACTGATCAACGCCTCATTAGCTTCATGCAAAAGAAAATCCAGAGACGCCTCGGCCTCTGATTCCGACAAGTCAACTCGATTAATCAAAGACTCAATCAACTACAGAGAAAACCCACATAGATAGAAATCAGAATCGCACAAAAAAAAAAAAAACCAAAAAACAAAACCATTTTTTAACAAAGAAAAACAGAGATTGAGCTGATTGGAACCTCGTTGAACGATGAAATCGTTGGAGTAACAGAGGACAACCCAGACACCAACGCTGCACATCTTCTGGTCCCAGCAATTGGTGACGAAGCTTTGAAGAAGCAGCTTCGGAGCTCATAACTCGAAAAGGGTCGGCGAATTAATGCAGAGGAAGAGAAAATTGATGGGTTGTTGCAATGAATCACCGCCATTACTGATTTGACCCACCAAACAACCCCCAAAAATTAACTGCTTTGGATCAGAATCAAATATGTATATGTATACACAGGAAAAGCATGTAAGGTTGTAATTAATGTGGATCAGAATCAGAACTGAGGAGAAGAATTAAATGGGAGAGATAATTAATGTGGATCAGAATCAGAAATGAGGAGAAGAATTAAATGGGAGAGATTGGGGGAGATAGGAACTGTAATCTGAGTTGATGATTTGTACTATATATAAACTAGGTTCTTGATATGAAATTATTATCATTAATCGTAATTATTATGATTATTATTTATTTTGAAAGTAGGATCCACACAAATTTTGCATTTAATGAATGGTTGAGAAGTTTTTTTTTTTTTTTTTTTTTTTTTAAGTATTTATATGTTAATTAGTTCATAAGTTTATTATTTAGACATTTGATTTATCAAATTTTAATTTTTATATTAAGATATTTTATAATAATTGTACATTTTTAAATATTTTTTAAACGGTTAACAATTTGATAATGTGAATATTCAGATTATAAAATATTCATTATTAATGTGAATATTATTATTAAGAGTATTTTGGTATGCCCATCCATATAATTTATTGAAATATAAAAAATAAAAATAATTAATTAAGTACGTAAAACATAAGTACATGGAAAATGTGCCACTTTTTAAATTCATTTGTACACTTTTAACTCTTTCAATATTTTTTTGATAATTGTTAAGAACTTTTAGGGCAAATTACATTGTTATAAATTTTGTATCATTTGATCCTTACACTTTAACTTATTTTTTGATCCTTAAATTTTGAAATTTGTATTAATTTGATTTAATTGACAACGTTGAGATTTTTGATAAAAAATCATCACTGAGATGACTAAGGCCAAGTTTGGCATGTTCTTAAAAAGTCAAAAAGTCAAAAAAATTACTCAAAAAGTTAAAAAGTTATCATTATTCATCAAAAAAAAATTAAAAAATTAATTTTCCTTAACTTAGTACAACTCAGAATCTGACATGGATGGTTTATCAATGTGTTTGTTAAAGTGCAATTTTCACACACTGCTGTTCGGCCAGTGGGGACCTATCACGGGTCCCGTTTTGATAATCTGAACCGTTCAGATAATCTGAACCGTTCAATGTGTAGAACTCGTTGAGTACTATATATTTGTAAAAAATCACATTGATCGGATATCGATAACTACATAATTAAATTAGTTTTGTATAAAAAAAATAGATGGTGTTATAATTAATGATTGAAAAAAAACAAATCTGATCATATAGCTATCGATATCCGATCAACGTGATTTTTTATAAGCATATAGCACTCGATAAGTTATATACATTGAACGGTTCAGATTATCAAAATAAGACCCGTGATGGCCTCCACGGGCCGAACAAAACCGTCCAGTGCAATGTCCGAAAAGTAGCTAATCATTACTTTCATCCATTTCCCTGCCCAGAAAGTATGGCTGCACAACTCCCAATCCTAATCTTCCTTTACACACTAATTTATACAATTTTTTAATACACATTTTTTCATAAAAAAGTCAAAAAATTAACCCAAACAACCATATTTTTTTCCTCAACTTTTTAGTCTAAAAAGTCAAAAAAGTGCACTTATTTAGAACACCCCAAACAACCTCTAAAATTAACTCACTAAATTAAGTAAATTTATAATTTTACCTCTAATAACATGACTAGGGGTGTTTGCGGATCATATTAGATTAAGTGACTTCTCATCCGTCATCCGTCTAAACTTAGATAAATTGAAAAAAATCAATCGCATTCATTTGCTTAGTTAGTAAATGCGGATTAAACGGGCTATGCAGATTGACGAGTGGATGATGATTGATTTGGCAATTTGAGATTTACTGTTTTGGACCTTTTTCTAGACTATTTTCTAATAGTTTTTATTTTTATTTTTATTTTATTTTGGGTCGCATTTAGGCCTAATTTTTTATTATTATTTATTTTTTTATAATAAAAATCAAGGCCAACTCTTCGTAAGTCCATATCGATGATTGGTGTAAGTCATTACTGTATGTTGGAGTTGCATCCCAAAAATATTTGTTAGACTTATTTATTTTAATAATTTATTTAATTATGTTTTTAATTTATTTAAAAGAAAAAAATAGAATCAAAATTTATTTTAATAATTTATTTGAAAGAGAAAAATAGAATCAAAATTTATTTTGTCTCATTATTTTTTACCTAAATCTTTATCTTAAATATTGTTAGAATGTAGTTAATATTTGATTAAATCAGGAGTTCAAATAGTCCAAAACAAATGTTCAAACAACCCAACACAGCAGCAGGTCAAAAGGTTCAAGTGGAAGATATTCAAATTTATAATGATGGGGTGGAAGATATTCAAATTAGTAATGATGGAGTACAACGGTTATAAATTTAAATGAATACAACGGCTATAAACGGTTATAAGTTTCATTATATATACCAAAGCCTCTAATGTAAACAAGTGATAAAAAAATCAGAAAATATTCTTTGATCTATAATCACTCACATCTATTCTCTGAAAAATTCTCTCAGAAGTGTTCTTCAATTTTTGTTTACATTCTCTCTCAGAAATTATACACTGAGCCTTATAGCATTAACCTCATCTTTCCTGTGTGAGGTTTACAGAAAAATCAGAGTTTTATTTTTATATCTATCTTTGAGAGATATTTATTGTAAACTTTCTTTGAAAGCAAAAATACCATTTCATCTTGTAAATGTGTTGCAAACACTGTGTTCTTAAAATTTTGAGAATGATTGTGAATCACCTAAGATTTGTAAGAGTTTGGGCTTGTGAAGTCTGTGTAAAATCTATGGAGAATTGCTCCATATTTATGAGGTTGCTAGCACCCCTGTGAAGTTAGAAGATAGTAAAAAATCTCAAGTGAAGCTTGAGGAGTGGATGTAGACTTGGTTGAAGCCGAACCACTATAAATCTGTTTGTCTACTCTTTCCTAATCTCTTTACTTTCCTACTACTGCTACAGCTATCTAATATTCATGTGTTAATCATTTGATTTACCATGTATGTTAGTTATACTTCATTGTTATTTTGCTTGATCATTTACTGATAAGTTTATCATTGTGCTTGTTAATAATTTGTTGTACTAGTAGTTAATTTAATTGGGGTATTGTTAATTTTAATTTGTAGAAACCTAATTCACCCTCATTTTAAGTTGCTTTTTGGGTAACAGTATTCTTTTGTATAGTACAATTATATTTTAACTATTCCACCTATTTACAATTTGCCCAAAGCTTTTTGATATAAATTGTACAAAAAATTATTTATTTTTACATTTTTTTTTTACAACCATCATGCTAAACAAATGCATACATTTTTAATTTTTTATTTTTATTTCATGCACTTCACAGCAAATCTCGTTTCTTTCACTTTTCACCCATAAAAGCTATCTTGGAAGTAAAAAAGCACTCCTCCAGCAGACTGCTCAAATCTCGCTGAAATAGTTGAGAGATACAACAACTCGCCAGGACAAGTGAGGCATTGTTCATGGACCTTTCAATTTTTTTTTATTAATTTTTCCTTCACTCATTTCTCATTTTGGCACTAAAGTGAGCAAAACTTCCGCCAAATAGTAGTTCACTCATTTCTCATTTTGGCACTAAAGTGAGCAAAACTTCCGCCAAATAGTAGACCACCCCGTCACCTACCTGGTCGACCAACCAAACTTTTTTGTCCAGCCTTGGTCATTTACCTAGTCGACCACTCAAAGTTTTTAATAATATTTTAAAAGAATTTAGTTAAAGTAGAGAGTTTGTTGGAAGGGTAAATTACACTTACACCCTTTGAGATTTGAGTTCAATATATATCACTCTCTGACGTTTGAAAAATTACACTAACCCCTTGTCATTGTAATTATTTAGATAGAATGAAGATATCGAACTCATGCACTCTCTTTTTTCTTACTTTGCTTTACTTCCTTTGTTTTTTTTTTCCCCCTTTGCTTTACTCATTTTTTTTCAATGTAATTTCTTCTATTTTTCTATAAAGAGTTGTTGCCTTTTATATCAGTAAGGGGGTTTGTAAAATGAGACTATTAACCACAGGGGTGAGGAATGTAATTTTCAGAATATTATGGAGTGGAATATAATTGGACCAACTCTTAGGGGATGTCAATGTAATTTACCCTTGTTGGAATGTATATTTAAAAAGTAGCTAGCAAAAATAGTAAAGTGAAATTATAAATAACTAGTTTAGGGTTCGTTTGGGATGTTGGTTGGCTTTTTGGCTATTTTAATCTAGGGCTAAAAAGCCTCATTTGAGATAGGCTTTTTGGCTTTTTTAACTTTTGTGTGAGAAAAAATGAAATGATTATGATTTGGATTTGACATTTTGTCTTATTAAAGTAAAAAGTTTATTTTGTCTTTTTGTAATTATTTTAACCAAAAAACTCAATTTTAACTTATGCCAAATGAAAGCCCAGCTATGCTTACGGGAGATACTCTAACTAAATGATATACTTGAGAGATAAAGATTTAGATGGTGAATTTCATATATTACTATTAAAAGTGTATATATTTATTTCCATTATATAAAATATATAATTCACTTGCATGAACATGTTTTGAAGTTTGGGTAAATTACGCTTATCTCCTCTGAGGATTTTGACAAATACATATTAAAAAAACTTTTCTACTTTTGCTGATAATATTAAGATTCTATCAATTTGTGACTGTCATTACCAAAAGTGACAGACACTGCTATTGTCATCAAATATAAATCCTAAAATGCCAAGAATGCCCTCAAGTGTTCTCAACTCATCTATATATACCAAAGTCAATTGAACTCTATCTCCAGTAAAGTTTAATTTCTTGACGTAATTTTTTTTTCACTATAAATTTTTAAACTTTTATATATAAAAAATAAAAAATAAAAAATTTGGATGAATGAAAATAATAAAAAAATAAAATAAAAATTCAACTATTAATGAAGGTTAATTTAAAAAAAAATAATTAAATGAGATAAATAAAGATAGAGAAATAGATTTTAGGTGTCATATATAACAAATTAATTGAGTATTTTGTTATCCTTGACTAATTTCTTCATTTAAGTAAATTTTAATTGTTTGAATTGTTTATTCTCAAATGATTTCTTGATTCTTCATTCTGTAACGCCCTCAAAATAATACATAGAAACCCACACTATTGACATGCATAGACATAAGAGAAATAAATATCTTTCCATTCATCAGAGTATTCATTACAAAAGTATTACATGTTGACAACAAAAGTAAACGCCCTACGGGCTTACAACTTTCCAAGCCAATACTTGGTTACAAAAAGGGAGTACTAACTCATACACATTAAGCCCTCGGCTTGAATTTATATGTAATACAACAAAAGATAACACAATAACCAAAAGGAGTCTTCAACCCCCAGAACCTCCCAAGCTATGATCTTGGAGGTGGCATATCTCTTGGACCTGAAAATGATGTCCCATATAGGGTGAGCCACAGCCCAGTAGAAATATACTAAACCAACTATAAGCAATGACTAAAATTATAGCATTTGATAGATGATCAACACTTATAAACCAATCTATATCACATTACAGTTCCATGACAATCATGTCCATGTTACATTTCACTTTACTTTACTTATCAACTCATTTCATAAACGTGGCTCAGAACTTGACCAGATAATTTAAATGAGATTTACATCTCATATTAATAGTACATCCATTTCAATTGGGATAACAACTCATATTAAACACTTCTTACTTCACAATAGATACACATAATTGTTGTATCAATTTCAAACAAAACACTTCTATACTTCATATATGATATACAGATTTGCTATATCAATACTTCAATAGATACACATAATTGTTGTATCAATGGAGTAAATCCCCTATCTCCTCCCAAAAAAGGTCCAGTTTAGAAGTCCATCCCCTATCTTCCCTTACACCGTGGAGTACATCCCCTATCTCCTCCCACACAACACAATGTATATAAACACATATCATATACAAGATTAATCAATACATAAATTTGATATATTATTCCAACCGCCATATTCGATGGCATATTCAATTGATTAGTTTTAGTTCGCCTAATCATCATGCATTGTCTATAACAATCAAAACTATCCTCCACCGATAGCCCAAAGCAGTTATTTCTAAACAGAAAATAAATGCATCAAACGGATATAATATCAACATTTTCATAGGTGAGTGATAAATTAATCCAACTACACCATTTAATCCCATAATTTTCCAATTTCATTATTCTCAACTCAATTTCACATTTCCCCAAATTAATTATTCAATACAATTAGGGCATTTCCCCCATTTTTCCAATAATAGCCCTAAGGCTCATTTTTCACCTATAATCCATAAACAACCTTCATTTCAAGTCTATAACATAAATATGACTCAAACATGGAAAACCCCTCTTTTAGAAATTACACAACAAACCCTAACTTTCTCAATATCACCCAACATTACCAACTAATCAAAATGACCAAAATCAAAGACAAAACTCATAAGATGGAGTAGGGTATCCCTACCTCGAAATTAGAAGCTCAAAGGAGAAGATGACCAAAATTCAAAGTGCTCCAGATCCACAAATTTTCAGAATAAAACGAAGCTCACACCACCCTCTACCTTTCTTACAAAGAACTTAGGGTAGGAACACTCAAGAACTAGATCAATCCCTAGAGAGAAGGTGTTTAGAGAGAGAGAGAGAGAGCTCGGATCTAGAGTTTTGAAATCAAAAGAGATGAAAAAGTGAAGTGTTTACCCGCTGCTGTCTACTGATATAACATAGGCTCGCTCGAGCGAAGGATTGGTCGCTCGAGCTACCAGACACAAGGAACCCTCGCTCGATCGAAGAAAGTTTTGCTCGAGCCAACAATTCGAAACTTCAGGTCTACAACCCAGAAGCACGCTCAAGCGACAGAATGCTCGCTCGAGCGAAGAAACTCGAAACATACACCTCGCTCGCTCGAGCGAAGGAAAGCTTGCTCGAGCCAAGAAATGCAACTCTCAGGTCCAAACCCAGACGCAGACGCACGCTCGAGCGAAGAAACACTGGCTCGAGCCATCAAACACAAAACTCAACTCTCGCTCGAGCTAAGAAACCCTGGCTCGAGCGAAGGATCTAAAACAAAGAGCTCGCTCGAGCGACAAAGTCCTTGCTCGAGCGAAGACACCAAGATCTGGGCAGCAACCATTGGGCAACAACCATTTGTTTCAAAACTCACCAAACCTGTTACAAACCTGCCCAACACATCCTATAACTCAAAGACAAAGTATTGAAGGACAGAAACAAGATATAACAACAGCCAATACTACGAAACGTAAGTCCGGAACACTGTACATAAAGGGGTAAAACCCGGGATCGCTATAACCTCCCCCCCTAAAAGAATTTCATCCCCGAAATTAGGCACAAGTTTTCAAAAACAAGTTTTCCTCAATTTCCAACAATATTACATTTCAATATTCAATAACTTGACCCATTACTAGTCATTCCATCTCTTACCAAGAGGCATTTCACAATATATTTTACAACATGCATTATCAACATGCATTTCCTTCAATTCCAACAATTTCCAATATACAAGATTCACAATTCCATATCATATTCAATGTTCATGATATATTTCCATTTCTACAACACATTCAACATATGCAATGTTATAATAAACTTCCATTTCAAGGCAAGTTTTACAATATTTCCATAAATCGGAATATATACAATGTTTTACAACTTAAGACATATTCAATACTCTTAAGGTTCATCAATACAACAAAATATGCAACAAGTGCTCAAACATTCACAAATAAATCCGGATATTTCTCTCGGACCTCTAACTCACGTTCCCAAGTGGCTTCCTCACCCCGTGATGTTTCCACAAAACTTTTACCAAGGGAATGGTCTTGCCTCGCAAGACTTGATCCCGCCTATCCAAGACCCGAATCGGTCTCTCCTCATACGAGGCATCCTCATCTACCTCTAAGTCGGTCTAATCCAATACATGCGATGGATCCGGCTCGTACTTCCGAAGCATACTAACATGAAACATGTCATGAACTCCGGACAACTGCGGCGGCAAAGCTAAACGATAAGCAACCTCGCCAATCTTCTCAAGGATCTCAAAAGGCCAATAAATCGAGGGGACAACTTCCCACTCTTACCAAATCTCATCAATCCTCGCCTAGGTGATATTTTTAGAAAAACGTGATCACCCATCTCAAATACTAAAGGCCTCCTCTTACAGTCGGCATAACATTTCTGATGACTCTGGGCTGTAACAAGCCTCCTACGGATAAGCTCAACCTTCTCTGTCGTTTCCCGAACCAACTCCGGGCCCAACAAAGGTGCATCACCCACCTCGGCCCAACAAACTGGAGACCTACAAGGTCAGCCATACAAGGCCTCAAACGGTGTCATACCAATACTCGACTGAAAACTATTGTTGTAGGCAAATTCCACCAAGGGCAAGTGCCTTTCCCACGACCCACTAAAGTCAAGAACACAACCTCGAAGCATATCCTCAAGGATCTGAATAGTACGCTCGGACTGTCCGTCAGTCTGAGGATGATAAGGCGTGCTAAAGGTCAATCTAGTGCCCAAGGCACTCTGCAAACTCTGCCACAATCTAGCAGTAAAGCGTGGATCTCTATCTGAGACGATCGACGCTGGGACCCCGTACAACCTCACCATGTCCCGAATATACAAGTCGGCAAGATGATCTACCGAATCTCTCACGCGCATAAGGATAAAGTGCGCCGACTTTGTCAACCGGTCTACAACCACCCAAATAGCATCACTACCCCGCTGAGTCCTCGGAAGATCTACAACGAAGTCCATAGTGACATGCTCCCACTTCCACTCAGTAATAGGCAAGGGTTGTAACAAACCCGCTGGCCTCTGATGTTCGGCCTTCACTTGCTGACAAGTAAGGCACTTAGACACAAAAACTGCCACATCCTTCTTCATACCCCGCCACCACAACTGGCGACCCAAATCCCGATACATCTTAGTACCTCCCGGATGCACCGCAAGGCGTGAATGGTGAAACTCTCGGAGTACCTCCTCTCGGCAAGACTCCGGCACAAACAATCGGTCTCGGTATCTCACACTCAGGTCGGGATACACAGACAAACCTTTCTCAACCTTCCCACTGGAGATCTTCTCTCGGAGGGATTCTACCTCAAGGTCACTTCTCTGTGCCTCTAACACTCGAGTCACAAGTGTAGGCTGCACAACAACAGAAAACAAGGCCGCAACCTCAATGGATTCGCCTAGAAGCAAATCAAACTCGCCAAGTGCACCAAACATCTCCTACTCCCGGATGGCTATACAAGCTACATCACTAATGGATTTCCTGCTAAGGGCATCGGCCACAACATTGGCCTTCCCCGGATGATAATGCAACTCGAAGTCGTAATCCTCAATAAACTCCATCCACCTCCTCTGCCTCAAGTTCAAGTCCTTCTGTGTAAACAGATATTTCAGACTCTTATGATCCAAGAATATCTCGAATCTTTCACCATAAAGGTAGTGCCTCCAAATCTTCAAGGCAAAGATCACAGCTGCTAACTCTAGGCCATGTGTAGGATAATTTCTCTCGTGTATTTTCAACTGACGTGAGCCATAGGCCACCATTTTCCCTTCTTGCATCAACACACAACCCAAACCCTCTCGTGAGGCATCACAATAAACCGCATAACCCAACCCTCTCTCCGGAATAATCAAAACCGGAGCGGTGGTCAATCTAACTTTCAACTCTTGGAACGACTTTTCACAAGTCTCACTCCATACAAATTTGACCCATTTCCGCGTCAATCTAGTCAACGGCGAAGCTAGCCTGGAGAAATCTTTTACAAATTGGCGATAATACCCAACTAATCCCAGAAAACTGCGGATCTCAAAAATACTCTTAGGCTGTGCCCAATCCTGCACTGCATCAATCTTGGATGTATCGACAGACACTCCTTCCCCGGAAACCACATGGCCTAAGAACTTGACCTCCCCTAGCCAGAACTCACACTTCCCAAATTTGGCATACAGCCTATGGGCTCTAACCAACTCCAACACCACTCTCAAGTGTTCCTCGTGCTCCTCCTCAGAAGGTGAATAAATCAGAATGTCGTCCACAAAGACGACTACAAAACGATCTAAGAATTCCCGGAATATCCGGTTCATCAAATCCATAAACACTGCCGGTGCATTGGTGAGCCCAAAAGGCATCACCAGAAACTCATAATGGCCATACCGCGTACGGAATGCTGTCTTCGGAATATCTTCCTCCCTGACCCTCAACTGATGGTAACCCGATCTCAAGTCTATCTTAGAGAAACAACGGGAACCCTTCAACTGGTCAAACAAATCATCAATATGAGGCATAGGGTACTTATTCTTGACTGTAGCCCGATTCAATTTCTGGTAATCAATACAAAGCCTCAAGGCACCATCTTTCTTTTTGGCAAAGAGGGCCGGTGCTCCCCACGGCGAAACACTAGGGCGAATAAAGCCCTTATCTAGCAATTCCTGGAGCTGAATCTTCAATTCACTCAACTCGGCTGGGGCAAAACGATAAGGTGCCATAGAAATCGGCGCCGTGCCGGGCACCAAATCAATAGAGAACTCAATCTCTCGATGAGGTAGTAAGCTAACAAGATCCTCGGAAAAAACATCCGAATACTCACAAACCACTCTCGACAACACAGTCTGGGTCTCATCACACTCACTACTCATGAACCTAGCAAGGAGACCACTAAGCTCACTCCGCCCTCGCGGATCATACACCGGTGGCAACACACTACCAACCCGATCCCCCAAGAAATGGAAACAATCCCCGCTCAAGGTACATACTGTGACCCTCTAGCGGTAACAATCAATAACAGTCCAGTATGACAATAGCCAGTCCATACCCAAAATAACATCAAAACCCGACATAGCCATAACTACAAAGGAAAATGGAAGCCAGCGGTCGGCGACCTCTATATCACAGCCTTGACACCCTTGTTTCAGAATCAATTCACCCCCAACAGGTGATACAACACATATAGGAGATGCTAACTGCGCTAACTCCAACCCCAAAACAGATGCAAATGCAGCAGATATAACGGAATGGGATACACCCGTATCAATCAACACATTGGCAACCTAGTTGCAAAACAAAAAGGTACCTCTTACAATTGATGGAGCCGGTACAAGATCCTGCGCGATAACAGCATACACGCGCCCTGAAGCTCTCTGCTACCTGTTCACCCTACGAGCAAAAGACTGCTGTACAGACTGGGACGACGAAGCTCCATGAGTGGCCCTCTGTAGACGTCCCCGAACACCCCGGGAGGGTTAGGTCCCGTTCCGTTCATATTGGGGTCACCACAGTTCGGACTCAAATTGCCACGGTTCTTAATCTGAACCAAAGAGTCCAAATCCGGCAAATCGTTTTGAGAAACATATTTTTTGAAAAGAAGTGCCAAACATGGACTGCTTTGCCAGATACAGAGTCGCCACCTAAATATTTTTTTAATGGGGGAATTTAGGAAACCCTGACTTGGTGCCAAAGGCCACGTGTCCGTCATCACCAAATGTCTTGGCTCGGGAGCTTGGGTACGATCGGGGAAGGTCAGCTATGAGCACCCCCTTTCGCCCGGTCCGAAGACCGGCCTCTACTAACCGTGATATCTGATTTTGAAAACATTATGCGTTTTATTCCGGTTATTAACCTAGAATTACTATGTGATGCGCACAACACAAAAAGTATAGACTAGATTACCTAACTTGGAAATAAACATTGCATATCCGTTTTGTCTGGAAAAACGTATTGGTTTTTGCTACTCGCAAGTAAGCTAAAATCGGATTTCAACGCGTTGTTCCAACTTAGGCAATCCAACCTTCACCCACAGGCATTCGAACAGTTTATCTCACATAAGCACTTAGCCGCATGGTAAGTATACTGTCATGTTAGCATTCACACGCATGTGGTATGCTAAAGCGTAAAATACTTACATCGTACTCCGTGCCAAACAGAAACTTGTCAGAAATCCATGCATGGACCTAAGCATACTGAAATGTCTAATGCAACACATGCAAAGTTGTAATCTAGGCAGGCTCGGCTATCCTAGACATGGCATGTGAAATGCTACAACTATCACGTATTCAATTTGGAAATTGAAATACAATGCAGTTTGTATGATGTAGCGAGCCCGGTGCATGTTAACAAATGCATGGATGCACGCATGCATTGCATAAGGTATGCTAAAATAAACGTGCCCTAATCTACCATCGTAAGCAGGTAAATAAAAGGGAAGAAAGAAATGGGGGTTGGAAGACATACACCCACTCACACACACTTATTACAAATTTGCCCTCACTCGGAGGGACCGAATAATAATACAGTCCAAAAGAATAAATGAATAAATTATTACAAAATTCTAATTATTAAAATTAGATCAAATAAGTAAAAGAAATGGGGCCTCAGCCTTGCCTCGGGATGCGCAAACGATGCATGCTCGATCCAACTTGCCCGGAAAGCCCCACACCGCACCACTGTTGCCTCTGTTTTACTGTCTTTTCTTCTCTGAAAAACTGTCAAAGTCCCAGAACACCTTCCTTGCATGCTTCTATACATCACCGGCTGGATGGAATATCCACCGGCCATCCAAAATAACCACCGGCTGTCCATGAAGTTATCGGCCACCTATATAGTGCCGGTCGGCACTATACACTGCCGGTCGGCACAAAATTCCTGTAGAGGACAGTTTGACAGCAACAGCAGACAGACAGTGCATGACATGGGCTTTTGAGCATATGTAAGCATGGCCAATGCTTCCTATCATGCATGGGACTCAAGGAAGCATGGCCCTTGACCCCCGGGCCATCAATGGCGCATTTCGACGCATGATGGCCTAAGAGGCCAAGTTTGCATTTCAATGTCAAATGCAATGCACACAAACATACAAGGGACCCAACCTCAATCATGGTTGATCAAGAGGTGAGGCAATGCACAACAATGCACATGCAACCTAAGCATGCGAGCTAACACACAAACATGCAATGCAACTACATGGCACACACAATGTACATAACATAACATGCACAACGCATTGAAACTGGCATACACAATGCAAGATGGACTTACACCAATGTGAGTGGACCTCAGCCGCACTCACATCAGTGGCCATTGGATGAAAATGAAGTGCCTCGAAATGCGTGCACACGGGCACGCATACCGAGGCAATGGCATACGGAATGCAATGATGCTAAAATGATATGCAAACACGCCAATGGAATTTCAGCACTGAAATATGGGGGAAAACGGTCCCGAAAGATGGCGAAATGACACCAAATGCAAGGAATGGTCCCGAAATGCGAATCTAGGCACCCGAAACGGCCTATAGCTATGCAATGCATGCACAATATGGACATGGAATGAAAATACAGTAGCGAGGCAGCCCCAAGACCAGCATTTTCTCAGTACAAAATATGGCCAAACAGCAAGCATAGATAGAGCAACAATGGCATGCAAAATGAGGCTCAAAAGAGGGTATAACATGAAGTGGGCCAAACACTCATCAAACAAGAAAGACCCTTCATGAAATATATCCAGGGGGTCAAAATATGACCATTTCCAGTTCTGATCATGGTCCAAAAACAGAAGCAAAATGGGCTAGCAAAGCATGCAAAAACAAGGGTAAAACATGGATTCAAATCAAGTGGCATATGGAGCATGAAAACAAGGTTGAGCTCTTCTTCAATGTTGAAGAGGGGCTCAAGATAAGCACAATATCAGTTCATGAGATGCTCCAAAACAGATCACATATAGGCCAAACAAGTCATGCAAATTTACGGTAAATAGGAGAGACTATGAAGCAAGTGCATCATGGGGGCTCAAACAGTGTTGAGCCCTTCTTCAATGTTGAAGAGGGGCTCAAAATAGGTCCTCTTACAGTTTACATTATGCTCGAAAACAGATCACTCATAGACTAGAAATTCCATGCAAAAATATGACATACCAAGAGGTATTGAAGCAAGTACCAAATGGAGGGCCCAAACAGGGTTGAGCCCTTAAACAAACATGAAATATGGTCAAATAATGACCTTTTCAGTTCTGGTCGGAGCCTAAAACAGCAAGAAAACAGGCTAGAAGAATGGTGCAAAAATGGGGAATAAAGAGGGAAAAGTGTTACCCTTGAAGAACACTCAAGAACAGCAAGTGCAGACCTCTCCTTCTGATCAAAACCACCTCAAAACCTCAAGAACAAGCCCTCAAGGCCTCTCAAGTCGAAGTGTGGTGTAATGGTGTGTTTGTTGGTGCAATACTATGGTAAGAATGCACTTTTAGGCCACAAAACACACACAAGGGAGGAGAGAGAGGGAAAATATAGAGAGAGAATGTGTAGGGCATATATATATCTGTATATTTCTGGTTTTTTGGTTCGAAGACTCTAACCCCATCAAAGGGAGAAGAGAAGTGCTTATATAGGCCAAGTAATGTTAAGAAACTTAATGGCTAAGCAAAGGAAAAGGGTCAAGGGGGCCAAGGGGTTCAAAGGGAGGTGCAAGGCTTCTAGAGGAAGCTAATACAGCTGGCCAAGCTTTCTCAAGAAGCTTGGCCAAAGGGTTCAAGCTTCTAGAAGCAAAAGGGGGTCAAAAGGCTCAAAAGGGTGCAAAATAGCCACATATATGCACGTGGAGCTAGTTCTGTGCATCCCAGCTGGCACAGCTGGCATGCACCATGCCTGGGAGGGTCAAAATGGTCAGGTCGGCCATAAAAGAGGTCATCGGCACAATATATTGCCGGTCGGCACAATATAGTGCCGACCTGCACTTTATTCTGGCCGGTCGGACAAATAGAGTGCCGATGGGTGGCCGGTGAGGTCAAAAAGTGCCGGTGGATGGCCAGATTGAAGCCCCGGAAGTTAGCTTTCCAATGGTGCAAACCTTGCATCAAAATTCCTCCTGTGAAAAAAGTTATGCCCTTTTCCGTGAAGCCGCGCAGACTCGATCCAACGGGATGATGCCCAGCTTCAACCCATCATATCTCCTCCACCCGGACTTGGCTCTAAAAGATTCTTGAACCAAAAATGAAGCCCCGGAAGTCTTCTTTCCAATGGTAGTGGCCTCATAGCTAAATTCCAAGTATGCAATTGAATAAGCCTAATTCAGCGAGAGCCGCTCGACTTTCTTCTACCCGGATTCATGGCGAACTTCTTCTCCAACCTATTTTCTCCCCTTCTCTCCTCTTTTCTTCAACTCCAAACCCCTAAACAAAGTGTTTTGAAGGGTTTGCCTCTCTCCTTGTCGAAGAAACTGAACCTGTGCCCTGCACATCTCTCAACACCGAGCAAACCATCAGTAATGCCCAAGTCTTGAGGGCGGTCAAAAAACGGGGTGTCTACAGTTGCCCCTCTTTGACAGAACTCGAAAGTCATAACAATGACGGGAGTGAATGTCAAAGCCCCGAGACGACCCATTTTTGACAGGGCCGAAGACTTGGACAAACAAACAAAATATAGATAGACAAATGGTTGTGCCCGCAGGCTGCCTACGTATCCCTTTGCAAGGAATCAAACCAGCGTAGTTCAGGGGCAAGATGCAAAGTGATGCACAATGCAAGTGCATAACTTATGATCATGCAAAGGATGCTGTAATGAAGCAATTATGCAAAATAAATGCAACATTTTAAGCGAATGCTATGCAAGCAAGTAAACGTGAACCAACTACATCTCATGCAGAAAGGATGTAAGAGAATTATGCAATTCTTACGAACATGTGCGTTAGATACACAAAAGTGAACGAAGTATGGTAGATACACAAAGTGGACAAACATGTGTGATGGATACACCAAAGTGAAGAGAGTGTAATGGATACACTATATGAATAAAGTGTGATTGATACACTAAGTGAGCGTAGTGTGATGGATGCATAAAGAGAAAGTGTGTGATTGATACACAAAGCGAGCGTGTGATTGATACACAAAGCGAAAGTGTGTGATTGATACACAAAGCGAGCGTGTGATTGATACACAAAGTAAGCGTGTGTGATTGATACACAAAACGAGCGTGTGTTAGATACACTATATGATGCAAAATGTGACAGGTACAGTAGCTGAGTGCGTGATAGATACAGTAAGCGAGTGTGGTGAGCGCAGTGTGATAGATACACAAAGGGTGAACACAAAGTGTGATAAATGCACTAAGTGAACAAAGTGTGATGGATACACAAAAGGTGAACACAGAGTGTGTGATAGATGCACTAAGTGAACAAAAGTATGATTGATATATTAAATGTGAACACGAAGTGTGATAGATGCACTTAGTGAAAAGTATGATGGATATACTAAAAGTGAACACAAAGTGTGATAGATGCACTTAGTGAACAAGTATGATGGATATACTGAAGGTGAACACAAAGTGTGATAGATGCACTTAGTGAACGGGAAGGTATGATTGATATACTAAAAGTGAACACAAGTGTGATAGATGCACTTAGTGAACAGGAGTATGATTGATATACTAAAAGTGAACACAAAGTGTGATAGATGCACTTAGTGAACAAGTATGATTGATATACTAAAAGTGAACACAAAGTGTGATAGATGCACTTAGTGAATGGGAGTATGATTGATATACTAAATGTGAACACGAAGTGTGATAGATGCACTTAGTGAACAAGTATGATTGATATACTAAATGTGAACACGAAGTGTGATAGATGCACTTAGTGAACAGGAGTATGATTGATATACTAAATGTGAACACGAAGTGTGATAGATGCACTTAGTGAACAAGTATGATTGATATACTAATGTGAACACGAAGTGTGATAGATGCACTTAGTGAACAGGAGTATGATTGATATACTAAAAGTGAACACAAAGTGTGATAGATGCACTTAGTGAACAGGAGTATGATGGATATACTGGATATATGAAGTGTGATTGATACACTAAGGGAATAAAGTGGGTATGTGCGTGATAGATACACAAAAGGTAATGAAGCGTGATGGATACACTAAAGTAATTGAAGTGAACATGTGTGTGATAGATACAGAAAATGAGAATGTGTGTGATAGATACACTAAGTGAAGAGAGTGTGATTGATACACGGCATGTAATGGAGTGTGTGGTTGATACACTAAATGAAATGAAACGTGTGATTGATACACTGAATGCAATGAAGTGTGTGATTGATACATTGAATGCAATAAAGTGTGTGATTGATACACTAAAGTGAGAATGGGTGTGATAGATACATAAAATGAGAATGTGTGTGATTGATACACAAAATGAGAGAAGTGTGATTGATACACTAAATAAACATGTGACAGATACATAAAGCAAATAGAGTGTGATTGATACACAAAGCAAACATGTGATATGAAGAGAAGAATGGTGTGATAGATACACAAAGTGAGTGAAGTGTGATTGATACACTGAGTGAGAGTGTAATAGATACACAAAAGTGAATATGTGCGTGATGGATACACAAAACGAGAATGTGTGTGATAGATACACAAAATAGGAATGTGCGTGATAGATACACAAAATGAAAGAAGTGTGATTGATACACCAAGGCAAATGGAGTGTGTTAGATACACTAAGTGGAGCAAATGACTATGTGTGATAGATACACGAAGTGAATGGAGTGTGATTGATACACTAAAGCAAATAAAGTGTGCTAGATACACTGAATGAATGAAGTGTGATTGATACACTAAGTGAATGAAGTGTGATTGATACACTATGGGAATGAGGTGTGATTGATACACTATTCTGGCTTGAAGCAGACTTGATCTTGAGCTTGAGGTAGAGGTACACTCATACTTCGGAGCACTGGCAAGGCCTGAAGAGGTATACACGGATGTAGTCTCGGAACTTACTGAAGTTGAAACAAACTCAGATACCCGACATTTTCCTCTTTTGCTTTTATTTGCAGTCCGGAACCACATAGCTTCAGATAGGTCCTGATTTTACTGTTCACACTTATCGGGGGTGGGCCCTGCATTTTATGAAAGAACGAATCTGTTTTGCACAAATGTGGAGAATGGCACGGCACTCTGAGCACAAGATGATTTGATTTTGTTTGAAATTAAGAAATGAGTTCTTAACCGGGTATTGAGCCTACGACTGAACACAGCGAAAAAGACTCAACAAAAGAAAACAAAGGTAAACAACCTAAACACATCTATTGACACTCGAAATGACTCAAAACAAGAATCGAGATAAAACGAAACAAAGGACACGACACACAGTGCACAGGGAGCCTGTTTTCACCGGGTATTATTTCCCACCCTTTCTCATTTGTGATTCTCACATCACTCGGCCCTCAAGCTCTGTTTTTCTGAAAAAGCCCTTTTCCTCACTTTTTCTCTCAGCGCACATCTCTCTATTCTTCAATCTCTCATTTTTCATCCCTCCCCAGAGTGGTTGGTGGATAGACAAGAAGTTGCGGGCTCTTGCCCCTAGCATTCTGCTAGATTCTCTTCTTCCGCTTACAACAGTGAACTTTCCCACAGAGGGATTGTGCCACAACTGGGTGTGTAGCAAATCTGCAGCTAACATCGGTTGATGATGCCCTGCTGGGGAGTTTGGACGTGGTTAGATCTGTCCAGATGAGGAAGTGGAACATCTCGCCCCATTCCAATTTATGCTTCGCGCATGGCTTGATACCTCGCTGCTTGGAGGACGAGAGAGCTTTCAGCCCTTTGTTGTTGACTTCAGTTGTGCCCTCTTCTGGCAGGTGGAGTGCCTTCCTTCTTGCAGTATGTTGATGATGGGGAAAAGACAGAACACCTGACTCAACTGTGCCCCTAGTTCATCATTTTGACCATTTTTTGGTTTTAAACAATTTTGACCAACATGAAGTTAGATTAACATGCTTATTCAACTTTTTGATTTAAAATCATGCAAGTCAGGCTATGAGCACTGAAAATTTTCCTTTTTTGGGTCCAAGAAATGGTCCAGTTTTTGGAAAAGATGGAATAATTTTCGAGAGAATTAGTCAACCTTAGTGAAAATTCTCAAAAACTATTTTTTGTAAACGGCCATCTCAACAAGCACGGAACCTACTCTTGAGATGCGCAACCTCGGATCCATAAGCAATGGAAAATTGCCCCTTGTCTGAAGGACACTGCATGGCAACGGAAAGTTGCCCCTTATTTGAAGTGACACCGCGACGTTTTGAATGGCAACAGAAAGTTGCCCCTTGTTTGGATAGCATCGCTGCGTATTGAATCAATCATTCAGAGTGACGATCACAACCGAACTCTCGGATACAGAGAAGGCAAAGATGATCAAAACCATTCATGGACACAATTGAATTTGAAGTGTTTTAGGGCTGGACTTCAGAGTGAAGTTGCCTACGTATCCCAACATGGGAATCAAGCCTTACGTAGTTCGGGGTTAAGGTACACTCGGGTATTTAACCTCTCCTTTTTAGGCTCTAACTTTTGCCAAGGCGCCTATTGCAGGTTTTCGACCTTGCGAGCTTTGTTCTTCTTTCTTTCTTTTTTTTATATCTTTCATTCCTTTTCTCTTCTTCTTCTTTTTTTTTTTGCATTTTTCTTTTCTTTTCTTTTTGCATTTTTGTATCTTTGAATTTTTTTCTCTTTTTCTTTTTTTCATTCTTTTCTTTGCTCTAACTTTTGCCTGGGTCGCCCTTCCGGGTTTTCGGCCCAGCGAGCCTCTCAAAGGGTAAAAGTGTAGCAAGTCCATGCCAAATGGTTTTAGGGTTTTGATGCCATCCATATCCAGGAGAGTGGCTGTTGGTTCGTAAGAGAACTCATTTTCGGCTCTTTGGGCACATCTGACATCTTTGCCCCTAGTTTGAGGGGGGGGGCTTCTGATCTAGCTTCCCAAGCCTCTCTTGACGACATCTGATCTTCTTGATTTGACTTTCTTGCCTCTTGTTCGAGGGCTGCTTTGAATCTGGTCTCACAGGCCTCACGTTGTAGTTAACCGTTGAACATTCTGAGTTTGAGTCCAAGGTTCGAAAATGAGGGGTCGAGTCTCGAGGCTGAGAGCGATCCTAGGCTGCACAATCTCAAGAGCGATTCCACACATGTCTTCGTAGGACCGCGCAAAACATTTTTTTGAAAGTTTTTAAGAAGGCGACGAATCGCTCGCGCTGAAGATGGTGTGGGACCAATCTGGATCAAAGCTAGGGTCCTTCTCAGTACTCACACTAACAAGCATGATTTCATTCATTAAGGGCTTAGCACGCCTCTCTTTCTCTCAGTTGATCAAAGTTTTGCAAATCCCGAGGAATTCCTTCCTCTTTGTTTTCACCGCAGTTGTCAAAAAGTTTTGAAAAACTCAGGTCATTACAATGACTTAAAAGGCACAGAAGAGCAGGTGAAAAGTACTGCCATTTCATTCCAAAATTTTCTGGCACAACTGGCACACGGCCGAAACAAGCACAAAGGTATGAAAAACCACTGTTGTTTCATTTAGATCTTCTGGTGTAACTGGCTCCAAGGCAGAAACAAACTCAAAAGAAAGCAACAAGACAAACACAAAACAAGATGGTGATGCCCGAGGTAACACCCTCGGAATCACCCGACCTTTGTACAATAGGACTGACTTGATACGACAAGGCAGACCCAACAGGATTGACTCAATAGAACGAGACAGATTCAACAGGGCTGACTCGATAACAAGACAGACTCAACAGGACTGACTCGATACAACAAGACAGACTCGGCAGGACTGACTCGATCCAACAAAGACAGACTCAACAGGGCTGACTCGATACAACAAGACAGACTCAATACCCATGTCGGAAAGGTAGGATAAACAGCATTCGCAAATGCTCAAAATAGTGCGTGCCATCAATCACATCCGGAGTAAACTGAGCACCGACAGCAAGTGGTTCATCCCTTGATCACATAACAACACAAGTCCAGAGTACCCGAGGGATAGTGGAGCCTTCTGCAGCTATGATTCCAGGACTACCCTAGCAAAAGAAAAAAAACAGACAGCATCTCAGCTCAACTTCACTGGAACAGATACGAGCAAAGCTGAACGACTGTATTCTATTACTAATCACTGTTCCCCGAAATCACTGCCCCAAATCTGAATCTGATACCCGCAGATATGACTGATTCTCAAAATACTAATACTGGTGCCCGCAGGCCGGATATCCAGGCCCGCAAATTGGTATATGCATTCCCTGTAGAGATACACCCTAAAAGCACATAGCAAGTAAAGAGAGCCAAAACACCCCTATGTTGGGGTAGGGTTTCCCTGTCCTATTTTGTCAGGAGCTAGGGTTTCACTACGCACGCAGCGGTTTCAAACAACCTATATCGGGTAAGCAACCTGTCCTAGTTTGGAATGGTCACTATGGATCCGAATATGCACTAGGTCGAATGGTCAAAAAGGGTGCCCCGGTAAAACCGGGGTTTGTGTTCCCATACTGGCAGAGCCCGCAACCGGTCAGCCTTATGGTCATGTCTTGACAAGACAAGCCTCCGGCAAACCGCTCAGGAATAGCAGATGGCCAACACGGTGTCCTAGGCGCACCAATGCACATGCAATGCAAAGAAACACATAAATGTAGTCAAAACAGGATATCACGAGTTCGAGTCAAGCTCTCTAAAATCCCCAGCAGAGTCGCCAGAAACTGTAGACGTCCCCGAACGCCCTGGGAGGGTTAGGTCCCGTTCCGTTCATATTGGGGTCACCACAGTTCGGACTCAAATTGCCACGGTTCTTAATCTGAACCAAAGAGTCCAAATCCGGCAAATCGTTTTGAGAAACATATTTTTTGAAAAGAAGTGCCAAACATGGACTGCTTTGCCAGATACAGAGTCGCCACCTAAATATTTTTTTAATGGGGGAATTTAGGAAACCCTGACTCGGTGCCAAAGGCCACGTGTCCGTCATCACCAAATGTCTTGGCTCGGGAGCTTGGGTACGATCGGGGAAGGTCAGCTATGAGCACCCCCTTTCGCCCGGTCCGAAGACCGGCCTCTACTAACCGTGATATCTGATTTTGAAAACATTATGCGTTCTTATTCCGGTTATTAACCTAGAATTACTATGTGATGCGCACAACACAAAAGTATAGACTAGATTACCTAACTTGGAAATAAACATTGCATATCCGTTTTGTCTGGAAAAACGTATTGGTTTTTGCTACTCGCAAGTAAGCTAAAATACGGATTTCAACGCGTTGTTCCAACTTAGGCAATCCAACCTTCACCCACAGGCATTCAAACAGTTTATCTCACATAAGCACTTAGCCGCATGGTAAGTATACTGTCATGTTAGCATTCACACGCATGTGGTATGCTAAAGCGTAAAATACTTAATCGTACTCCGTGCCAAAACAGAAACTTGTCAGAAATCCATGCATGGACCTAAGCATACTGAAATGTCTAATGCAACACATGCAAGTTGTAATCTAGGCAGGCTCGGCTATCCTAGACATGGCATGTGAAATGCTACAACTATCACGTATTCAATTTGGAAATTGAAATACAATGCAGTTTGTATGATGTCGAGCGCGCGGTGCATGTTAACAAATGCATGGATGCACGCATGCATTGCATAAGGTATGCTAAAATAAACGTGCCCTAATCTACCATCGTAAGCAGGTAAATAAAAGGGAAGAAAGAAATGGGGGTTGGAAGACATACACCCACTCACACACACTTATTACAAATTTGCCCTCACTCGGAGGGACCGAATAATAATACAGTCCAAGAAATAAATGAATAAATTATTACAAAATTCATTATTAAAATTAGATCAAATAAGTAAAAGAAATGGGGCCTCAGCCTTGCCTCGGGATGCGCAAACGATGCATGCTCGATCCAACTTGCCCGGAAAGCCCCACACCGCACCACTGTTGCCTCTGTTTTACTGCCTTTTCTTCTCTGAAAAACTGTCAAAGTCCCAGAACACCTTCCTTGCATGCTTCTATACATCACCGGCTGGATGGAATATCCACCGGCCATCCAAAATAACCACCGGCTGTCCATGAAGTTATCGGCCACTATATAGTGCGGTCGGCACTATACACTGCCGGTCGGCACAAAATTCCTGCAGAGGACAGTTTGACAGCAACAGCAGACAGACAGTGCATGACATGGGCTTTTGAGCATATGTAAGCATGGCCAATGCTTCCTATCATGCATGGGACTCAAGGAAGCATGGCCTTGACCCCCGGGCCATCAATGGCGCATTTCGACGCATGATGGCCTAAGAGGCCAAGTTTGCATTTCAATGTCAAATGCAATGCACACAAACATACAAGGGACCCAACCTCAATCATGGTTGATCAAGAGGTGAGGCAATGCACAACAATGCACATGCAACCTAAGCATGCGAGCTAACACACAAACATGCAATGCAACTACATGGCACACACAATGTACATAACATAACATGCACAATGCATTGAAACATGGCATACACAATGCAAGATGGACTTACACCAATGTGAGTGGACCTCAGCCGCACTCACATCAGTGGCCATTGGATGAAAATGAAGTGCCTCGAAATGCGTGCACACGGGCACGCATACCGAGGCAATGGCATACGGAATGCAATGATGCTAAAATGATATGCAAACACGCCAATGGAATTTCAGCACTGAAATATGGGGGAAAACGGTCCCGAAAGATGGCGAAATGACACCAAATGCAAGGAATGGTCCCGAAATGCGAATCTAGGCACCCGAAACGGCCTATAGCTATGCAATGCATGCACAATATGGACATGGAATGAAAATACAGTAGCGAGGCAGCCCCAAGACCAGCATTTTCTCAGTACAAAATATGGCCAAACAAGCATAGCATAGATAAAGCAACAATGGCATGCAAAATGAGGCTCAAAAGAGGGTATAACATGAAGTGGGCCAAACACTCATCAAACAAGCAAAGACCCTTCATGAAATATATCCAGGGGGTCAAAATATGACCATTTCCAGTTCTGATCATGGTCCAAAAACAGAAGCAAAATGGGCTAGCAAAGCATGCAAAAACAAGGGTAAAACATGGATTCAAATCAAGTGGCATATGGAGCATGAAAACAAGGTTGAGCCCTTCTTCAATGTTGAATAGGGGCTCAAGATAAGCACAATATCAGTTCATGAGATGCTCCAAAACAGATCACATATAGGCCAAACAAGTCATGCAAATTTACGGTAAATAGGAGAGACTATGAAGCAAGTGCATCATGGGGGGCTCAAACAGTGTTGAGCCCTTCTTCAATGTTGAAGAGGGGCTCAAAATAGGCCCTCTTACAGTTTACATTATACTCGAAAACAGATCACTCATAGACTAGAAATTCCATGCAAAAATATGACATACCAAGAGGTATTGAAGCAAGTACCAAATGGAGGGCCCAAACAGGGTTGAGCCCTTAAACAAACATGAAATATGGCTCAAAATAATGACCTTTTCAGTTCTGGTCGGAGCCTAAAACAGCAAGAAAACAGGCTAGAAGAATGGTGCAAAAATGGGGAATAAAGAGGGAAAAGTGTTACCCTTGAAGAACACCTCAAGAACAGCAAGTGCAGACCTCTCCTTTTGATCAAAACCACCTCAAAACCTCAAGAACAAGCCCTCAAGGCCTCTCAAGTCGAAGTGTGGTGTAATGGTGTGTTTGTTGGTGCAATACTATGGTAAGAATGCACTTTTAGGCCACAAAACACACACAAGGGAGGAGAGAGAGGGAAAATATAGAGAGAGAATGTGTATGGCATATATATATCTGTATATCTGGTTTTTTGGTTCAAGACTCTAACCCATCAAAGGGAGAAGAGAAGTGCTTATATAGGCCAAGTAATGTTAAGAAACTTAATGGCTAAGCAAAGGAAAAAGGGTCAAGGGGGCCAAGGGGTTCAAAGGGAGGTGCAAGGCTTCTAGAGGAAGCTAATACAGCTGGCCAAGCTTCTCCAAGAAGCTTGGCCAAAGGGTTCAAGCTTCTAGAAGCAAAAGGGGGTCAAAAGGCTCAAAAGGGTGCAAAATAGCCACATATATGCACGTGGAGCTGGTTCTGTGCATCCCAGCTGGCACAGCTGGCATGCACCATGCTTGGGAGGGTCAAAATGGTCAGGTCGGCCATAAAAGAGGTCATCGGCACAATATATTGCCGGTCGGCACAATATAGTGCTGACCTGCACTTTATTCTGGCCGGTCGGACAAATAGAGTGCCGATGGGTGGCCGGTGAGGTCAAAAAGTGCCGGTGGATGGCCAGATTGAAGCCCCGGAAGTTAGCTTTCCAATGGCGCAAACCTTGCATCAAAATTCCTCCTGTGAAAAAAGTTATGCCCTTTTCCGTGAAGCCGCGCAGACTCGATCCAACCGGGATGATGCCCAGCTTCAACCCATCATATCTCCTCCACCCGGACTTGGCTCTAGGAGATTCTTGAACCAAAAATGAAGCCCCGGAAGTCTTCTTTCCAATGGTAGTGGCCTCATAGCTAAATTCCAGTATGCAATTGAATAAGTCTGATTCAGCGAGAGCCGCTCGACTTTCTTCTACCCGGATTCATGGCGAACTTCTTCTCCAACCTATTTTCTCCCCCCCTCTCCTCTTTTCTTCAACTCCAAACCCCTAAACAAAGTGTTTTGAAGGGTTTGCCTCTCTCCTTGTCGAAGAAACTGAACCTGTGCCCTGCACATCTCTCAACACCGAGCAAACCATCAGTAATGCCCAAGTCTTGAGGGCGGTCAAAAACGGGGTGTCTACACCCTCGAGGCCTGAACTGACTGTACTGGTTGAAAACTCTGCGTCTGCCTCGAACCAGATGCACCCGATGTGGCACTCAACTGCGGGCAGAACCTCTTCAGGTGCCCCGCCTGACCACACTGATAACAAAACAGTGGCTGACCCCTGCCCTGACTCTGGCTCTGAGGTCGAGCAGAAGATGAAGCAGCTCTCTGACCTCCACCCCTCTGAGGGCAAGCTGGAGACTTGTGGCCCAGCTGACCACATTTGTAACAAGTCACGTCTCCCTGGTTGCCTCTCCCAGAGCCTGCACTCGGCACTGGAAATGTAGATCTAGCAAAAACCACCCTGAGACTGCTGAGGGTTAGAACCCTTCTGTCTCCTGCCATCACCCTGGCCATCCTGGACTCCTCTTGGAACCCCTCAATCTCTCATCCTTCTATGCATCATAATTATTCCATCCATGGGCTGCAGCACCAATAAGGACGCCCATACTCTCGGGTCATAGACCCTCCAACCCTCTTTAGCCCGTGCCTCAATTTCTTCTCAAATTCCAAACAACGGCGTTCCTCAGATGCCACAAGCCTAGGTGCAAACCTGGATAAACTAGTAAACGTGGCCTCAAACTCAGCCACTGAAAAACTCAACTGCTTAAGCTGGCAGAACTAATCTCTCAACTTCTCCCTGACTGCGGGAGACAGAAACTTCTCCTGGAAAGCTATACAAAGGCCTCCCAAGTGCCACCAATACGGCCCCTCATGAACTTCCACCACTGACCTACATCCTTCTTTAGCTGGAAAGATGCCAAGGTCACTTTCAACACCCCGTCTTCGATGCCAAGCGTCTCAAACGTCTTCGTCATCTGTTCCAGCCACTCATCAGCCTTAAGTGGCTCTTTCGAATCCCCCAAAAACTCATCCGGATTAGACCGGAAAAATTCCCTTTTTAGAAAGGAAGGCCCTGCATCAACAACTTGGGCCTGAACTGGATTCTCAGCTCTGAGAATGCCCATGGATTCCCTCAAAGCTCCTGCTATCTCGCGAGCTAAGGTACCCATGGCCTGCTGACCCACTGGCTCGGCCACATTGGCCTGACCAACACCCTCCTGCAGCGCTGGAATATCATCCGGTAAAGGTATCTCCTGCCTACCACGCCTACCACATCTACCTCCACGTCCTCGTCCTGACATCCTAATAAAGGTAACGAAGAACATTAGCACATTCACAAATGTGCCGAAGCTATAACACTCACGTCCTAATACATGAACAACCGTAATTCATTCCACGTAAGCACATAATCACATAAGTACTTACAAATTTCATTTCCGGATAATGACAGTCCCGAGGCGTTACTAGAGTTTCGGTTAGAAACAGCATTGATCAAGTGCTTTTCCAACGGGACTCCCAGAAATCCAAGGATTCAATCAACATCCTAGAAACTACATTCCATGCCCATATAATCACATAAACATGTTATCAAATAAACACATAATGTCATACATAAGTCTTTAACAAGCGAGACAAACCCATTGTGGGACAAACCCATTATGGTACTAACCACTTCCCGCGTACCCAAAGTATTCAAACCCGGTACGCTCTGAGACTTCATTCTGTAACGCCATCAAAATAATACATAGAAACCCACACTATTGACATGCATAGACATAAGAGAAATAAACATCTTTCCATTCATCAGAGTATTCATTACAAAAGTATTACATGTTGACAACAAAAGTAAATGCCTTACGGGCTTACAACTTTCCAAGCCAACACTTGGTTACAAAAAGGGAGTACTAACTCATACACATTAAGCCCTTAGCTTGAATTTACATGTAATACAACAAAAGATAACAAAATAACCAAAATGAGTCTTCAACCCCCGGAACCTCCCAAGCTATGATCTTGGAGGTGGCATATCTCTTGGACCTGAAAATGATGTCCCATATAGGGTGAGCCACAGCCCAGTAGAAATATACTAAACCAACTATAAGCAATGACTAAAATTATAGCATTTGATAGATGATCAACACTTATAAACCAATCTATATCACATTACAGTTCCATGACAATCATGTCCATGTTACATTTCACTTTACTTTACTTATCAACTCATTTCATAAACGTGGCTCAGAACCTGGCCAGATAATTTAAATGAGATTTACATCTCATATTAATAGTACATCCATTTCAATTGGGATAACAACTCATATTAAACACTTCTTACTTCACAATAGATACACATAATTGCTGTATCAATTTCAAACAAAACACTTCCATACTTTATATATGATATACAGATTTGCTATATCAATACTTCAATAGATACACATAATTGTTGTATCAATGGAGTACATCCCCTATCTCCTCCCAAACAATGTCCGGTTTAGGAGTCCATCCCCTATCTTCCCTTAAACCGTGGAGTACATCTCCTATCTCCTCCCACACAACACAATGTATATAAACACATATCATATACAAGATTAATCAATACATAAATTTGATATATTATTCCAACCGCCATATTCGATGGCATATTCAATTGATTAGTTTTAGTTCGCCTAATCATCATGCATTGTCTATAACAATCAAAACTATCCTCCACTGATAGCCCAAAGCAGTTATTTCTAAACAGAAAATAAATGCATCAAACGGATATAATATCAACATTTTCATAGGTGAGTGATAAATTAATCCAACTACACCATTTAATCCCATAATTTTCCAATTTCATTATTCTCAACTCAATTTCACATTTCCCCAAATTAATTATACAAATTAATTATTCAATACAATTAGGGCATTTCCCCTATTTTTCCAATAATAGCCCTAAGGCTCATTTTTCACCTATAATCCATAAACAACCTCCATTTCAAGTCTATAACATAAATATGACTCTTATGGAAAACCCCTCTTTTAGAAATTACATAACAAACCCTAACTTTCTCAATATCACCCAACATTACCAACTAATCAAAATGAACAAAATCAAAGACAAAACTCATAAGATGAAGTAGGGTATCCCTACCTCGAAATTAGAAGCTCAAAGGAGAAGATGACCAAAATCCAAAGTGCTCCAGATCCACAAATTTTCAGATTAAAACGAAGCTCACACCACCCTCTACCTTTCTTACAAAGAACTTAGGGTAGGAACACTCAAGAACTAGATCAATTCCTAGAGAGAAGGTGTTTAGAGAGAGAGAGAGCTCGGATCTAGGGTTTTGAAATCAAAAGAGATGAAAAAGTGAAGTGTTTACCCGCTGCTGTCTACTGATATAACATAGGCTCGCTCGAGCGAAGGATTGGTCGCTCGAGCTACCAGACACAAGGAATCCTCGCTCGATCGAAGAAAGTTTCGCTCGAGCCAACAATTCGAAGCTTCAGGTCTGCAACCCAGAAGCACGCTCGAGCGACAGAATGCTCACTCGAGCGAAGAAACTCAAAACATACACCTCGCTCGCTCGAGCGAAGGAAAGCTCGCTCGAGCCAAGAAATGCAACTCTCAGGTCCAAACCCAGACGCAGACGCACGCTCGAGCGAATAAACACTGGCTCGAGCCACCAGACACAAAACTCAACTCTCGTTCTAAGAAACCCTGGCTCGAGCGAAGGATCTAAAACAAAGAGCTCGCTCGAGCGACAAAGTCCTCGCTTGAGCAAAGACACCAAGATCTGGGCAGCAACCATTTGTTTCAAAACTCACCAAACATGTTACAAACCTGCCCAACACATCTATAACTCAAAGACAAAGTATTGAAGGACGGAAACAAGATATAACAACAGCCAATACTACGGAACGTAAGTCCGGAACACTGTACATAAAGGGGTAAAACCCGGGATCGCTATACATTCCCTATCAATTAATTATGACGGGATTATATTTTTTTCACTTTTATATTTATTTGTAAATATTTTTTAATAATATAAAAAATATCGACTGCGTGTTTTTAAATATGCATCTATTAGAAATTTAAGGATTCAAAGATAAAAATTAAAATTTAATAATAATATATGAGTGCAAAAAGATTTTTCCTACATATGAATAAATAAGGCAAAATTCATTTTATCTCTTAATGGTTTGGGCCGTGTGCGATTTACTCTCCTGATATTTGGAAATCACCATATAACTCTCTGATGATTACTGGGTTAAAATGCACAGTTAACATCGTTAACGGTAGAAAGAAAAGACTATTTTGCCCTTGTCTATCTATATCTATACTATTATTCAGTGAAGGCCTAAATTGGTTTAGTGAATTCTTCTCCTCGTGCTACGTGGCAACGTTACATATGCTAAAATAAAAAAATTATTATATACAGCGTAAGCAAGTTTTGAATCTAAGATCTTGAGTTTTATTAAGAACATACTTATCATTTAAGCAACATGCATATTATGATATTAAATTCTTTATTATTTGTTTTTATTATTAGTTATCTAAATTGCGAACCCAAGACCTTAGATTTCATTAAGAATATACTTATCACTTAAGCAACATATATATTATGATATTAAATTCTTTATTATTTATTTTTATTATTAATTATCTGAATTGCACATGCATCGTGTGTGCCACCCGCTAGTATACTATTATTAAGTGAAGGCTTAAATTGGTTTAGTGAAACCTTCTTCTCCTCATACCACATGACAACTTTATATATGTTAAAATAAAAAATTATTATACACAGCGTAATGATGCCACCCGCTAATATACTATTATTAAGTGAAAGCCTAAATTGATTTAGTGAAACATTCTTCTCCTCATGCCACATGACAACTTTATATATGCTAAAATAAAAAAAATTATTAAACACAACGTAGGCAAATTTTGAACTCAAGACCCTAGATTTTATTAACAACATACTTATCACTTAAGTAATATACATATTATAATATTAAATTATTTATTATTTATTTTATTATTAGTATATGTGCTGCCTGCTAATGTGTATATATATATATAACATTTATATCTATTTGCTCGACGGAATTCGTTGCTAGAGACGAAATCCGAGTGCTGCCTCAGTGCGGCCATGGATTCCATGCTTGGTGCATCGACATAAGTAGGAGTGTAAAAATGGCCCCGCTGTTTGGGGTGGGCCCGGCTAGTTTAGGCCCGTTTGGGCTTGAGCCCAGCTCAAGACTCTAGGCCTGGGCCTGGGCCATCATTTTGAAACTCGCGCCCGACCCGACCCGACCCATTGACCCACTTAAGGCCCACTCAAGGCCCAGCCCGCCAAAGACGCAATGTCTTTTTTAGTAGAAAATAATAAAATTTTGGCAGAAAAAATTAAAAAAAAAAAAAAAAATTTGTTCAAGCCTGCCCAAGCCTGAGCCCAGGTATAGGCTCATCGGCCTGAATACCCCCTAGGCCTGGGCCTAATTTTTTGGTCCGTGGGCCGTCTCGGCCGGATCCAAATTTTGGCAGGAGCCCGCAAAACCCGGCATGGTCCAACCCAGACTGGGCCGGGCTTGGCCAAATTTACACCCCTAGACATAGGGGTGTAATTTTAGCCCGTGGCCCACGGGCGGCTCGAGGTGGGCCCGCCCGTTAAGGCCCGAGGCCTTGGGCCAAAGCTTGGACCATCGTTTTGAAGCCTGGCCCGGCCCGAGGCCTGGCCCACCCGATGCCTAGTGTTATTTTTAATGGAAAATAATAAAATTTTGATGGAAAAAAAAAAAAAATTTGTTTAGGCCCACCCAAGCTCGCCCAAAGCCCGAGCCCATGGGTCCGGCCCACTGGCCCGGCCAAAGCCCGAATACCTCTGGGCCTAGTTTTCTAGACTGTGGCCCGGGCCAAAATTACACCCCTACCTAGACACAAGGGTCGGATCTCATTCGTCGAGCTCGCCTTGTCGTCAGATTTTGGTGGCTGGAATGTGTAAGAAGTGCAACGGATTGGCGCCGTGTTTCGCCGCCAAAACTGAGATCGAGGTTAGATTGGAGCATTGTAGACTTACAAATCTAATAGTGAACAAAAACCTTTTTTTTAGCTTCTATTTGCTAGATACTCTTTGTGTCCTTTCTCATCTTGTCCTTCCAAGTAGTACCCAAATTGCTTCAAACCCAAAATTCATTCAAGAAATCCTCCTATGCTTTTCTTCTGTTTTTTTATTTTTATTTTTTTTATTTTAATTTTCCCCTTTATTGTCTTATATTCTCTTATTTTTTTCTTCTTGATTGTCTTCAACAGCTTGATTATAATTCTTGCAAGGACAATTGATCAAGAAAAACTTAGTAATCAAAGTGGGTTGGGAGTTTCTCTCTCTAGATTTTAGAGAGAGAAGCTTCATAGGACCATTTACTTCATGTTTTTGTCTTTATTCCTTTTTCTTCATTCTCTACGTTACCATTCTAATAGTTGATCATATTAGTTGGATTTGAGAAGCATTTCATCGTCTTCAAAATCCTTATTCAAAAGGGTTATTTTAATTTAAAAAATAGCATACTCTCTGTAATGGCTATACCACTGCATTTACAAACTCAGACGCTGTTATGGCTTTTTGACAGCTACACTTTTTTTTCCATTTTTAAAAGAAAAAAAAAAGGAAAAAAGAAACTACGTTGGATCTCGAATTTGTAGAAGTAAAAAAGGAAATGAAAGAGATGAAGTGAAAAGACTATTTTTTCTTGGGTACAGTCACTGCAACTGATATTGAGAGGAAGGTGAGAGTAAAGAAATCATCTTGATGGATAAAGTTTTTATTTCTAACCTTTGGGGCATTTTAGACATTTAAATTGGAGGAAAAATCATCTTTTAGTGTCCGTTAGGCGCGTGTCATGTATGGACTGTTGTTAGATAAAATTGTTAACTATACACTTCAATCTAGTAATCACAGGGTATGTTTGTTTGGTCGGACTGCAAGGGGATTGTAATCTGTCAGACTGTTAGTCCTGCAATACATTGTCCTCGGACTATTTGATTGGACTGGATTTGTATCCAATATTTGTTTAGTCATGAGATTAGATGTCTGGATTGGACTATTCTATTGAATCCTATGTTTGTTTGAGATATTATGGAGAAGGATAAATGTTCAAAATGATATTTTACCCTTTTGAATTATTTACTAAATAATAGGAATATTAAATCTGAATTATAAAATTTATTTAATTTTTTTACTTAAAATTTTTTTAAAAAAAGAATATTAATAAAAATTACATAAATTTATTTTAATTTGTAATTGAGATTTTTAAATTTTATTTTACTTACTAAGTATAATTGATACCATATGATTATTAAAATAAATAATTTAATAAAATATAAATAATTTAATAAATAAAATTTATTAAGTATAAATAATTTATTAAGTATAATTTATTAAATAATTTAATAAGTATAAATAATTTAATAAATAAATTTTATTTTTAAAAAGATATTACATAGTAGATGGTCAAAAATGTGATTTCACTACCTAATTCTATGAGATGAGTTATCTTATGGATTGTGTCCCACTCCTAGAATGGAACAGTCCCATAGATTTGGGATTCATAGTCCAGATGGACTATTAGTCTGGTGCAAAAATTTTGAATCAAACAATAGACTATTAGTTTAGATGAACTATTAGTCCTATCCTATGCTTGAATCCTTCCAAACAAATACCACCGGGGGTTATGTAATGATTTATAAATGTCTTTGCTTGAATAAATAAGTAGAGCAAATTGATGGGAAAAAAATAAACCCATTTGTTTCAACTTAAAAAAATAAAAGAAATTCAAATAATAAATGTATTAATTAAAATGATAAATTGTACCTTGTTTATAGTGTGAAATAAGTCTTATATTTAATTAGGGGTTATTACACTTTATACCCCTAAACTATCATTAAATTGTCAATTTAGTTCGTAAACTATCAATTGAATTTACTATCTCTAAAGTATATAGATTAAAGTTTATTTAATTCATAAACTATCGATTGAATCTATTAAGGAGTTGTTTGGGGTGTCCTAAATAAGTGTACTTTTTGTCTTTTTAGACTAAAAAGTTGAGGAAAAAAATATGGATGTTTGGGTTAACTTTTTGACTTTTTATGGAAAAATGTGTATTAAAAAATTGTATAAATAAGTGTATAGGGGAATAAAGTAATGGTGTAGGCCGTACGATTGATTCTCTACTTTTCGGGCATAAATTGGTCGGTTCTGTTCGGCCCATGGAGGCCTACCACGGGTCCCGTTTTACTAATCGGGACCGTTCAATGTGTAGAACTCGTCAAGTACTATATGCTTGTAAAAAATCACGTTGATTGGATATCAATAGTTATCTGATTGTGTTAATTTTTTTTGTTAACTGTTAAATATAACACCATCCATTTTTATACAAAACTGATTTGATCATATATTTAGCGATATCCAATAGACGTGATTTTTTATAGGCATATAGTACTAGACGAGTTCTACATATTAACGGTTCAGATTACCAAAACGGGACCCATGGTGGGCCCTCACGGGCTCAACTCTACCATCCAATTTAATGAATATTTTACTCTCTATTTTTTTTTCCCAGTCACTGACAGCCCATCACGTCATACCTTGTTAATTGTATTTTTTTTATTTGTATTATTATGTGGATATTATTTTTTTAATATTTTTTTTTAGTGAATAGTGTTAACTTTTTGACTTTTTGAGTTATTTTTTTGCTTTTATAGTGTATGCCAAACCAAGCCTAAGTTTCTAAAATATTTAATTCAAACCTATTTAATCCTTAAAAAAAATATAAAATTAAAATATAAGCCTATAAATATTATAAATTAGTAAAAAACCCCTATCTAGTTAAAATTTTGTTTTAAAAAAATCTTAAATTTGTATTCTATTTTTAAAAAGTGGGCATTAATTCCTATGGTGAATTTTTTTTACAATGATAAGGGTAATTATCTATAATATTTTTTTACTTATCTTCTATAATGGCTGCATATTTACATTTATTTAGTGATATATGTCAGATTGCGTTTATAATTTCTAATTGATTATCTTTAAGTTTTTCGCTAATTTTTTTTTTATAACTTAATTCATGCGTTATCTTGTTCTATTATTATTCGTAATGAAGTATTATTATTTAAATTATCTAATTTTACTTCTTCCGTATATCTAATAATCATATAATTTTATGGGCAACACTGAGAAATCAGACTCTAATACTAATTTAAACAAACAATGAAATAAAATACTTTTTAAAGATAAAAAATTACGATTTTTCTGTAATAAAATCTTAATTAGGTAAGTTCTTTTACTAATTTATATAATACTTATGCGTATATATTTTATTTTTATAATCTTTTCAGACATTAAATATGTTTGAATTAAATACTTTAAGAACTTAATAGATTTAATAAATGGTTTTTGAAATAAATAGACTTTAATTTATATACTTGAGACAATTGCTGCATAGTGATGGCAGAAAAAATTAATTACTCATAAATGAAAATTTTTATAATATTTATAATGTTTATCAGTATTTTGTAAATTTTTATTTTTATTTTTTCTTTTTGACACCCACTGTGGTATAGTTTCCCCTATGTACTTAGGGACTGAATAGTCTCAATTGACAAGTCATGGATTAAGTAGACAATTTTGAGATAGTTTAGGGATAGAAAGTGTAATAAATTCATTAAATTATTAGGGTGTTATTTAACATTAATTTTAAATAGATTATTTCTTTTTAAGTATTTTATCATTGAAAATTAAAAAAAAATTCTATTAAATATTTTAATAATATCTGAACAATAAATAATTTTCTTACATATGAATAAATAAGTAAAATAAATTGTTGGAAAAAAAAGAAAAGAAGAGTAATCCATTTGTTTCAACTTAAAAAAAGAAAAGAAAAAAGAAATTTAAATAATAAATGCATTAATTAAAATGATAAATTTTATGTTGTTTATATAGTGTGAAATAAGTCTTATTAAATTATTAGAGTGTTATGTCAAAATATGCATGGATCTTTAATAATATATATGCAAAACCTTAGGCGAGGTGAGTGGAAATTTTCATTTAAATAACTTCTTGGTTGATTTGGTAGTTTTCATTTCTTCCCACTCAATTCAAATGGTAATATGGTCATTTTGGATAGCCAAGTAACGTTGTTTGTGCTAAATTAAAGGATTGGAGGAATCTTGATATTGTCGGCAAAAGTAAGAAAAACTTCTGTAATTATTGAAATCACAGTGAAGGTATTTATCAGAAACCTCAGGGAAGGTAATTGTAATTTACCTTGAAGTTTTGCAGCACAATTTCAATTTTCAAAAAAAAATTTACGATATCGCTATAATTTTCCTAAGAATAAATCTAGTTGAACAGATGAGTATCACAAAATGAGCTACAGTCCTTTTTCACTTCTGCAGCTCATTCTGTGAATTTTATTAATGTTTCTAACTCTATTGTTTCTCTAAATATTTACACGTTCAGTTACCCCGACATCACATGGAGCCAATTATAGTATAAAAGAAAGTGTGGTAACTTAATGCAATACCCAATCACAATATATAATTACAAAAAAATAAAAATACATGATTATTCTCAAAAGCAAGGAACTCATATGGACTAAAATTTTTAGAAACAAAGGATAATAAAGGTGAGAGTCCATATATAACCATTACTTGCTTATTGAATTTTTTGTTGGCTCAAGCATATGCAATATCTTATTTACTTCTAGGCATTCTCATGAACTCTTTTCCCTTCCATTGTTTGGCCAAAGCTTAGATTTTAAATATTTTTTTTTCCCTTTTGAGGATTTCAAGACATGATCATTACAGCTATGTGGGATGCCCTTCAACTTTGACTGGATGTCATCCAGACAATCATACAGATCAAGAACCCTACAAAATTGTTTAATTTAAAGGTGTTAGTAAAGGAAAATTATAAAAATAAAAATAATCAAAAGACAAAAGACAAAATGATTTAATATCCAATTCCGGGAGAAGTTGTGGACCTTAGCAGTAGACTCCACATTTTTTTTTGTTTTTTCATAATTGGATGTTAATAATTGGAGTTGTGCTCTGATAATAATAAATAAATAAATAATTCAAACATTGTCTCAGATAAATTATAATTTTTCTCTCATTTTCTTTTTCCTCAACAAATTCTTACCCAAGTCTTAATTTTAGACACAACCTTAGGATGTATTTTTTTTTTTTTTGGAACAATTGTTAGAGGGAACCAATTTCCTTCTCAAATTCTTCCATAAATTGAATGGTTTGACTATCACTTTTCTCTCTAATCTATTGAAAAGAACTCAGCTTGCTTGCAGCTCCATTTTGGGACAGGAGAGTCTAATTCTACAGTTGTGAACCCATTTTGGATTCATTTTGTTGTTTTGAATTATTCAAATATAAGGCTTCTTGTAAGGATTATCCATGCCAAAAAAAAAAAGCCAAATTGATAAGATATCGGAAACTATCTCATTGAATCACATTTCTCTTTAATAAAATAGATATGTTTTTAAAAATAGATTGACTATTTTTTTAATACAAATAGAAACCAATTATTTAGTTAAATAGGCCTACAAGTATAGAAATTGGATTCTCCAATTCAAAATGGGACTAGACACTAAAAAGTATTGTTTAGTTAAATATTTTTATGGAATTTTTGGGACAGTATTAAAACCCAAATTATTAAATTTTTTGTCACATAAATAAATATCTCTGTTTATAGAATTAGTTTATTAGTCATATAATAATAATAATAATAATAATAATAATAATAATAATAATAATAATAGAGTAGATGTTGAAGGTACCTGCTATTGTGTCCACTAGATGCCATGTTGGTCGACAAGATGATGAGTGCATTGCAGCTTCTACAAAGTTATTCAAAGCGTTTATAATTAAGCACTCTATAACAAATTCAATCAACAAGTTGTATTTTCAGAAATAAAAAAAAAAAATAATGGAAAGTAAATTATCTTGAAAAATTCTATTAACTAACTAATAATGTTCTAGTGACTAAATTTTTTGTATATAAAAAACTTAAATAAAATGGAATGAGTTGGTGAGTATAGTATCACTTGAAAATCAAAATCCCATCAAAAACTGCTATTGATGAATATAGTGGAGTTGTTTTATCAAGTTGCTTTTTATTTAAAAAAAAGACCGTTGTCATGTCATTCTGACGGGTGATTTTATTAAATAAAATATAAAAACTATAAAAATATAAATTTCCTATGTAATGCTATCAATGCAATGATACACATTTGTCATATTTTAAATGGTATTGAAAATTTAATCACTATAGTATTATTGTAAATTGATTTACGTAAAGTAATTATTTAGTGTCCTGAATGACAATGCCACAAAGTAATTTCGGCTTGCTTGGGTTCTACACGAATGTTGGGTTGAGATTGATTTGTGGTGTTGTCATTGGTGACAAAATAATTTTTTGAGAGAAAATTATAAACTTGACAATTAGAAAAGAAATCATTTTAACTAACCTGAATCACAATTTGATGTAGAATTCCAGCTCCCACAAATGCACACCTCATTGACACCATCAATGGCATAACCACAAGACCCACCAGTTGCCTCACATGCCCTACAAAAGGCCTCTTTCCCTTGCAAAGAGTACCTGACCCGAATCCCATAGGACCACCCATCCGGCCCACCAATCCGAACCGGTGCAACATTGTATGCACTACTGTACCCCTGGCACTCCAGCCTAGTCAAGTTCACAGCCCTAATTGCATCAAACCCAACAGCACAGCACTCAGGCGGGCCTGAACCATACACCGTGCCCACCCGCTTTGGCCCAATCACATCCCACGCCGGACAGCCCAAGTACTCCTCACAGCCCAAGCCCGAAACGTTCTGGCACGGCAAGTGCTTCCCGGGGAACCCTTGAAAAAGTGGGGACTCCGCTGAGCAGCCTATTAGCATGAACACGTTGTCGCTGGCGGGCGTCAGATATGAGGCCCGCCAATGCTCAACTGCAAAGCCGTTGCCCCGGCCACCCAGCACAATCGACTCACAAGTCGACATGTAGGGGTCATGTAATGTGAGGGATTGGTAAGCATAGTCTATGTTTAGGACCCTGTATGATCCTGAGGGTATGTGGAACATGAGAACATCATTGATGCAGAACAAGAGGTCTCGAAAACCCGGGTGGCCGCACCCAGGTTGGAGGGCAAAAGGGTAATCTAGGGTTATGTTGCCACAGTAGGATCTGCAGGCTTTGACATGGTTGGGGTAGGTGTGAGCTAGTAGGGGAAGTGAGGCAATGAAGAGAGTGGTGGTGAAGAGGAGATGAGCCATGGTTGTGACAGAGAGAGGAAAGGGAATGTGGCTGGGAAGAAGATGGAGTGTGTGTGCATAGTGAGGAAGTAAATGATGCTTTGCTTGGATGTTGAGAAAACTGTTTGAGAAAAAATATTTAGAAATATACCAAGTTTACATTTACATTTTTTTTTTTTAATCAGCAAAGTAAAAATTTCATTAAAAATGTAAAATTAAAGATATAAGAAAATGACATACATCGAGAGAGATCTGAAAAATACAAACTATCCCTATTACTGCTACTCACACTCATACAATCAACCCCTCGGCCTTATATTTTTTTAAAAAAAATAAAATAAAATAAATAAAATAAACTAAAAAAAAAAAAAAGTTAAATGACTTAAAATTTTGTACATAAAATTTAAATTTTGGACGCTTTTAGTTTTTTGGATTTTTCTTTTTCTATAAAATATTTACACTATACATAATGGATTTATTATCAAAATTTCATACCACTAGATATATACGTAGAGGAGCTCATATTAATAAATACACATGAGACTTATGATTTTATGTTCAATAGTGAGAGAATTAGATAAGAAATCAATTTGTATATATCACTTTCATTTATAAAGTGTTTAAAATTTGAAATATGTACATGAATCAATTTTATTTTTAATATTGCTTACATTCACCAATTTTAAATGTATATTATAAATTTAAATTTTAAATATTTGAGTATTTTTTTTATAAAAAATTTGGAATAACTTTATTGACATGTGTGGGGGAATCTGGTTGAATTGTTTATGGGTTTTCCTTTTTTTTTTTAAAAAAAATTATTTTATTATTTTTTAGGGAGGAGGGAATTATTTGTTTTGAAGAAGATTTGGGTGACTTTTGGAACTCATATGATAGCTTTAGTTTGCTTTTTTGGCATTGGAGACCATTAAACTATTATAGCAGGATATGATGCTGTTGGCTTGCTTTTTGTTGAAGTAACATGCCTTGCAAATTATTCAATTAGGGTAATAATAAGACTACAAATTGATCGAATTGTTTGCAAACTTAATTCGTTAAGGGCTCGATTTGTTAACTAAATAAATAAATTTTAGTTAAATTTTAAGACTCGTTAAATAAACGAGTTAAGCTTGAATTCAAATAAGTTCAGCTTGTAAGGAATATTTAGTGTAACTTCTAATTATTTAAAAATTAGAAAAATAATACTTTTAATTTCTACTATCTAATTATTAATTTTCAACTAAAAAAATGTTCCAACCTAAGGCTAAGTTTGGGATATCCCAAATAATTCAAAAAGCCAAAAAGTTACTCAAAAGTTAAAAAGTTAACACTATTCACCAAAAGTCAACAATTACGGCTGCACAACTCCCAATTCAAATTTTCCTCTAAAAAACCAATTTTACAATTTTTTATTACACATTTTTCCATAAAAAGTCAAAAAGTTAACCCAAACATCCATATTTCAACCTCACTTTTTAGTCAAAAAAGACAAAAAGTGCACTTATTTAGTCTTCCAAACAAACAAGGCCTTATTATCTTCTTTAACTCTCTTTTTCTCTTATTTTTGTGTATTCACTTCATTGGATGGAAATGTTGATTGGTCCATAATAAGTTATTTTTTTATTTCAATACATATTAAAAACCAAACTTTGATCCTATCAATTCAAAGGATAGACAAGATATCCCAAAACTTGTTTTAAGATGTAGGTGTTTTATACTCCAATCAACTATCTTCGACTCGAAAAAACCAAAAAAACACTATCTTAGACTGCTTTTCCATTTTTCAAAAGGCCAAAAACACATTTTTTTGACCTAACAAGCAAATCACTTCCTTTTGCACCACCACTACTATCTCACTGTATCACTACATAATAACCATCATCATGTCATCAATATCCCATTCACCTCCATTATCACTATCATCACCCCATCCTTCAACTATCAGTGTCAGCTCACTTTTGTGATAGTCCAACCTTCAATGAGGTTTAAGATGAAATCTTAATTAACATGTATATTTTAACATTACAACTCTGGAATGTAATTTTTTTTTCTTTCTTTCTATCATTGTAATTAAAAATAGAATTTTTGAACAATGAAAGTTTTGTTTTTCTTAAAAAAAATTTGAATATTTGGGTTAAAAAGATTTAGTTTTTGTTGGGCTTTTGAGCTTCCTTCAAGCCTTTACAATCATGGACACTAGAAGCTTACACTAAGGAGAAAGGAAAACAGATTACCTCCAACGTTCCACATAGGGCCCAAACCAACAAAATTCACCGTGGGGTTTAGAAAGCATATAACTATCACTTTGGCATAAGGCCGAAGTGACAACCTCAATGGCCTTAACATTGTACCGGCATGCCACCAATATCTCACCATCACCGACCACTATCACTTTTATCATTACCTTATAATCACTATTGTCATTCATCCTCCTTTTTTTCTCCACCCCCTTTGACCCCCTCTCTCTCTCATTGGTCTCCTTTTCTTTTTCTTTTTCTTTTTTTTCCTACTCCTCAATCACCACCCGCCACGTGACAAAGGGGGGTGAGGGGGTGACCCCAAAAGGGGGTCCCAAGCATTATTCTTATTATTATCATCACCACTATCTTATAAATGTGTATTTATAAAAGAAAATTTTAAATTGATCTTTAGATGCTATACCTCATATTATGACTTGGACCATAATTTTAAGTAGTCATGAGGTGATATTTGATCTCAAGCTTGAATAGAATGACACCAATGTGTTATAGTCTTTGTTTGCCATGTCAATTTTTTTAGTTTTTTGGTTATTTTAGTCACAAAAAGATAAAATAGACTTTTTAGCTTAAGAAGACAAAACATCACATCTAAATTATAATCATTTTATTTTTTCTTTCACAAAAGTTAAAAAAGCCAAAAAAAATCTCAAACGAGGTTTTTTAATCCTAAGTTAAAATAGCTAAAAAGTCAACTCACATCTCAAACGAACCCATAGTAAGACTTCATTTGTGAATAGGTTTTTTTAGTGATTTTTGAATTTTTTTGACTAAAACATGAGATGAAAAAATTAATAAGCTTGTTTGGTTTTTGTTTTTAGAAAACACTTTCAGAAAATTTTACTCTCTTTTTTTTCGTATTTTTTTTTTCATTGAATTTTTTTAATATTTTAAGATTTTTTTTTTAATTTTTAAACACACCTATTATAAATACACTTAAAAAGTATAATATTTATGAAAAAAAATCTTTAAAAAATTTACTAAATTTCAAAAATATAAAAATATAAAAAAATACGAAAATTCAATACATTTTTCGTATTTTTGTATATTTATTAATTTTTTAAAATATTTTTTTACAAATATTTTACTATTTAGATACATCTAAATAAGGTGCATCTAAAAAAGTAAAAAAAATTGCTTAAAATTTTAAAAATATTCAATAAAAACAACAAAACACGAAAAATAAAAAAACTCAATTTTTAAAAAACTGAATTCAGAAAATTGAAACCAAACACACTGTTTGGGATGAGTTTTTGATTTTTCACGACAAGATATGTCAAAAATAAAGTGAATAAAAATAAATCTTTAATTTTTTGACTTTTTTAATGAAGATTAGACTAAAATTATAACTTGTCAAACGAGGCCTAATTTCCCTATATTAACCAATTAACATTTTATCATACTAATATTATCCAAAAATAATAATAATCTCATGTCAATTAAAATAGGGGAAATAACATATTAGTAGTAATTTTAACAAATATTATCACATTCATAGAAAAATTTATACATTTATTTTTTAATGTTACAAAAATTTTCATTAATTTAAAAATATTTTTCTTAATTTCCAATATTTCTCCATTAAAATAAGTGACAATTAGGAATAAGAGAGTGAGAAAAATGTGATGGATCAATTGATCACGTAACATGCGATTATGTCGAAGAGTCGTATCTATCTCATTATCTCATCCTCTCTCGGTCTTCCTGCTTCATAATCGTGTTTCTAATTCCATTGTAACAACAATCTCACAAAGGTCAGCTCTCTCTCTTTCTATGACCCCTCTTCAATTTCAATTTCAATTTTATCTTCGATTTCGCATCAATTTTCAATAACCCAAAACCCTATTTCTCAAATCAAACCCTTTATCATCAGTTCCAATCAATTAGATTATTGTTGTAAATTCATTTTTACGATCTAGTATTATCAAGTGTTTGTTTGTATAATCAATTGGAGTTTAGACTGTTGATCTTTGAAGTTTTTTTTTGTGTAAATTTGGGTCTTAAAGAATCGAAATTTTTTCTGAGCAACAACAGATGATGAATGGAGAGGGGACTCGCGGAGAGACATCTCCCGAAGTCGCCTCTCCGGATCCACTCGATGAGTTTCAGCCCTGGCAATCTCCGAAATCGGACGATGAATCGCCTGTTAATTCGCAGTACTCTTCGTGTGGGGAATCGGAGTTTGAGCGGTACTGTAGTGCCAATTCCATGATGGGGACCCCTAGTTTGTGTAGTTCGATAGGAACATTTCAAGATTGTGCTGATTCTGAGTTTGGGTCTATGAGGAGTTTTAGTAGTTTGGAGAATTTTAGTCTGGGAGGTGGGTTTGCTAGAAAATTGGGAGAGAGGAGGCTTTCGTCGTCAGGTGGATCGGGTTGTTTAGTGGAACCTAGAATTGAATCTGGTGAGGGAAAGAACAGTTCAGAGGTGAGAAATGATGTTGAATTAGGGGGCGAGTTTGTGGGGAGATGATGGGATGAATTCACAGCACCAGCTCAATTGTGTGGATACTGGTGATGTAGTGTTGTCAAAGGTTGGGAGTGAGTCGGACTTACTAGCGGTTTTGGACTTGAGTACTGTGTTGGGTGAGGAACTTTATGCTGAAGATGATGGTGGTGGAATTGTCCGGTGGAGAGACCACAGTGAGTCGGCAATGCTGCAAAGTTCTGCTGGAAGTGTATCTGAGCAGCAGATTACTAATGTAGAAGCCGTTGATGAAAATGTTTTAGGTCGGGGGGTTAATAGTGATACCCATTCTTCAGCAAGGGTTATCGAACCAATTGACAGTTGTTTAGATGAGTTCATGTTCAGGTACTGATGTGGAATTTGATGTGGGGGAGGGTGGAAGGTGCTCGGATGAAGATAAAGCTTCATCAAGATTTGAGCATTCTGAAGGTGAAGATTCAATGTTCGGTTATGGTACAGATGATGAGCAGAAAATTGAATTGGTTCATCATAGGAACACACAACATCATCAGGAAGCACGAAGTAAGAAGGAAAATTCATTGCTTATGAGTTCGTCTGTTGCATTTGGTGCAGATGATTGGGATGATTTTGTGCAAGAAACAGGGCAATCTGATATAACTTCAATAATGTTGGAGAAGAGAGAACCAAATATTGAATTTGAAGGACACTTTATAAGTTCCTCTTCTCGGGCTGATACTGATTTCCCTGGTGTTGATATTTCTGAATCCAGCAATCAAGTCCAAGGTGCTGATGAATTGGAAAAGTGCATTAAAAATGGTTCTGCGACTCCAGTTGATTTTCTGGATTTTCGTGAGTCAGAGAAAGGAAAAGATGCAGAAGATACTGTTACCATCAATCAAGATGGAGATCTTGATGAATTGGAAGATTATCTTAAAACATGTCCTGGTAGTGATATCTTAGAAAGAGAGTTGGATCCACCATTGCAAGAGACACCTTTAAATAAAGGTTTGAACCTTGTGGGTGGTAATTTGAGGAAGGAGAGTCCACTTTTAAGTACCCAGGAATTTGACAATGTTGGCCACAGTCGAGTTTCAGAAAGTCAAGAGTCTGAGAAATCGAAGGTTCAGTTGGACCCTCTTTCTGATATTAAATCTAGCCAACTTTGTTCGGCATCAACTGAAAAATCTGAAGAGCAAATGGTCGATTTCGTTAGAGAACCATGTCCATTGCTATCAATGGATGAGAATAATATAAAAAGGCCGCTGAAGGATTCTCCTGCTTCATTCAATCTTTTTGAAGACCATCCTAAAGCAATTAAGGTGAGGTAACAGTTTTCTTTCATACGAAGATCAGTACTTTAGTATCTTATTTGATTTTCAGGTTTTTTTTTTTTTTTTGGCATTCAATCAGCGGCAAATATGCTCTGCTGCTTTGAAAAAATAAAATAAAATTATCAATTCCTGCTTGATAATCATGTACATCCACGTTAGTGCATGCTATGTAGGCCATTTGTACTTACATAAATCAGTTTTTCATCTCCTATAAACTTGAAGTAAAATTTAAAATGAGATATTGGGTTTTTCTGAACATATATGAGAATTTTCTTCTTCTTCTTTCTGTTGGAGGACAGAATTTCTGACAGTTAATTTTTCCCAACAGAACTTGTATTTTATCCCTCTCAAAGGCCTTTTATGTTTTTTCATTTAGCATCTAGATAGGTGGATGTTAGTTCTTCTGTTTGATGTGTGACAAAAATTTGAATTCTGTATAGGTTTATCAACAAACGAAAAAATTGATTGATGGGGTTCAAAAACTACCAGTTTGTGAAATATTTGATCATTTTTGTGTAGCACCACAGAGTCTTAGAAATTGTGCAAGGGGACTTCTGAAATATTATTTGTGTCAGTTATTTAAAGACAAGAATCGTGCTTTACTTTTATCGTAGTCAAATGTGGTGCCATTCCTGGATCCCTTCTTGACAAATGTTCCTCCACCCCTCCCTAAACAACCCACCTTGTAGCATAGCAAAAAATTGCCTCAACAGAGCCTACTTCCCAATCTTTCCCCTACGGAATGCAGGTGCTCATACCATTCCTGGCTATAGTATCTAATATGAGAGTGTCTACTACTCTAGTATTCTGTTTTAGGCAATGGTGCTTACTATACATATTTATAAAAGCATAGAATTAGAAAAGACGAAGGAAAAAACTGTTTTTATATGCTTTGAGAATTCAACTGTAGTGTAAAATATTTAGAAAGGAGGAATAGTTGCACAAATATAATGGAATAGATAGGATATCTTGATGGCTGATGAGGTATAGCACTTTATCTGCATTCTAGTCATTGGCAAAAGACTGTTACCAGTGGCATGAGCCATGTCATTGTCATCTATAGAGTACCACTATGAGGACAGTAAAAAAAAAAAATCTTAATTCTTTTTTTGACTGATGTGCATTTATTTGATCTTTGTGAATGCAAGTATATTCTATTATGTATGGTTGAGATTCAAGCATGTTCTTTTTTCTCTTTATATCTTTTTTTGGGTTAGGGGGTTAACTAATGTTCACCTATTTGTTGAGTGTATAGCTGATCAAATACTGTCTATGGTTACATGCCAACCTGCTCCATTTTTTCAATGGAGATTTCTATTTTTATTATTATTTTTTTTCAAGTATTTAATAGAATTCCTTATCTCTATTTGTTCATATTTGTTGTTTTACTATATCTAACAGGTAGAGAATCTAGAGTTAAATGAATTCTACTGTGAGGTTGTCCATGAAATGGAAGAAATTTTACTTGACTCCACCGAGTCTCCTGGGGCTAGGTTCACCCAGCGTGATATGGTATATCGACCCCACTTGCCCTGCCTTTAAGAGATGGTGGGTCAACTGCCTCTACTTCTGGTAATGACAATGCTCACAATGTAGTCCAACGCCCTTTGACAATTGATGGGGTCGAAGTAGTAGGGGCAAAACAGAAGAAGGGAGATGTCTCATTTGGTGAAAGGCTAGTTGGGGTGAAGGAATACACTGTTTATATAATAAGAGTGTGGAGTGGAAAGGATCATTGGGAGGTCGAACGACGGTACCGTGATTTCTGCACTCTCTATCGTCGGTTGAAGACATTGTTTTCTGGGCAAGGCTGGATTCTTCCTTCTACCTGGTCCTCTGTCGAACGGGAATCTAGAAAGATTTTTGGAAATGTCTCTCCTGATGTTGTTGCCGAGAGAAGTGCTCTAATTCAAGAGTGTTTACGATCCATTCTGCACTCCAGGTTTTCATCCAGCCTTCCAAGTGCTCTAATTTGGTTCTTGTCTCCACAAACATTTCTTCCTAGTTCTCCTGCATCTAATAAATCCAATCCTCAGTCTCCCTTTTCTGCCAGAAGCACAGACACAGACAATGTATTGACATTTGGGAAGACCATATCACTTATTGTTGAAATCCGACCAAATAAATCCATGAAACAGATTCTGGAAGCACAACACTATATTTGTGCAGGATGCTACAAACATTTTGATGACGGGAAAACCCAGATTCTGGATTTTGTACAGACACTTGGGTGGGGCAAACCTCGTCTTTGTGAATACACCGGTCAGTTGTTTTGTTCTTCATGCCATGCGAATGAAACTTCTGTCTTGCCGGCAAGAGTTTTGCATCACTGGGATTTTGCTCAGTATCCAGTTTCCCAATTGGCTAAATCATATCTGGATTCTATTTATGACCAGGTAACTGAAGATTGGTAAATGTCTGTTGGACTGCTGTAATATGTTTTCTTCTGTAATTCTTTGTTGATCGGAAAAAGCTGAATAATCACATGAGTAGGCAACTCAAATAAAGATTCTAATTATAGGAATTGATTTCATGGTCTCCAATTGTCAATCTTTGCACGATCATTTACAGAATTGCAAATTTTTAGTTGACACTAGCATTGTGGCAAGAAAGTGAAGTGGATTGGTCAAGATGCTGATAGCCTTGCTTGCATATGTTTCATGGAGCTAACATCTTTTTAATTTAGTGATTTTAAAAATTCTGGCTTCAATGGCTTTCCTACAATCAAAATGTGGATTTAAATGAATAATGCTCAGCAACTGTTGAGCATGGGAGTGTATTCTAGAGACAAAATTAAGCAATAAATTCAGTTAATGATATTTTGGCTCATACTCCAATGAGACCACATTCGAAATGCTTATATATGTACTAAGATAGGCATGCATATTATATGATGCCTTATCTTTCACTAAATTGTGGATTGAGAAGTTGTGTGAGGTTTTCAAGTCCTGCCTAAATTTTATCTTCCACCACGGTAAATTTATTCTATTTTATTATCTTTTTGCAGCCCATGCTTTGTGTCAGTGCGGTTAATCCTTTTCTATTCTCCAAAGTCCCTGCTCTAGTACAAGTTACGGGTGTCAGAAGAAAAATAGGAGCCATGCTTCCTTTTGTTCGTTGCCCATTCCGTATGTCCATTTACAAAGGACTTTCCTCTCGGAGATATCTTCTTGAAAGCAATGATTTTTTTGCACTAAGAGACCTCATTGATCTTTCAAAAGGTGCATTTGCAGGTTAGCTTTCAATCACAAGTTCTTTGCTCTCTTTTGTTTTGGTGAGAAGACACATTATGAGGTTTCAATCTGTCATGCATTTACACATATACCTTTTTTATGTAATCTATATACTCACACCTGTAGAACTCATGTCGACATTCCATAAAATTAGCTAACTTTAGCATCTTGACTCTTGGGAAGTGTCAGAAATGGGCTCTTTTTTTTTTTTCTTTTTTTAAGCATTTTTATATTCTCATTATTTCTTATGAGAATTTCATGACATACTAGGTTTTGTGTTTCGTACCATCATTTGCTGACATTGGCTCCATTTTCTTCCAAATTCTATATTTTAGAGGATAAATTTATCTTAATGTGCCATGAATAAAATTTTAATGATTCCATATTCATGAAAGGTTTGAAAGGTTTAAGTGTTCCTCTAACGTTGTTGAAGTTGAAGGCTTATATTGAAGATCTATACTTGAAGATATATTCCTCGTTGCTTACTCAACCTTCAATAAATGGATGTGCAGTTAATCTTGCTATATTTAATTTGTTTGATAGGAATTAATTATAGGAATTGATTTCATGGTCTCCAATTTTTTTATTATATGTTACTAGTCAGAATGTTCATCTTTTGGGTCTCTTGTAAATGTGTTGTATGTTTATCACCTCACCTATGAAGCAAACATACCATACAGTCGTATCCATATCAAATACTGATACTCTTTGAATACTTGCAGATATATATCCAATACTGTATGTATCTGACTTTTTTTGAAATTAAGATTAGAGTATAATTGTTGTTATAAATGCTAGAATAGTTTTAAATACTTTGCATACTACTTAGAGAAGAAAATTTGGGAGATAGTGAGATTAAAGCATGTCAAATTTGGTTCAATTTTGTGTCCATCATGTAATTTTTTTCACTATGTCAATTTACTCCCTTTTTAGGACTTTTGTTTTGTTCTTATGGCACTTCAACTGGAATAAATTATGCTTCCTTGCTCGTGCATTAAAGTTGGTCTTCTTTACATGTAATCAGAAAGCTGCCATAGACAACTTTGCTCATTTTATTCTCAAAATAGCATCTTTCAGTTAATTCGGTGTTCTATCTTTTCATGCGTTAATATTCTTCATCTCATGTTATATTTAGACATTTATGATCTTTGATGGTTTTCCGGCAATTTGTTCCCCTAGATGTTTGACTTCACATATTATAACTAATCTGTGTGTGTTTTTGGTGTTTACAATCTTCATTTTTGCAGCGCTACCTGTGGTGGTAGATACTGTCTCAAGCAAAATCCTGGAACACATCACAGAGCAATGCCTCGTATGCTGTGATGTGGGCGTCCCTTGCAATGCACGACAAGCCTGTGATGACCCATCTTCTCTCATTTTCCCTTTCCAGGTGAGTATGTCTTAGTATTTTACATCTCTGCATGGATCTCATGCTCAGTTCCCAACCCATTATAGTTATGTGCCGATCACGATACCCTAAGAAGCATAGACACTTCTAAGAAAGTGACTGTCGTGTGACTGTGTCAGACAGAAACACAACACAACATGACACTTACACTTCTCAACACTTCTCAAACACATGTCCGAACTATTCTTAAAAAATTTTAGACTCAGACACGCTTCATGGACTTGGACAACACGTGCCTGTCGCTTTGATACACACGAACACATTACAAATTTGATTAAAATAACTTGGAATGCAGTGGTTTTTGGGTGGGGGGGGGGGGGGGGGGGATGTTAACGTAAATTTATATCTATTCTCCTCCTTTATACTTTTAAAATTATTATCTTTGAGTTAAAGATTTATACACATGACATATAATAATTGCTTAACCTTACATATTCCATATAATAAATATCTAAGCTATATACTTTGTGTGTATTCTCAACGTATTGTGTCGTACAATTTTTTAAATTTATGTGTTAGTGTATCCGTGTCTTTGCTTCTTAGACGACACCACCACCTCCCCTTGTTAAATAAATGAGAAATCTTGTCCGTGCTTCTTTGCTAAGCTTGTTTTTTCTGGAATACGTTAACTTGTAATTGTGTGCATCTGAAGAGAAACAAAGCTTCCCAAGTGCTGCAAATTAAATTACAGATCCCTAAAGTTCCAATGACAATATGAATGCTTCTATGGTTACACAAGAAATTTCAAATGAAAGTAAGATGAACAACCACGATACTGACTCGATATCAAAAACTGACAGGAAGGAGAAATAGAACGGTGTAGATCTTGTAAAGTAGTTTTCCATAAACTATGCTTCAAGAAGATCACAAGTTGTCCTTGTGGGGAGCGTCTTAAGCAGGACAGAGAACAGGGAGGCTCAGCTAATGTGAGCCATAGGGTCGACGGTTCAAGTGGCGCTTTGGACTTGTTTGGGAGGAAATCGGATTCCACTTCCACTGTGGGATTTTTCTCCAGACTCTTTTCGAAGGCAAGCCCGGAAAAGTCATGGGGGGCCAAGGACAGCGATACTGTGATCTTAATGGGTTCTTTGCCAAGCACCTCCCTTTGATCACTTTGTGATTTTAGAGTACTATTTTTGTATTTTTAGATTGGAAACCAAGACAGTTGGAAGTTATTTGTTTGATGTTGGGTTGTCATTCAAATAATCAGAGCTGGCCATTGTTATTATAAACCAATAAACTGGGCTCTGGAGGGTGGTGAGATCTGTTCCAACTTTCCTCCTTTCTTTTTTTTATTTTTATTTTTATTTTTTTTATTTTTATTACTAGTTTGTATTCTTTGTAAAACAATTTCAGATGAAAAGAGAGTGATGTATTTTTTTTACTTCAGGTCTTTCTGCATTGCCTTTTATTTTGTTGAGAAAATTTTTATAAAAAAAAAATAATCAAGGTTTGATCCTAATAATAAATTTTTAATTATTTCAATTTAAATTCTCAACTTTTAAATGGTATTAAATCAAGGATAGGTTTATTTAAAATATGAATTATCCCTTGTGATTATAAAAATTATATATCATTTCTTCAAATTTGTAATTGCATATAATTCAATAAGTCAATAACAATTTTTAATTATGTCAAAATCATATTTTAATTAATAATTTAACTGTTGTATAAAAAAAACAGTTATGAATTTTAAATTTTTTTAAATTTTGTTAAATAATTTTTTTTAATAAGTTAGTATTTGTAATTTTTAGAATCACAAAGGATAATTTATATTTTAAACAAATCATAGATGTATTTGTATTCTTTTTTTAAAAAATTTATAAAATAAAATATAATGTGCCTAAAAATTTGGCCAAAATCCCTCTATCTTCTTGTATTTAGGTGAAATTTTACACCGAATCAATAATGTCAATTTTATTATATTGAAAATCAATACATACCAAATTTTTTATCAAACCGCACCACACCGCACCGATTCAAACGGTTCGGCTCCATGCGGTTTAAATACTTTCAAAATTGAGTCATTTCTTAAATTTGTAGTATAATAAATAATTTATATAAAAATATTAAATTAGCCATTTGTACAGAAGTTTAACCATATCTAATCCAATCATTCACAAAAATATAAACAAAAAAATTAATAAATATTAAGTCTTGAAGCTTTTATAGAATTAGAATTAGAAACAAAATATAATCTAAGAACCAAAGTCTTGATATCAAAATAAAACCAAAATTTAAAACAATCATCCTATAAGTCTAAACCACAAGTCTATCAAATAGAGTTAAAACAAAAAATAAAAAAATGAAGGCATTGTAATAGCAAAAGTTGACTCAAACATATCAGTAGCAAACTAGCAGCTTATCACATTGTCAATGTTCATTATCAAACCTAAAATATTTAAGAAAAAATAAACAATTAAGGTGAATCAACTAAAAGTGAAACTGAGAAAAATAAATTAACTTCAAATGTCATAAATACTAAGGCTTGATGTTTTATTTCCTTAGAGCATTTTCAATGATTGTTGCTATAATACCATTGCTATTGTTATAATTTGACAATGAATAGTGTTATTTTGCCAAATTATAGCAATGATACTCCAATGGTCACTTGCTATTTTGGTAATTCTCAACCAACTTTCCCTGTAAGTTTATAGGTGTTGTTTGGATATAAATTTTTTTGTGATTTTATTTTTGTTTATTTTTTGTCTTTTATGACCTTTTTTTAACTATTTGTAAAAAAAATTGTATATTTATATTATTCCCGACTAGACAAATATAAAAAGTGAAAAAAATTTGAAAAATTTGAAAAAAAAATAAATATAATTCAATTCGAAAAATTAAATAGAAAAATTAAATTTAAAAAATTACTTAGTTTTCTACTGTTTCAATTCTGTTTTTTCAACTAAATTTGGAGCCACAAATATGTTCATATTTGCTGATGTGGCATGTTTGACAATTGCTATTTTACTTGTCAAATTTGAGAACAGATATGACATATGCCATCTTTGGCAAGTAAAATAGCAAGCCATTGGAGACCCACTTTTTATCACTATTGCTAAATTATACCTTTAGCAAGTGTTTTGAGAGTTCCATTGGAGATGCTCTTAGCTATGTTAATGGTACAAGACTTGTGTAATGATTACACCATTTGGTGACAGTAATACTGTGTTTGGTTGGGAGATTTGGGAAGGGATTTGGAAAGAGAAAGGGAAAAGGTGTGTGAAACTATGTGAAATGTAGGTATATTTTTTTCACATTTCACCTGCCTTTTCCATTTCCCTTTCCAAATCCCTCCTCAAATCCCTCAATCAAACACAGCACAGTGTTATATATTACAATATATATTTAATATACATTATATGTAAATATATTCTGTCGGTTTCGGTGTATAGTATATCAAAATCGGTATCAAATCGAAAATCAAAAAAAATTAATTTTCAAAACCGAACAGACCGATTCGTATTAAAAAGCTGACCAAATATGACCGGTTCAATCAATTTAGTCGGTTTTTTCAATTTTTCTTACATTCTTAATAAAAACAGCTCATAAATTTTTTCTTCATAAACTCCCTCACCTGGAAGCCCATGCTTGATAGAGGATATAGAAATATTTTTCTTTTTCTTTTTAGACAATCTTACCTCTCCATATATAGAAATTTGAATGATATTTAAGTGAGAATGCCGCAGAAACGTACCAGTCAAATGATATTTCTCATTCTCAAAGAGCGTCTTTGGAGGAGACGAAGAAGCAGCAACATCTATTATTGGGTTGCCGCTTGGTGGAATTAGGATCCGAATTAAATTCAGTCCAAAATTCACAAATATCTGTCCAAAAGATATGAGCATTATCATCTCTTTTTGTATTGTGAGCAGGCTATAAATATCTTTGTAGTGGTGTATCTGTCCAAAAGATATGAGCATTATCATCTCTTTTTGTATTGTGAGCAGGCTATAAATATCTTTGTAGTGGTGGTGATTTGGGTGGATTGATGATGCCGATTGAGGGAAAGTAAATTCATTTTTGTAAATACGAAAGTAAAATTTTATCTCTAATTGTTATTGTTACTTTTTTCATATTTTATTATTATTATTATTATTATTTTATTTATGTAGCTAATGTCCGGTTTAAAAAAAACAGTAAAATTTTACTTCGGTAGTGTATTATTGAGTTATTTCTTCTATTATACAAATTTTACTGTGAACAGAATAACATTTTAGCCTCCGTTTGAGAAGTTAGTTTGGAGGCTTTTTTTAGCTAAAATAGATACAAAAAACAAAATAGACTTTTTAGCCCAATAAGACAAAACATCACATACAACCCATAATCATTACATTCTTTCTCTCACAAAAAAGTCGAAAAAGCCAAAAAAAGTCAAAAGTCCTTCCCAAATCAGACTTTTTAACCCCAGGCTAAAATAATAAAAAAAGTCAAAAAGCCAACTCACTTCTCAAATAGACTTTAGATCAACATTTAGATCAAAAGTTATTTTTAAAGTCAAAAAGTGCACTTATTTCATAAATGTTGCTATGAAACAAAGTAAAATATTATTATGTACTCAATTTCGATGGTATTTTGTTTTTAAAGAATTTTATAGTTAACCTAAATCTTTTTTGCTTGATTTTGATAAGATGATTCTAAAAATACGAATTTTATTAAAAATTAACATTTAGATCAAAAGTTATATCATTTTAAAATTTAAATTATTAAATTAGTCACTAAAGATATTTTGGTAATAGTAATATATGCTAGACTTTTCAAAAAAAAAAAAATTATGCTTGTCTTTAATATATTAAAGTTTTATTATGAGGGAGTTTTGACTAAATCTCCTCAAAAAATTATATATAAATAGCACGGGCTAATTATACTTTTCACCCCTATATTTTGACCTAAATTTCACTTTAATCCCTATAATTTTTAATTTGAACAATTTGGTCCCTACACTTTAAGTGTAGTTTTAATTTGTTCATTCCGTCTAAATTGGAGGTTAAAATTAATAATTTGAGGACACTTGTCAATTTTTTAAGGTTCAATTTGGTTCTTCCGTCTAAATTGGAGGTTGAAATATTAATTTTGAAACACTTGTCAATTTTTTAAGGTATACATACAGACAAAATTAACAAAAATTAAGATGAAATGATCAAATTAAAAGTAGACTTAAATGTAGGAATTAAATTGTTCAAATTGAAACTATAAGAACGAATGTAAAATTTAGGTCAAACTAACATGAGTGAAAAGTGTAATTAACCCAAATAATAATTATTTAAAGGAAAAATAACTAATAAATTCTATTTTGCTATTAAGATTACTATTGAGTCCTATCAAGTTTCAATAAGGGGTGTTTGAGATTATTTAAATAAATATATTTTTGACTTTTATAAAAAAATGTATAAAAAAGTAAAAAGATTATGTGACTTAAAAAAGATAAAAAGATAATTAAAAAAAAAATAGTGCACTTTGCAGTGCAACCCAAAAACTCTCTAAGTCTTATTTGTGATAAAATATTCCAAAAAGATTCATTACTCTATGATGGTGTATCTTATTTCAATTTACCCTTCTCGTTTAACACAAACAACAATTTTATAAACAATTTAAACTTAATTAAATTTAAAATTTTAATTGTAAAAATTATTAATATTATATTTAAAATAAATAAATAACAATTGGATCCAAAAAAAAGTATACTATAAAATGTAACATTTTCTATTATTTCAAATTATGAACTTTTTTAGTGTAAACAATCTAAAAACATAAATTTTATTAAAATTACGAAGTGCTATGAAAAATAAAACAAGTCTATAACTCAAATTATGAATTATATATTTTTTATAACAATTTATAAAATAAAATAAAAAATAGATTTATTTGTTAATATTAAAATTTGATATAATATAACTCAATAATTTTTTTCAAAACAAAATAGAATTTATTAATAATTTTTTCATTATGGTTTTTGAAAACAAAGTATAAACATCTTGCATATCAAATAGTTTACAGCCTAGTTCTACAGCCGAAGTAGCTCCTCCAGCTTTCTCCACAAAGCCCTCCTCAACAACCATGTCTGAAATCTAATTCTAGTCAAGATTTGTATATTCGGTCAAAGCATCTACAAGCTGAGTATGCTCCATAGGGATTGTCGAGGACAAGCCATAAAAGTTCGACAAAGCATATACCATGTTACCTCTATGATCCCTGAGAATACAACCTCCACAAGTCGGACCTGGGTTGCCTTCGGAGGCGCCATCAGAATTCAACTTGATGGAATTTTCAGCCATTTAACAATGATCTTTTTCCTTTGCTGATAGCATTTCGGTTGAATGTTGAAGAATCTGATCAATTCTATTACGAACAAGTCGTATTAATAACCAAGAAAACTTTGGAGAAGAAACAAGCTTCTATGCTCCCAAGATAACATAGTCATCATTGTGGGGAGGGTAAAAAGCATCCAATGCAAAGCGGCTTTTCATTTCCTTATTTCATCCTGACACCCCCCTTTCAAGCAACCCCTGACTTAGGGAGGACTAGAAAATGCCTTCCGTTTTCTTTCCTTCGTCAGCTCTTGTGACCCTTCTTAACAAGCCCTCGAGCCTCTTTTGCGCCAACTTCCTTATAAAAGTGGTTGGGTTGACCCTACAGACTGAATTCTATGATAGGAAGTTTGTAATAATAATTGGGCCATGAGAGGCTTTATTAAGGGGTTGTTTGGAATATTCTAAATAAGTATATTTTTTAACTTTTTGGTAAGAAATAGTACAAAAAAAAGATGTGTGTTTGGAATAATGTTTTTATCTTTTTACAAAAAAATATATATTAAAATATTGTATAAAATAACAAAATTACATTATTATCCCTATGCCCTAGAATCAGTGACAGTGCTAATTGAAGGACAATACGGATTGCCTTGCAAATGGTGATTACTTCAGAACATATATATATATATATATATCATGAGGCTTCACGGGTACTGTTGGGCCCGTAGAGGCCCACCACAGGTCCCGTTTCGATAATTCAAATCGATCAATGTGTAGAAATCGTTGAGTACTATGTGCCTGTAAAAAATCACGTTGATCGGATATCGATAGCTATGTGATCAAAATAGTTTTGTATGAAAAAAATGGACAGTGAAAAATAAACGGCTGACAAAAATCTGATTTGATCACATAGCTATCCATATCCGATCAACGTGATTTTTATAGGCATATAGTACTCGACGAGTTCTACACATTGAATGGCTCGAATTATCGAAATGGAACTTGTGGTAGGCCCCCACGGGTCAACAGTACCCTCCAACTTAATGAATATATATATCTAATTGTAATTTGTTCCATCACGGTGTATGTATGTAATTTTTCCTATCACTTCAGTACCATCACTTGTGTAAAGTTGGATTGTACTTTTTTGTGTAAATTAATTTTTTTTATATTTTTAATTTGTGAATAGTGATAACTTTTTTTATTTTTTTAGTAATTTTTTGACTTTTTGTCATTTTTATAACATGCCAAACCAGCTTTAAGTATTGCAAAAGAAGGGGTCTGCTGATAGAGCTAGGCAATGAGGCAATACTAGTCATCAGGTTAGAGAGGTGCTTGGCCCATAAGCTAGCCCCTTAAAAATCCATTACTTAATAAGGATTTGTTACGCACAATATGTCAATGACTCACTATTGGGAATTGTGGGTGCCGTAGAGCTTATCATAAAATACAAAAATGTATCGCTCACTGTCTACAATTCGGCCTAAACCTTTGTGTAAACTCTACAAGAACAATAATAATTGCATGATGTACGGTAGAATTCCTCGGTATGATCATTCGGGAAGTCCATCCAATGACGACTCCCATATAATTATTATTCATATTAAATAAAGGGTAAAATTAGAACAATATTTATAAATAATAAATTGTCCCTATTAAAATTTGACAGGACTAATCTATAGAACTTGTTGCTTATTTTCCCATATTTAAAAGCAAAATCTAACACTTAAAAAACAAAACCCTAAAACTATACAAAGATTTTGCTCTGCCGCTGTTCGCATCCATCACCGGCGTGCTGGGAGAATGGCAGCCACCACCATGGACTACGAATTTTGGTACGAGATATCTTGCAGGCGCGAACTCTGTTGACATGACATGGTTGTTGAACTGACCGCACTTGTCAAAACCAAAAATCAAGCGGTGGCAACAGCCTTGGAAGCGGAGGTACAACACTGCTTTGATGAGCTCCAACAATGTAGCGAATTCGTCATCACTAACAAGCAACGAATCGACTCCGTGGCTAAGCTGATCTAGAAGAGACATGGAAGGGCAACGTCAAGATCGTAGATTTTCAGGATTTGATTCAACAACTTTAGCAATACACTTTGCAGAAAAGCATCCCTGTCAATGAGCTTGTTCCTAAATCTAGAAATCTCTTTGATTTGACATACATAAGTTTGTACAACCCTATATTTTCTCTATTTTTCAATGCAAAATTGGTTCTAGAATCGAATTATTTATGAACAATGAGTGATTTGCAGTTCGTTCGATTGTTTATTTGATTTTGAGTCAAGTTTTGAGCTAAATATATATATACCTAAATAATAATATAAAAATGTCTTGTCTATTATATAGTAAGATAAAAAATAATGTATAATGTATATAATTATATGATTTTTAGTTCTAATTGGAGTTTGTCGGACTTAATTAGTATTTAATAGCCAAACTCAAGCTTTGATTGTGTATTTTGAGATCAATTAATAAGTGATTCCAAACAGCACTACTGAACTTAATTAAGCTCTATTCGGTTCCTTTGCAACTGTGGTCATCAACAATTAGATAATCTTCCAATATAGCATTTGAAATCCTTTTAATAATTGCAGATCATGAATTCTTTAGCAAACTAGATATAATCTTTAAATAAGTGGATATATGATGATGAATCCTTCTCAAGGAGTTGTGTGAATTTGAAAGAAATTGTATTTAGGCCATCTCCAACGCTACACTAAATCCATCACTAAATTCAAATTTGATGAAATTTTTTCTTTTTTTCAACGCCAATGGTTTCATCAAACTTATATTAAGTTTAGAATATAAAAAATATTTCACCAAACTGAGGATGTCTGGTATGTTTCAACATTTTACTGTGCATAGCCATTGAGGATTTGACCTACCAGACGACTGGTCGGATGTCCACCCAATCATCCTCTTACTTGAAAAATTCCCACAACAAAGCAATGGTTTGGACGAATGAGGGGATGTCCTCCCAGACAACCAATGTGTCAATGGGCTTGCAAAGTTGTTTGCTTTTTGTGGCACCAAGACCAAATTCCTTACCAACAGTGATGCATGGATTGCAGAGGCAAATGCATTGCATGCAAATTCAAATTTGTACTCAAATTAGCCGTTGATTTTGTAGGGTGCAACTCCAATAAGGTTACCGTTAGTTTTGTAGAGGATTTCACAAAGTGACCGTCGTTGTGGTCTATAAAATAAGTCTGATTTGTTTTCAATTTCACAATATCATTACAATTTTTCTTTTCTTTGTCATTATTAACTTCAATCTTCACTTTTTCTTTCATTTGTCAGTTGTTTCTTTTACAATATTCTCATTGTGTCATCTTCAGTCTTCAATATTTCTTGAATTTTTCACTTCTTCTTTAATTTTTTACTTGTATCTTTTACAATATTTTTCACTATGTGTTGAATGTTGTATCCTATTGAATTTTTTAACTTGTTTATTTGTAAAAATTTTACCTTCAAACTACGGAAAATTTTGAAATGTTTGAGGAACCATAAACTTCAGAGCAGAACATTGATGTTACTTTTATTGCAAAAACTTCTCGTGTTTCTCGTGGTAAAGCGTTCACCATTATAGAAGATGAAACTTTATGTAGATCTTGGTTGACTGTCTCTCAAGATCTCATTGCTGGTAATAGTCAAACCATGACAATATTCTAGGAACGAGTACTCGTTTATTTTAATTCACAATTGAATGGACAATCAAATCGAAACTGTATTTCTTTGTCTCACCGTTGGTCTGTGATGCAAAAGGCAATTAATAAATTATGTAGTTTTCTTGAACAAATCCAATTGAGGCAACAAAGTGGAACAACAAAGGCAGATATGGTAATTTTAATTTCTTTTGTAGAATATCTATTTTATGATTTATATCTACTTTTTATCTTTCTGATTATCTTTTTCGTTTTTTAGGTCGCCAAAGTTAAGCACATGTATCATTGCAATACAGAAAAAAAATACTTTACATTTGATACAAGTTGGGATATTTTGCGCTGAAATTGTAAGTGGGATGAAATTAGAACACAATGCAAAAAACCCACACCACTACCTTATTCATTTTTTATTCCAGCAACTGAACCCAACAACAATATTGAAGAGGACCAACAACTAACTAATACATCAACACGACCAATTGGTACTAAGGCTACGAAACAAAAGTTGAAGACACAGGCAATTCACGATGTTAAATTTGATGAAATGGTTGCCAACCAATCAAAAATTGTTGAAGTGTTGTCAACTATGGTCTCTAGAAGTGTTGAGCGAGATAAACAAAAGGCAATAGAACATGAACAAAAGGCTACACAACGTCGAAGAAGGGCCGATGATAGGGAGGAACAACTAAAAATTTATCTATAATGAATGAAAAGATAAACGAAATGAGGATCATAAAAATGTCAATGGATATGACATTTAAATCTATGCAAAGGTTACTATGAAGAGCTTCAACGACAAATCTTATTTCGATCAACAAATAGATTTCCTTGACAATTTTATGAAGACCACTGATAGGCTCAAAATTTGTTTCATATCAATTTTCTTAATTTTTTTTCTCAATTATTATTGTTTTAGTAATGATATTCAATTTGTTTTTATTAATAATCTTATCATAATGATGTTAAATTTGTTTTACTAATGATCTTCTTTATAGTAATGATATTTATTTTATTTTAGTTTAGTTTATAAATAAATAAGGAGGAAAAATTGTTATTTCTTTTATTTGTGTTTAGTTTATAAACAATTAAGGAGGAAAAATTATTAGAAGCATTTTGGGATACCTTTTGATCATAAACTATACTTTTTTGTCACATATGTTCTTTTACCATACTGATAGGATGTTACACATACCAAAATTAAATACTAAACTATACCAAATTTTTTTAAAATAATGGCAAGTCCAGGTATCGATCCACAGGGATAATTATGAAATTAGACTAATTTAATCGCTAAATTCCTAAATTAATTTTGATTAAAAAGATTAAAAGATTTTATGACTAAAAAGGAATTAGATGAAATTGATAAATTAAATTGACAATTAAAATTAGGGTTTGAAATATTAATTTTTGAGAAAAATCCTAGGGAAAAGAATTCACCACTAACCATATAAACGAGATTAAACGTCGACTATCAATTGTAATCCGGTTTGAAATGCCCAATATTTCACAACTACAAGTTTGAAATATTGATCAAGAGGGTTGTTGCATTCAACATACAGGCATGAGTCATCCCGAGCAGCACGAGGCGTTTGCTCTAAACTACGGTAGCAACACAACCCGTCTCTCGTAGCATGACTCGTCTCGTACTTTGAATACAAACACAAAGAAAACTAATGTATGGAAAGCATTAAACAATCACAGAGAGTAAAATGCTTGATGAGATGAAAAGAACAATGATTAAAACTTCTAAATCATCCATACATTGATTCAAACCGATTCACAATCAAAGCTTATGAAAAATCCTATTACATGGCTAGGGTTTCATTAAAACCCTAGAAAAGAAAACTTGGCACTCATGGAGGGGTGGGAAAAGGAAGCGGATGAGGAAGAAGCCCCCATGGAAGTTGTCCTTTGAGCTTGAGAAGAAATCCCTCTTTAAAACCCTAGTCTCCCTTTTCTTCAAAGTAATTTTTCGAACCCTCAGTTAGCCTCTTTTTTTTTCCTTTTATTCTCAGCAAAACAAACCCAAAATTTTGTACACGCATCCCTAGGTGGGCCGCACGTGCGGTGGGGTGGCTGGCTCGGATTTTTCGCTTCTCACTCGGAGAATTTGCTTTCGCGTACTTTTTGATTGAATTTGCGTGTTACCTACCAAATCTGTACAAGTGCACAAAACACATCATCTCCACTAAATAAACAATATTCAAAGCCAAAAAATGTAACTTCAATGGCCTCAATGTGATACTTTTCGGCCTACATCACATCCCCCAACTTACATTTTGCTAGTCCTCGAGCAAAACAAAAGAATTAAGAAAAATAAAATAACTCTAAGCCACTTTCATAGGAAACACGAATGCATTTAGCATATGCAACAAGCCTTTCAACCACAAGGTTACCCCAAGTGGATGAGTATAGTCTGGTGAGGGTTTCCAGAAATGATACCCACAAACATCAACAAATTCATATATGCTCAACAATAATTAACTACACTACTCCTCCTAACAATTAACTCATGTGCCACTGCAGTGTGATATTAAGACATGATGTACAAAAGTAAAGTCCCATGTACTTGTGAATGCTAGTAGACACATCATTAGTACCCTCAGTGTAAAATGCAATCTCTATATCAGTTAACTGCCCACTATAATAGCTCGGTGTAACTCATAATAATACCCAACATATATAGAAAAACTAAACGGTTGCAACCAAGATTCTCAATTTTTTTTTTTTTTTTGAAAGACTGTGCAATGTCCTGATCCATTAAGCTTTCTAATCAACCCATGTAACAAGCATTGGGCCAAGGACTCCCAAACTAGACAGTTTTAGGGCACTAGGTGTGAAGACACCCCTACGGGCTTAATAACTCAAGTTGAAAAGGTTACAAATCTGAACAAGTCATTCTCCTTATTTTTCCTTAACTGTGCAATGTCTAAGTCCCTTAAGCTTTCTAATTAACCCATGTAGCAAGTATTGGGCTAATGACTCCTAAACCAGACGGTTTTAGGGCACTAGGTGTAGAGACACCCCTACGGGCTTAATAACTTGAGTTAAAAAGGCTACGAACCCAAACAAGTCAAGTTTTTTTTTTTTTTTTTTTAAAGAATCTTGGCTACTCATTTGTTTTTTTCTGCAACCCTAGCCATTATCAATGATGTACACCAGGGATTATAATAAAGAGGTCACCACTATGATAGTGTGTTCATGTGAATTAAGGCATACTTATGACAAGTGTATTAATACCACAAATACAAACAACTATCCTAGTGCAAATATCACATGTGAGTATTTACCCAATAAACCATTTTCATACAAGCCCACTATGTTCCCCAATTAACATATGCTCATATCATTACCATACTGGCACAAAGTGAACATTAAGTGAAGTGGTGCAATCAAGTACAACAAGTACAAACATGAATGGTTATCATAAATACCCTCACCCCCCAATTGGAATACAACATTGTCCTCAATGTAAGCAATTGTACATGAGATAGTAAAATGAGAGAAAGGATCTTACCAGACAGTACTGGCACACATCCAGCGAGGCGAGGACAAAACACAAAATTTCTTTTTTGAACTGTACAGTATAAAAGGAAAAGAAAAATAAAATAAAACAAAACAAAAATAAATAAAGAAATAAAACAAAGAAAATATACAGATATCACTGATGTGGATCTGTCGGTGGTGGAAAATGCTGCTCAAATAGGGCATGCATTAGTGTCCGAGTCTCGAACACCTTATCATGAACCCTAGCGTCAAGCTGATCAAACCGCTGCTCGCTCGAGTCCCGGTATACGTAGAAATCAGTTTGCAGAAATGTAACTGACTACTAATACCCATCAAATGCCGCCTGTGAATAATCCCGATAGGCCTGATAATCGACCCGGAGACCAACCACCAATTGCTGAATAGCGGCTTGATTATCCAAAAAAGCCTGATATTGCGCCATCGTCATACGGAATGGTGCTGGCGCTGGCACTGGTGCGGTGGCGGGCTCTACCAGGGTATCATTAGGATTGGTCGGGGCTTCGAGGAGAAGTAGTGGAAGCGGCAGGTGTCACGACCCAAACCCGCCCCTATGGGTTTAGCACCGTAACCAGCCAGTAATCCGAGATTACCGAAGGCCTGCTTAGCAGTAAGACAGTAAAACAGAGTACAGGGGCTTGGCGGAAGCCAATACAGTAAATAAACAATGTCCAATGAGCTGTGACAGTCTGTATGCCAAAAAGATTTTTCATACATTTATACAGAACAGTACGAAACAGTATGCATATATATACACCCAGTCAGTACAGGGACTTAATCCCTGATAAACAGTACAGTGCAAACGTTCAGTCTATACAGTAAAAAAACAGTACAGTAAGGGAAATACTAAAACACCCCATAGCCTAAGCTTGGCAGGCTCGGAACCTCGCAGTGAGGCACATTGGTTGGCTTGACAAAACTGGGAATCTACCCCGACGCTTCTAGCTCTGATCCGGTGCCTGTACACCTACATATATATATGAGCAGTGAGCTAAAGCCCAGTGAATAACATAAAGCTAAAGAGTTTAGAATGAATGTCCTTACAGTAATGAAAACAGTTCATTTCAATCAATATAACAGTTGTTCAGTACAGTAAACAGTCATATGTGGTACATCCATTAGCATAACAGTAACAGTAGGTCTTAAAAGACCGAACAGTAATGATGGCTAGAGATGGCAATTTAAACCCGGCCCGATGAGGACCCGACCCCCCGACCCCGATTAACACGGTGTTTCCCCGAAAAATACCCCCGATGGGCCAGGGACGGTATTCAAAAAAATCCCTGATCATTTTTGGGCCAGGGACGGTGATAAGCTTTCCTCCCCGCCCCGGCCCGACCCCGGCCCCGTTCACCGTCCCCGTTTTTCCCCGGCTCCCTCACCCTCTCATTTCAATCTAATTTCACCTAATATATTATAGTCATCTAATATAATATAATATTATATCTACTCATCTATCTAATATAATATAATTTATATCTACTCATCTATATTATATGTACTCACCTATATTATATAATATTATATGTACTCATTTGTCTCTCTCATTTTAGATCATTTCAGATCTCATAACCAAAACACGCCTCTCATCTCATCTCTCACATTTCAGATCCTCTCATCTCATCTCTCTCTCATCTCAGATACTCTCCTCTCTTGCTCCGCGTTGTCTCTCGTCTCTCCGCCGCTTGCTCTCAAGCTCGTTGCACCAGACCAGCAACCAAAGTCTCCGTCTCTCTCGCTTTGACAGCTCCACCGCCATGGTCACTCTCTCAAGCTTGCCGCCGTCACGATCAAGATCTTTCTCTCTCCCTGTGTGTCTGTGTGTGTGTGGTGATGTGATGATGATGGTGACTTAGATCTTCTGCAGATGTGTGTGTGTGTGTGTGAATCTGTCTGCAGATGTGTGTGTGTGTGTTTGTGTGTGGTGATATGATGATGATAATGTGACGACTCAGATCTCAGATGTGTGTGTGATAACGACGACTCACTGTCGGGGATTTTACGGGTCGGGGAAACCCGATCCCCGTTAGGGGACGGGGGTGGGGGGTGAGGGGTTCCCCGTCAGGGATCGGGGTGGGACGGGGAGTTCCATACTTTCGGGGATCGGGGACGGGGAGGGCGATCCCGGCCCGCCCGCCCGTTGCCATTCCTAATGATGGCCATCAGTCAGTAAACAGTAGTGGTTCACAAGGAAACCGACAGAGATCTCTGTAACAGTAACAGTAAACAGTAGTGCTAAGGATGCCACAGTACAGTTCAGAATAAAGGACATACATTCATTCAGTAATCGATATAAGTTTAGTAAGCAGTTCAATTCAGTATTCAAAAGATAATCATCTTGAACATATCTTTACACAATTGTTACTCACAGAGTTGGGCTACAGTGAACTAGAGCGTCTCCTCGGAAAGCTAACCCTACACAGTTTACAGATTGAACACACTAAGCTACACAGTTGGGAAAGATAATAACTTAATCCCTAATTTGCCTTGGTGTGGTTCTACATCTATATCCTCTTTAAGATGCCTTAAACATGCCCTAGGAATGCCTAGGATGGAAAGAGGATGCAAGATGCACTTTTGAACACTTTACAAAATTTGCTGAAAACAGGGGTCTCGCTCGAGCGTGGCTTTCTACGCTCGAGCAGACATGCAAACAAAGGAGCTCCGCTCGAGCGTCAATTCCTTCGCTCGAGCGGACTGTGTGCTACAGTAAAAATGCTGGATGCTCTAATTTCGCGCTCGATGGACGCTCAACCCTCGCTCGAGCGTAAGACACAAGTCCTCACTCGAGCGTAAGTTTCCTCGCTCGAGCGAACTGTGAACACATGCAAAGTACTGGATGCTCGCATTTCACGCTCGAGCGTAACTTTCTCGCTCGAGCGGAAGGCAGAATCACAGAGTGTACGCTCGAGCGTGGACTTCCTCGCTCACGCGTAGGCTCAAAATCTGGAAATTCCAGATTTGAGTCCTATGCTCAAAATCAAGTTTAAAAGCCAAATTTTTGATCCTCTTGGGCTAAAAACTTGGAAAACACTTGTAAACACCTAATATTACATGTTTCAAAGATCAATTTGATAAATCAAAGCCCAGGGGTGTTTCAATTAAGTCCATTTTCAAACCCAATTTTTCATGAACATGCTATAACATGACATGCATGAATTTAAATCATTTCAAAACTTCAAAACATGCTCTAATGAGCTCAAACCTTCCAAGGACAAGATGAAAACATGAGTCCATGTGATCAACCTCAAAATGCAACAATGTAGACATGCATGCAACAATTAAGCTCTAATTCAACAATTTAACTCCAATTCATGGCTTGAGGCTTTAATCTAACATGAACCATGCACAAATTAACTTGAATACAACAATGAGAGGTTCAATTACCTTACCTAGGTCTTGAATTAGTGGTGTAGGAGCTCAATTTACAATCTACTTCAATTTCCTTAATTCACCAAGCAAGCCAACAAGTTGAGTTCAATTCTCTCTTAATTCTCTCCCTCTCCCTCTCTATGGTCGGCTAATGCAAGAAGAATGGCTGAGCAAAGTGTTTGTTGTGATGTGTAAAGCTCAATAAGTGTTAGGTAGTGGCCCACTAAGGCTAGTTTGGTAAATAAGGCCAACTATGCAATTGATCAATATTTAATCTAATTTAATCATACCTAATCAGTTTTCAGATATATATACATAAAATTACATAATTTCTAATTAGCACAGAATATTAGTCAATTTTTGATGCGGCCGCCGATAAGGCCTTCAATTAGCAGTTCAATCATAAAGACATAAACAGATATGAATCAAACACAGATAGACATGCAATTCAAATAGATACACTCAACCAACCAGTCTCGGATTTCAGTCAATCAGTTCAGTATTTCAGTCAGTTCAATTACTTTCCCATTTGATCTCAGTTTAGCAGTAATCAGTAATCAATCAGTCATTAATCGGTAAACAGTATAAGGGTTGTTACAGCATGCGAGCAGTGGTTTGGCGCCAGTGGGTTTTTTCATAAAGTGTGGGCGGCGAAAGCTGAACCTCATTGGATTCGAGGGGGTATGTCCTTGAGCTTTTATAAGCGCAGTGATGAGGTTGGCGAAAGAGAGGGCCCATGTAGAACTACCCCGAGTGTTGCGCACTTTGACTTCATTAAGGATTCGGTGCATCTGGTTGTAGATCAAAGTAGGGATGTCAACTCAAAACCCGAAGTCAAATCGATGCAAGGCACGGAGGAAGTCCCCTCACCGCTCTTCCTTGTGGCCTAGAGGGATGATATTATCTTTGAGAATCACATCGAGAAAGAGAAGGTGGCGTGCTAAGTTAGCCCGTCGGATGCTAGTACGGTTGTCATCATCATGTCGCCCCTCATAAAATTCAGTTACCAGTGCCGGGATGGTGAGTTCCTGAGTGAATACCAGGAACTGTTCTGCATTGTTAGTGTCCATGGAACAGTGGAGGACCTTGGCAATGGAAGCTGGTGTGACGACTAACTCCACCTCGTCAACAATGGACAAAAAAGCTTCCGGGGCCTCGTCACTGGTGTACATATTTTGGTAAAAGACTCGCATAATGCGAGGATACGTTGGTTCAGTGACGGTGCAGACACCCAAGAGGCCCCGATCTTCAAGTTGCTGGACACTCCACGCAGTGGGTTGATGGCGTCGGAAGTATTCCACATCAAAGGATGTATCACAGGCAACTGGTTGGTTGGCCCAAGCGTCGGTTGGCATATCCCTAAATGCAATGTTAGCATTGCAAGGCTGTTTAGGTGTTCGGCGAGATGACGAAGACATATCTGCACAGAATAATTCAACCAACACAACTAAAAATGTAGAACCATTATATCAGCACTCATCAAATACGGCATGTATGCACAAATTACTCAAAACCTCATTGTCATCACACCACCGGAATTTTATTTTTATTTTTTAATTTATTTATTTTTTTAATATGTTATTAAATTAATTACAGAAAATTAACTTACACTAAGTTAGCATGAGACAAATTTACAAACATACATATGAACTACAATGAGTAAATAAATAAGAAAATAAAATAAAATAATCTAAGTTAGTAGAAGAAAATAAAATAAAATAAAATAAAATTCAGAAAATAAAAAATAAAAACTAAACAGTTAAACTACAATTGAATCACTAAATAAAAATAAAACTAATTCACTAACTATACAATTGAAACTAAACAGTTAAGCTAAATTATTATTAGTATTATTACTTGTATTTCTGAGATTTATTTATTTATTTATTATGATTATTATATATATATATTTTTTTTTTCACATCGCCGCACGTGCGGCTGTTGCTCCCAGATTCAATCTATTCACTTTTTTTTTTTTTGGGGTGTTAGATGAACAATGAACAAAATAGGAATTACAAATAAAGTAAAACTAAAATCAATCAAACTAAAATACAAGATTGAAAGACAAACACCACAAATCTAGAGCACAAGAAGGAATTACCTTGAAAGAGTGAAGAAAGAGAGAAAGAATGGAGAGTCAGCGGAAAAAATGGCCTTCGGAAAGTCGCCGGTTGGAAAATATGGTGATGCGCCGGTGGAAGGTGGTTTTAAGAAAAATGTGGGGTTAATGGTGAAGGAAAAAGAAGTTGGCTATGGTGGAATTTGATGAGCGTGTGGGTGTGTGGGTTTGTGAGGTAGAGAGAGAGAAAGAGAGAAAACAAAGAAGATGATGAGAGGTAGAAAGCGAGAGAGAGAAAGAGAGAGTGTGTGTGTGTATGTTGGAAAGTGATGGTCAAAAAGGGTGTTAGGGTTTGGTTTAAAGTTTTTTTTTTTTTTTAAAGAATAAAATAAAATAAAGAAAGAAAATATATATATATATATGCACGATTTTTTATTTTTTTTTTTTTGAATAAGTAAATAAATAAATAAAATAAAATCTGCAGTTTTTTTTTTTTTGGGCCACTAGTGCGCCCATTTGGGCCGCACGAGCGTTGATTTATTGGCCGCTTGTGCGGCGGAATTAGGCCGCTCTTGCAGCGTGAAAGTAGAATGCTTTTGGGCCTGGGCCGCTCGTGCGGTCTGGGCCTTCACTCATGTAGTGAATTTTTTTTGTTTTTTACTAGACCGCTCGTGCTCCCATTTGGGCCCCACAAGAGCCTATTTTTGGGCCGCTCCTGCGACATAAAAGCAGTAGCCAATTTGGCTTGGGCCGCTCGTGCGCCCATGCTTGGTCTCTCCACACGTGCGGTAGTTTTGGCTGCACGTGTGGTCTGTTGTAATTTTATTTTTTTTTTAAAACCAAGTACAACCAAATTTTTATTTTATTATATATATATATATTATTAATTTTTTTTTTCTTTTTAAATTTTATTTTAAATAAAAACCCAATCACAGTAAAGCATTTCTACCGTCAATGCACATCTGAAATAAAAAAAATAGAACATCACAACTACTGAAATGCACAACACAAGTATAATCTTCACGCGAAAACCACAGGTACTACTTTTCTCTCTAACAGTGTGTGTAACTTTCCTTATTCTCTAACAGGGTGACAGACTAGGTTAATTTGGTATCCAGAATCGAGGCACATAAAGCTAACTCGACCTATGAGGCTGCCATACAGAGTTCAAGCCGGGGTGGTTTTGAAACAATCTCCACACCCCTGGGTATTTAAACCAGACTTTAGTCTCGAAAATTCCAAACATTTGCGTTCTAGGCTTTTCCATTCGAACTCTAGTTTCCACCATCTAAGTTGGTCTCCTAGGAACTCATTACGAACACATTTAGGTGGCTATACCAGACCGTCAGATGTTGTTCGGGCATGGCAAACACCAAAGGAGTTACACCTTTAGAGGATTTAAAGTCTCCTAGACGCAAATAAAGCACAGCAAGAATAAAGAAAAATAGAATAGAATAGAAATGAAAGAAAAGAGAACAAGACATCAATCTCTCAATCATAATAAACAGGGTCCATCAAAGCAATGGACTCAATCATATCCCCATTCCCAATTCCCTCTATATATGGCTTCAGTCTTTGGACATTCACTTTGAAAGTGTGGCCATTCTTTGGATCTTGCACCTCAACGGCACCATGAATAAAGGTCTCAACAACCACAAAGGGACCATTCCATCTTGATCTAAGTTTACTCGAAAAGAGTCTCAATTTTGAGTTAAAAAGCTACACTTTTTGGCCGGGTTCAAAGGATTTTCTATTAATGTGCTTGTCATGGAATTCCTTAGTCCGAGCTTTAAAAATTCTCGAACTCTCATATGAATCATTCTGAATTTCCTCCAACTCATTAAGTTGCAATTTCCGGTTGAGCCTAGTTGCGGCCATATCGAAGTTAAACTTCTTTATGGCCTACAACGCTCAGTGCTCAAGTTCAACCGGGAGATGACAAGCTTTGCCAAACACCGCCCTATATGGTGACATCCCAATGGGTGTCTTATAAGTAGTGCGGTAAGCCCATAATGCATCAATCAAACGTTTTGACCAATCTTTCCTATCTGGCCTTACCGTTTTCTCTATTATGTGTTTCACCTCCCTATTTGAGACTTCCACTTGGCCACTAGTTTGAGGGTAGTAGGGAGTGCCAACTTTATGAGTGATAGAGTATTTCTTAACTACTAACTCAAAGAATCGGTTACAAAAATGCGTACCCTGATCACTTATTATGGCTCTAGGAAATCCAAAACAATTAAAGATGTTTTCATGCAAAAATTTGATTACTACTCTATGATCGTTTGTTCGGGTAACTATCGTCTCCACCCACTTAGACACATAATCCACTACCAAGAGAATATACTCAAACCCGAACGATGACAGGAAATGGCCCACAAAATCAATCCCCCAAACATCAAAGATCTCTACTGTTGGAACAATCTTCTGTGTAAATAAAATAAACTGAAAAATAATCCAAACAAAATAAATAAATTACATACCGGATTTATTTATTGAACCGAATCAAAATTAAGACCAAGTCGAGTGTGTAACACTCTGTCCTTAAGACAGATTCGCCCCGTTATGGTGCTTACGGTTGAGTGGCGTCTATCTCCCAGGATACAATGATCTTCAAAAAACTTGTAGTAGCACTCCACACAAATTTTTACGGCGAACTAGAACCTTGTGTTCTTGCTCTCTGAATTTTATTCTAAAACTAAAATGAAGATTTATGCACAAAACAAATACTGGACAGCAAAGAGACTAATTTCTGGGATCAACCTGGATTGCTGGAAAAGGAATAGAATTTATAGACAAAAATTTTAGTCTGAACAGGTGCAACCTGTTTAAAATAGGTTCTGATTGTATGCCAGAGAACACTATTATTCAAACTATTTTGAACAAGTAACCGTTGGTCAAAGATAAAAGTGTTGTTGCAACTTTTGAACATTTTATTCAAACTTTTGAATAAGCAACCGTTGGTCAAAGTTTCAAAAAAGCTATTGGTACATTATTTATTAAACTATTTGAAATATATATATATATAAAACAAATTGAATAGTTTAATAAATAAAGAAAAGAGGTATAAATTTTAGGAAACCACTTAGGAACCCAATATTTAAATTTAGAATTAAATTAAATTCCCTCAATTACAAACTTTAGGAAACCACTCAAGAACCTAAAATTTGAATTTAGAATTAAATTAAATTCTCACAATAATTTTATTGAAAAATTCAAATGAATTTTATCTAAAAAATTAATGTTAGACCCGAAAACGACGTCAACTTCCCATTCACTCATAAATGGTTTTAACGTTCCGTCTTCACCGTGTGACTTGCCACGCGGCAAGGAACACTTCACCTCTTCGGACCCACCCCAAACAACGTTTGGGCCCACTCAATTTTGGCCTCAAAGTCGGTCCAAAATATGCCTATAAAACACCATTTTTTCCAACAATCCCCCACATGAATGGAATTTGACGGAGAGAAAATGCAACAACATGATCTAATTACAGAGAGTACAGAAATTGGAAATATTCTGCAAAGGATAGGTAGCTTTTGGCTTTGAACCTTCCCTTGTGAGACACTATCGGATTTACTAGCTAACCAGTGAACATGATGTCTTGAACTGTTCAGCCGTTTGTGTAAACCAAGACAATAGAACTCACACAGTATATTCCCAGACACAGTTTAGTTCTCACTATTGTGTTCATTTTGGCCCTGAACAACCTGGTCTTCATGAGTGCTCTAGAGAATTGTAACTCTTCACAAATCTCACAGAACCGGCCCAGTTCACACTCACATAGGTGATTCTTATGAAGAGTATCCTGCCATACTCCACTAGGTTTACCTAGATATAAAAATCATTAAAAGTTTTAATTAACCTAAAACGCTGCAGACATCACTATTTCATCAAAGAAATGGGTAGGAGTTAGACTCCCCAGTGATCCTTCTGAGTCATTCACAACTCGGTTGTCCCTTTGAACCTAGATCTTGGGATCTCCAGTCAACTAGGTTGGGTTGCCGTTGTGGTAACTCTTATTTAATAGGCTTAAGTCCCATTCCCCTCGATGAATTCTCAACTAACTCTCTTGCTAACCCTTTGGTTAGTGGATCCGCTATGTTGTCTTTAGACTTAACATATTCTATGGAAATAATTCCATTAGAGAGTAGTTGTCTTACGGTATTATGTCGACGACGAATGTGTCGTGACTTACCGTTATACATATGACTCTGTGCTCTACCTATAGATGATTGACTATCGCAATGTATGCATATAGCAAGCACCGGTTTTGGCCATATCGGAATATCTTCAAGGAAGTGGCGAAGCCATTCTGCCTCTTCCCCTGCTTTGTCTAAGGCTATGAATTCCGATTCCATAGTAGACCTAGCAATGCAAGTCTGTTTGGAAGATTTCCAAGATACAGCCGCCCCACCAAGAGTAAAGACATACCCACTGGTGGACTTCGAGTCTCTAGTATCCGATATCCAATTTGCATCACAGTATCCTTCAAGTACTACTGGATATCTAGTAAAATTAAGCCCAAGTTACGAGTAAATCGAGATATCTAAGAACCCTTATAATTGCTTTCCAGTGTTCTACTCCGGATTACTCGTATATCTATTAATTTACTTACTGCATAAGCTATATCTGGGCGAGTGCAGTTCATCAAGTACATTAAGCTTCCAATAATTTGGGCATACTCTAATTGAGAAATACTTTCCTGTATATTCTCAGAAAGATACAAATTAACATCTACAGGAGTTCTAGCAAGATGATCATCATCTTTGCTGAATTTGTCAAGTATTTTCTCAATGTAATGAGATTGTGACAAAGTATAACCTTCTGATGTTTTGGTAATTTTCATACCAAGAATTACATCAGCAATGCCATGTATTTCATGTCAAAATGTTTATTCAACATTTTCTTGGTAGTTTTAATCATGTCATTATTACTACCAATGATGAGCATATCATCTACATAAAGACATACAATGACATAACCCTTATCTGTGTTTTTAATATAAACACATTTGTCACACTCATTAATTTTAAATCCATTTGACATCATTGCCTTGTCAAATTTCCCATGCCATTGCTTTGGCTTGTTTTAAACCATATAATGATTTAACCAATTTACACACTTTCTTTTCTTTCCCTGGAACAGAAAACCCTTCTGGTTGTTCCATGTAAATTTCTTCATATAACTCACCATTTAAGAAAGCGGTTTTAACATCCATTTGATGAATTTCTAGATTGTATAGAGATGCAATGGTAATTAGCATTCTAATGGATGTTATTCTAGTAACTGGTGAGTATGTGTCAAAGTAATCTAGACCTTCTTTTGTCTAAAACCTTTGACTACAAGTTTGCGTATTTGTCGATGCTTTCAATTTTCTTTTGAAAATCCACTTGTACCCAAGAGGTTTACAACCTAGTGGCAAGTCCACTAATTCCCAAGTGTGATTTTGCAAGATGGATTCAACTTCACTGTTGACAGCTTCTTTCCATAAAGGAGCTTTAGGACTGGACATAGCCTCTTTAAAAGTTAAAGGCTCATTTTCTAACAAAAATGTTAGAAATCTGACCAAACGATTTTGAAGTTCTAGCACGTTTACTACGCTAGGTTCATTTTCCTCATTTTGATCTAACTCTTGTTCTTGATCATGTTCATGATCATTACTAGTAATAGCATCAAAAGATCTTTTCTTATTACTAGTCTCTTGTCCAGTTTATTTGGAAATACATGTTCAAGAAAGATGCATTCCGAGACTCAATAATAGTATTTACATGCATTTCGGTATGTTCTGATTTATGAATCAAAAACCGATATGCACTACTATTCTTGGCATAACCAATGAAAATGCAATCAATGTTTTAGGACCTATCTTAGTCTTTTTGGACTAGGAATAGCCACTTTAGCCAAACACCCCCACACTTTTAAGTATTTGTAGGATGGTACTCTTCCATGCTACAATTCATAAGGTGTTTGATTATTTTCTTTCGGGTACTTTATTAAGTATATAATTAGCAGAAAGTATTACTTCCCCCCAAAGTTCTGAGGTAATCCAGAACTGATTAACATGGCATTCATCATTTCTTTTTAAAGTCCTATTTTTCCTTTCAGCAATTTCATTTTGCTGAGGTGAGTAAGGAGCGGTGGTTTGGTGAATTATTCCATGTTCTTACAAAATTCACCAAAAGGTGATTCATATTCACCACCTCTATCATTCTAAGTTTCTTGATTTTCTTACCAAGTTGATTTTCAACTTCATTCTTATATTGAATGAAAGTTTCCAAAGTTTCATCCTTGGTTCGAATTAAATAATATATATTCTAGTATAGTCATCTATAAAAGTGATTACATACTTTTTCCTCTGGTTTGAATTGATTTAAAATCACAAATGTCACTATGATTAATTCAAGTGGTTCCGTACTTCTTTCAATTGAATGAAAAGGAGTTTTAGATAATTTTGCCTCAACACAAATTTCACATTTATGATTTGAATCAATGTCAAATTTAGTAAACATTTCATATTAATTAATATACGCAAAGATCCAAAATTAACATGTCCTAGTCTACCATGCCATAAATTTGAAGACTCAAGCAAGTAAGAAGAAAATGTAGTATTATTAATAACTAAGGGTACAACGGTCATTACATTTATCTTGAAAAGGCCATCAGACATGTAACATTTTCCCACATACATCCCATTCTTAGTACGTACAAATTTATCACTTTCAAAAACTAGCCTAAATCCATTCTTACTCAACAAAGATCCGGAAACTAAATTCTTGCGAATATCCGTACATGCAGCACATTGTTGAGAGTGAGTTCCTTTCTGATGTCATTTTCAGAACAATCTTCCCTTGTCCTTCAACTTTGGAAGTTGAGGAGTTGCCCATAAAAAGTTGTTCACCATTGTCCACTGTAGAATAAGATGTGAACATCTTTTTGTCGGCACAAATTATGGCGAGTAGCACAGTGTCCACCCACCATTCTTTAGGATTTCCGACAAGATTTGCCTCGGAAACAACTGCAGAAGATTGATGACATCTACACCATTGGAAATTTTATCCAATTCGGTCATTTTGGCTTTAGCAACCTTCTTACTTGATCTTCCTTTGCCTTTACATTTGTAACGACAATCTTTGGTCTGATGTCCCTCTTTGTTACAAATGTAACACATGCCATTAAACTTGTACTTCTTAGTTTTCCCTCCTTTAGATATCATTTTCTTCTGCCATCTTTTAAAACCAGTTCCTGAGAACTTCTCTGGCTTTTCACCATGATTTACCGGTACTGTCATCACAGGAGAGGGGGTTGGTGCAATTGCAGCCACCACAGTAGTACTTGCTTGGGCATTTGTTTCAGTAGCCATCAATTCTAATTTATAAAACAAAATTAGAATTAGAATTTACACTACACAGAAAATTAAACCAAATGCACAGAATTAAATTCTGTAAAAATAAAAGAACCAAGAATGTAGCTTTTATTTTCCAATTAATTTGAAAATAAAATAAAATTTTATTTAAACAAATTAATTCCACACAGAAAATAAAAGAAATAAAAACTATAACTTTTATTTTTCAATTAATTTGGAACTAAAATAAATTTTATTTAACCAAAATAATTTTCACACAGAAGATTAAATTCTGTAAATAAAGAAATAAGAATATAACTTTTATTTTTAATTAATTAGGAAATAAAATAAAATTTTATTTAACCAAATTAATTCCACACAAAAAATTAAATTCTGTAAAATAAAAGAAATAAAAATATAACTTTTTATTTTTCAATTAATTTGGAAATAAATAAAATTTTATTTAACCAAATTAATTTCACACAGAAATTTAAATCTCTTGTTACACTCCAATAATTAAATACTGAAACAGAATTTTTAATTAATGAAAACTCAGAAAATAATTTCTAAAACTCAAAATTAATTTCTGAAAAAATTTCACAAAAATATATTTGAATTGTTAATGATACCAGTATCGTACTACTAGTTGTTGTCAAGAAAAAGAGACAGTATATTACTACTATCTGTCAAATAGCATATAATCACTATTTGTTTTTCCAACTAAAATATTATTTTGTAAATCCACAGAAAATAATTTTATTTCGAAATTATTTATGGAGAAAGAAAAGAGAAACAAACGAAAATTCTGTAAACAGAATAATTCGATTCTGTCTTAAGATTGTTGGAACAATCTTCATGTAAATAAAATAAACTGAAAAATAATCCAAACAAAATAAATAAATTACATACCGGATTTATTTATTGAACCGAATCAAATTAAGACCAAGTCGAGGTGTGTAACACTCTGTTTAAGACAGATTTGCCCGTTATGTGCTTACGGTTGAGTGGCGTCTATCTCCCAGGATACAATGATCTTCAAAAAACTTGTAGTAGCACTCCACACAAATTTTTACGGCGAACTAGAACCTTGTGTTCTTGCTCTCTGAATTTTATTCTAAAACTAAAATGAAGATTTATGCACAAACCAAAATACTGGACAGCAAAGAGACAATTTCTGGGATCAACCTGGATTGCTGGAAAGGTAGAATTTATAGACAAAATTTTAGTCCGAACAGGTGCAACCTGTTTAAAATAGGTTCTGATTGTATGCAGAGAACACTATATTCAAACTATTTTGAACAAGTAACCGTTGGTCAAAGATAAAGTGCTGTTTCAACTTTTGAAACATTTTATTCAAACTTTTGAATAAGCAACGTTGGTCAAGTTTCAAAAAAGCTATTGGTACATTATTTATTAAACTATTTGAAATATATAATATATATATATATAAAAACAAATTGAATAGTTTAATAAATAAAGAAAAGATGTATAAATTTTAGGAAACTTAGGAACCCAATATTTAAATTTAAAATTAAATTAATTCCTCAATACAAACTTTAGGAACCACTCAAGAACTAAAATTGAATTTAGAATAAATTAAATTCTCACAATAATTTTATTGAAAAAATTCAAATGAAATTTTATCTAAAAATTAATGTTAGACCCGAAAACGACGTCAACTTCCCATTCACTATAAATGGTTTTAACGTTCGTCTTCACCGTGTGACTTGCCACGCGGCAGGCATGCACTTCCCTCTTCGGACCCACCCCAAACAACGTTTGGGGCCCACTCAATTTTGGCCTCAAGTCGGTCCAAATTATGCCTATAAACACCATTTTTTTCCAACATCTACCACAAGAATATGGGACATTGGCATCATGTCACGCCGAGATCGAACCCATTTGTTGACAACGCAAACAGTTCTACAAAATGTGATGGGCATCTTTAAAAATTATGGGCCAATACCCGCTTGGTAAAATCTTGGCGGTCGTTTTTATGCCACTAAAATGACCGCCATATGCAAAAGAATGACAAAAAGTAAGAATGTTATGCACTTCACTCTCCGGCACACACCGTCAGATCACTTGGCCGGAGCAATATTTAAACAACTCTGGATCCTCCCAAAAATAATACCTGACCTGCAAAAGAATCGGTCTTTGTCTTGCTTAAACCAATTTTGAGGAATTTGCCCAATGGCCAAGTAATTCACAATATGTGCAAACCATGGGGGGCTCGCTCGTGACACCACAAGGAGTTGTTCGTCCGGAAACGAATCATGCAAAATTAGAGGGTCACTAGTATACTCAACAAGGATTCGGGAGAGGTGATCCACCACCACATTCTCAGAACCTTTCTTATCTCGAATCTCTAGGTCAAATTCCTGAAACAAGAAAATCCATCTAATTAACCTAGGTTTGGTCTCTTTCTTTGATAGTAAATACCGCAAAGTGGCATGATCAGTGAAGACTATGACCTTGGAACATAAGAGATAGGATTTGGAATTTATCTAAAGCAAAGACCATAGCTAGCAACTCTTTCTTGGTGATAGTGTAATTCAATTGTGCATCCGTGAGAGTGTGACTAGCATAGTATATAGCATATGGTACCCTATTGACCCTTTGACCCAACACAACCCCAACAGCATAATCTGAGGCATTACACATGATTTCAAAGGGAAGTGACTAATCCGGTGATTTCATGATTGGGGCGGTGGTAAGGGCCATTCTCAGTGTTTCAAAAACCTTCAAGCATGCTTCATCAAAGATAAAAGGCGCGTCCTTAGCAAGTAAACTACACAAAAAGTGATATTTTACTAAAATCTTTGATGAACCTCGGTAAAAACCTGCATGCCCTAAGAAAGACCTAATTTGATGCACAGAATTAGGTTGGAGGAAGCCTGCAATGAGGTCAACCTTAGCTTGAGGGAAAAAGAAATGGCAAAGGAATTAAAAGAAACAGAAATGAAAGGAAACATGTTTTTCGCGTTTATTCTTACTGGATGACTTACCAGACGACCTGCATTTTGCTAACAGCCAAAAATTTATAATTGGAGAGCCGGATATCAGATACAAGAATTCCTCAAATTTTTACTCAGATTTTATGAAATATTTGATACACCGTTGGAGATGCCCTTAGAACCTATGTTGTACAAAATCTTTCAGATTTTAGTCAAACAAAATCATGAAGTTTTCAAATTTATGAGAGACTAGTTAAAAAAGGGTCCTTTTTTAGGATAAATTACCAACAGGTCCTAATAGTTTGACTTAATTCCCATCAATTCCTATTGAAAATAAGTTTTAGTAAAATCCTCGCCAAAAATAATTTTTTGTGATTATTTTTTTGTATATGTTGTTAATAAAAATTGAAAATTAGTGAATTTTTTTTGTCACAATTTTTATAAATTGTCACTAAAACTTACAATTAGTGACGTTATTCTATGACGAAATTTTCAAACTGTCACTAAAATTTGAAAATTAGTGACTTTTTTGTGACGATTTTTTTAAATTGTCGCTAGAACTTATAATTAGTGATATTTTTTGTAACAATTTTCAAACAATCGCTGAAAATTAATAATTAGTGTTCACATATTAGGACCTATTGAATAATAAGTCTATACATTAAAACCTACACGTAAATCCTCCACTTTTTATAGGGTAGGAAACTGTTGGAAGAGTTGAATTAGGGTTAATTTTTTCCCCCTTTTTTGTTCTTTAAGAGTTATTGAGCATGACTTAACTTCAGATTGGCGTTCACACCAAATAGAGTGCTTAGATTATAGACTATAGTATAGTATGGATAATGAACTTTTAAGATACTCTTCTAAAAAATATATGGAGAATATAGGAGTGGAGAGAGCAAACATATAAAGTGGATGCTCTGAAGTATAGGAATTTCTATATGGGTTTTTTAATATTTATATCTATGCTGAAATAAGGATGCTTTCATTGTCTAACTGTTTGTATATCCACTGAGCAAAATTTAATACACATTAGTGTTTCTTGGACTCACTGGAAAAAAAAGGAGGCCGTGTCTCTTGATCGTCTCTGCATATCTTTTTTCTACTTACTGTGTTATGTTCCTATGCTTCTTGCGTTGTTTTGGGGACTAGGAAGCTCTTTTTATATCACAGACCAGCTTGATTTTATCTGAATTAGGTCACACACTGATAGGACTGAGGGAACCATTTTGAGAATACAAAGTGCTTCGTCTTCATTACCAACATGAAAATACCGTAGCATGGTATGTGCATCAAAGCCACCAACGCATACCTGCACGAAGCCGTAAAAAATAAACTACTTTTTAATGAATACTCACTACTACGCGCCCCTTTGGTAACTTTGCCTTTTTTAGTCACTACAAAAATTAAAATTTTAGAGATTAAAATTTAAAAATAAAATTATTTTTAGAGAATAAATATTTTTGTTGCGAAAAGTTTTGTTATTATATTTTTAGCAACGAAAATTAAACATTAGTGATAAATGATTATCCTTTTGGCACTAAATTTTTTATCTCAAAAAATAAATTATTTTGAAACCAAATTATTTTGTCTCGAAAAGAGTATTTATTAGTGACATTTTCAAAATTTTATCGCTAAAAGCCTTGTTTTTTACTTTTCGGGCCGACTTTTTAACGACTATCCTCACGACGATAGAAATTGATCTCTAAATGTCTTTTTGCAACAAAATTTTTACTAGAGACTAAAAAATTTAGTCTCTGAAATTCTTATATGTTGTAGTGAGTATTTTTTTTGCTTTTTGGCTTTTTTATGAAATAAAAAAAGTTAATGTGTTTGAAATGTTTTTTTTAGTTGAATAGATAGTTACAAGGAAAAAAGTAATTTATTTATGTGCATGATGTGACATTTTAACTTCTTAATTTTTTTATTTATTTTTTGGTGATTTTTTTGCTTTTTCAACCAAAAAAAAGGAGCCTCGGCCAACAGTTGACGCAAATAATGAAAAGGCCATGGCGAAAGCCTTTTGAGCGAGCCATCATACGTCAGCAGAAGGGTGGATACTAATATGGTGGGAGCGAAGTAGTTGATGATAGGTGCTTGGCACGGCCTGCATGGTATATAGCCAAGTTCGTCCCATGATAAGATTATACAGCGAAGGAAGCTTGACAACCAAAAATTCCACATCCACTGATCGGGAGCTCGCTCAAACTGGCAGTGTGATTTTGTCCAACGGATATTCCGGATTAGCGTTGAAGCCGAATAAAGGATAATGAGCTGGAGACAGGTCCGACTTGGTAAAGTCGAGTTTGATAAAGGTCTGGTAGTACATAACTTCTGAAGTGCTCCCTTGGTCAATGAGAACCTGTTCAACGGTGAATCGGTTGACGCGTAGTTCGATGACTAAGGGATCAATGTGGGGGAGCGTTATGCCGACCAGATCAGAATCATCAAAAGAAGTGCTCACAGCTTCATGGAGCCGTTTCACCGGTGTGATGTGCTTTTGGAGGTTAGGATGCGACTGAATTATATGTACTGCAGAAGCCATCGGCAAGCTGTATATCATATGAATTATGCCGAGTGGAGGTGAATCCTGCCGTAAAGCAACTGTTTTGGTTGAATCGTTCTTTCGGGCGTATTGCTTAAGCCGACCATCTTGTACCAACTCCGCAAGGTGATCTTTCAAAGCATAACAACTTTCGGTATCATGACCATGGTCTTTGTGATATTCGCACCACCTATCCCGTCTCCTTGTGTCGAGAGGTCCCACCATCTTGGGTGGCCATTTGAAGAACGGCAGATGTTGTACTTTAGACATAACCATGCTGATCGACTCTGATAACTCCGTATATTTCTTGTCTGCGCGCCTTATGCGCCTGCTATCCACTTGAAGTTGCTCATTAGACCGATGTGGACATTGGTCGTTTGATCGGCGCGAATCTCGTCTTTTATCTCGTTTCGTCCGATTTCGTGGTTCAGGGCTTCGTGATGGTATAGAATTTATCAACTGGATGATTTCAGATGGCGCCGTCTTGTTGGCCTTGTGCCCGGCTTTGACCCACAGGGCGTCATCTTCCACTTTGCAATATTCCTCGACTTTCTTCATTAACGACCAAACTGTTTTGAGGGGCCTTCTGGTTAAGGGGCTGCGGAGAGCACTATCAGGATGCAACCCCATTTTAAAGGCGGTGATGACCATGGAGTCATTGCAGGCATCATCTACGAGATTAAAGCATTTTCAATAGCGCGCCGAATACGCTCGTAGGGTTTCCCCTGGTTGGATTTGCATTGCCCAAAGAGAATCGGCCTGCTTCGGCTGGACCTCATTGGTGATGAACCTTGCCTTGAAGGATTTTTGGAGTTGATGGAAGCTTTTGATAGATGCCGGCTCCAATTTATAGTACCATCTGACAGCCAAAGGTCCCAAACTGCTCGGAAATATTCGACACATGAGGGCTTCGTTGTCTGCGTGTAGCGTTATGGCTTGCTTATAATGACGGATATGATCTATGGGGTCCGATTATCCATTGTATAGGGTGAACGATGGAGCTTTAAACTTTTTGGGTAACACTGCCCTTGCGATCCTTCGAACAAAGGGGTCATGTTGATCCTCTTCATCTGAACCATTTCTTCTTCGCTTATTCCGTGCACATGGACTCTCTTCGGAGGAACTGAAGGTTTCGACTCGTCCATTCTTTTTGGATTCGGGGGATGATGAGTTAGAATCACCGTCACTATCTTGTCTCCAAACTCGAGGTCGTCGACCGTCTCTTCTCAGAGGTCGTCTTGGATCTTGGCGTGCGGCCTATTGGGATTTTGCCACCTCCAAGGCCAAATTCTGTCAAAGGCGCTCGTTCTCAGCGATCATGTTTTCCAACCTCTGTTCGTTTTGCTTCGCCTGATCTATGATCGCTTGCATTGTCTCATGTGCTGATGTCGAAGGTGAGGTCTGGGTAACTGAGTCGAAGTTCAAGGTTCTTCGTGCAGCGATGTTCTCGGGCCCAAGCATGTTGCTTGGAGTGGTTTCATCTCGTCGCGTAAGGTCGTCAGCGACTATCGGAGGATTTTCTGTTACATCCACCATGGATATACTGGAGTATTCCCACAAACGGCGCCAATTGTAAAGAAGTGGTTCGGAAACACTCTTTGGATCCAGTTGGACGCTCGTGATCCCCAGCTAGTCACCTGAAAAGGAATGAACACTCCGGTCGAGGGTGCCGGAATTAGCACTCCAACGGATAAGTCAGTGTATACTCTTTTGGTTGCTTATATCTCAAGTTAAACTTATTTGTTCTCACATACCTCTTTTGGCTGATGCTCCTCTTATTTATAGTCGTTCTTGATGTTGATGGTTGGGCCCACCTTTCGTCCAATGAACAATCGCTCATTCGGCTATATCTTCATATTCGGCCCAATCTACAACTGATACAGAGGCCGATCTGGTTATTCGGCCTCTGTCCCTCGGGGCTGGAGCCGTATTGTACACGATCTAATTTCCTTCTTTAATATATTCGGCTATCCTACGCAATAGTTTACTCGGCCCCCACAATAATATTACATTATTTTAGATAACATGCCAATGAATCTCAAAAATTATAAAAACTAAAAGAACATATTATAATTCACTGTATGAAATTCAATTAAATTTGCTTACTATTTAAACATGCAACTATAATAAACAAAACATCCTTAATAGCATGTTAAAATTTCTTTATGAAAATTCTAAAAATAAATTCTAATCTTTCATGCCTTTTAAAATAAACCAAATAAATCCAAATAAAACATAATAATTCTAGAATTTATACAAAATAAGAGGACGCAGTTTTTTTTATTTTATTTTAATGTTTGTCAATAAATAAAAACAATACTTAATGACATACAATAATTTTCCAAGATGAAATAGATTCAGAACAGGAGTAATTTTAGATGCAAATACTACAATCTCATAACAGAATGAATTCTACTAATCCCTCTAAGTAATTCATCATGCAATAGCTCGTCTTTGATAGACGTCAAATTAAATTTTAATCCATCAAGTTTCATATATATATATATATATATTAAGATGAATCAAACAATGAATATTTATTCTGATAATTCAAACTTTAAATAATATTAAACTATATAGCACAATCACAAGTCATGTATAATGATGGCATCATGTTGACTGAAACTTCACTATTAAGTATTAGACTATCAATTTTATATTCAAAAGTATGATGGCCTGCAAGTTCCAAAACTTCCTTGACAGAAGAAAATAAACAAAGGGCCCAGACTAAACAGAGACGTGGTGTGCTCAGACTAATCAAAATATTAGGAAGCGTAAACCAAAATAATATATTTATAGCCAACAAAACAAATCGAACACATGAAGAAAATTATCATGTCAAAATCATAACAAAACATGGGCCCAGCAAGTGTATAAAACAGAACGCAATAAGATTTGGTCTCCATAACATACAATAACGCTAAACAACAAGGACAGAAGGTGGCTCTGATACCAATTGTGAGAATTAAAATAATTTTAATTCAGAAAGAAAAAGATCTCCTGTCATGATGTTTAAGCCTTTAAATCTTTATCCTTGAACATATAAACAAAACCCACTCACAGAACACTTTTACAGAATCATATGAAAAAAGTGAAAGGAATTGAGTTTCAAGCCTATTCTATTCACAAAACAACGTCTATGTTTGATAGCTGCACAGACATATATATAGGTAGGTTTGGATCCATATCTAAGTGTAACTCCTTATAACTTCCCACCATCAGGGAAGTTGTAAGGTCCCATGAAACCACCATATGAGATAGTGAACAGACGTTAGTTACCCATTAACCATTAAACTAATTAAATATATATAATATAAATAACTAAATAAATAAAACAAACATGTGGTATATGGGTCACTTTATAGATATTCTTACAATTTCTGTAGGGGTTTTTTTTATATTTACATCTACACTGAAATAAGAATGCTTTCATTGTCTAACTGTTTGTATATCCCACTGAGCAAAATTTAATATACGTTAGTGTTTCTTGGACTCGCTGGAAAAAAAAGGAGGCCATGTCTCTTGATCGTCTCTGCACATCTTTTTTCTACTTACTGTGTTATGTTCCTATGCTTCTTGCGTTGTTTTGGGGACTAGGAAGCTCTTTGTATTTCACAGACCAGCTTGATTTTATCTGAATTAGGTTACACACTGATAGGACTGAGGGAACCATTTTGAGAATAGAAAGTGCTTCATCTTCATTACCAACATGAAAATACCGTAGCATGGTATGTGCATCAAAGCCACCAACGCATACCTGCACAAAGCCGTAAAAAATAAACTACTTTTTAATGAATACTCACTACTACTACGCGCCCCTTTGGTAACTTTGCCTTTTTTAGTCACTACAAAAATTAAAATTTTAGAGACTAAAATTTAAAAATAAAATTATTTTTTAGAGACTAAAATATTTTTATTGCAAAAAGTGTTACTATATTTTTAATAATGAAAATTGAACATTAGTGATGAAGATTTATCCTTTTGGGACCAAATTTTTTATCTCAAAAAATAAACTATTTTAAAACTAAATTATTTTGTCTCTAAAAGACTATTTATTAGTGATTTTTAAAATTTTATTGTTAAAAGCCTTCTTTTTTACTTTTCGGGACGATCTTTTAACTACTATTCTCACGACGATAGAAATTAATCCCGAAATGGCTTTTACAACAAAATTTCACTTTTAGAGACTAAAAAATTTAGTCTTTAAAACTCTTATATGTTGTAGTGAGTATTTTTTTACTTTTTAACTTTTTTATGAAGTAAAAAAAGTTAATGTATTTGAAATATTTTTTTAGTTGAATAGATAATTGCAAGGAAAAAAGTAATTGATTTATATGTGTGATGTGATATTTTAACTTTTTAAATTTTTTTTATTTTTGGTGATTTTTTTTGCTTTTTCAACCAAAAAAAAAGGAGCCATGGCCAACCGTTGACGCAAATAATGAAAAGGCCATGGCGAAAGCCTTTTGAGCGAGCCATCATACGTCAGCAGAAGGGTGGATGCTAATGCCCTATTTGGTAGGGTTTATTTCTAACTTATTTCAGTTTTTAACTTAATTTAAATTATTTTGATGTGTTTGGTTCAGCTTAACAATACAGCTTATAGCTTTTTGTAAGTCAAAAATCAACTTATTCTTTGAGTGGGGGAGGAGAAGCTTAATTTATAAGTCAAAAATCAACTTATCTTCATAGTTATAAGTTATAAGCTGTTAAGATATAAGATATAATCACTTTCCCACAACTCTACCAAACGAGACCAATATGGTGGGGCAAAAAGTTTTTTTGGCCACTGTTTTTCATGCTAATACTTATTTTTGGCTACTTAATTTAGTTATATTTGGTGTTGGAATTATTTGCATTTGTCATAAATAATTTGCATAGTACTAATTATATATGACAAGTATAGAGCAGTGAAATTCCAAGAAAAAACATCTTTATTTCAAGCTATTCCAAATTTTTGCCAAAACTAGTTTGCTGATTTCAGTGAATCAAATGCAAGAGAATCAACTGCATGAACTATATACAAAGTTCTTATTCGAATTATCACCACCCCCACAACCCCCACACACACATGGCGGGTGGTGATTGGAGGGCAGGAAAAAAAAGAAAAAAAAGAAAAAGAAAATGTAAAAAACCAATGAGAGAGAGAGGGGGTCAAAGGGGTGGGGGGAAAAGGGGGCATGAAACATTTTTGTTCGAATAAAATGTACTTAAGACTTATTTGTTTCCTAATTAATCAAAGATACCATAATGGCGAAAAAGGAGACTTGTTTGTGTTGGAAAATTTGGTTTTATAAAGCTTATTTTGGGCTAATTTTTTTTAACCCAAAATTGAGTGGGCTCCAAATGTCTTTTGGGGTAGGTCCGAAGAGGTGGCGTGTTCCTTGCCACGTGGCAAGTCACACGGTGAAGACGGTTCGTCAAAACAATTTATGAGTTGATAGAAAATTGACGTCGTTTTCTGGTTCGTGGAATGGACAATTAAAGAAGTAAATTTGAATTTACTTGAAATGGGTTGTCCCACATTGAAACTTGAAGAGAACTTATGTATGTATATAAGCTCTAGATTGTAACACTTGAGTTGGGCTCTGAAGGGCACTCCAAGTTTGTAGAAGGAATGAGTTATGGACAAAGTGAACCTTAGCTCAAACCACCACGCGTGCCGTCCAACCAGCCAGGCCCCAGGTGTGGGTTGGGTCAATTTTAATATTAATTTTTTGGACAAAATTTATTTGAATTTTTTAATGAAATCAAATTCAAATTTTGTGTCAAAAATTAAATTAATTTTCTATCCATTTTTATCTCCTTCAGTCCGAAATTTCCAACAAGTTAACTGCTCATAACTGCTGCAGTTACACAGATAGAAACTGCACAGATCAATCTATCTACCAGATCTGTTGAATTTTGGACTGCATCTATTCATTCAAAATTTGCACCTGTTTGGTTCAAAATTGAACCTGTTCGGGCAGATTATTTTGCCTATAAATATCAGCATTGTTCCAGCAGTTTTATCATCTAAAAAATAATCTGAAAGTTTCACTTTGCTGTCTAGTTTTGCTCTTTGCATAAATACTCTTCATATTAGTTTTTTTTTAGGAAAAATAAAGAGAATAGAATATAAGGTTTTGTTCGCCGTACAAGTTGTTTGGAGTGCTACTACAATTTGTGAAGATCATTGTATCCTAGGAGTTACGCCACTTAACCGTAAGTACTGTAGCGAGGCGAATCTATCTTAAGGACAGAGTATCACACACTCGACTTGATTTTAAATATTTATTAGGTTCGATAAAATAAATTTAGTACATAATTTATTTATTTGTTTGATTTATTTTAATTTATTTATTTTACACAAAAGATTGTTTCAACAGTTTGTTTCCTAATAAATCAAAGAGTAGATGTTTTATGATGACATACCATAGTGGCGAAAAAGGAGATGACAAGTCCAGAAATGGGTACGGCCACCTGTTGCAAACAGATATCGTTATAAGATATTGAAAACGGAGGCGTGTGCATAACAGAGAAGGCGAAAAGGAGAGTTAGTTTACCAAAGCGAGACAGAGGCGTGAACGATCCATTGGAAAACAACATAAAAAGATGTCCAGAGGATGAAGTATGATATTCGGAACCAAGGGAAGCGCTGAAAGTGAAAAATGATTTTGACAAAACTCATGAAAAGTAATTTGGAAATCGAAATTAATGGAAACACAAACGAGGTGATTTGACTTACCAGGGAATTCAAAGCAGTGTCACCAAGAAGGAAAACTGCATTGGTTGTGTGCATGCTTATTATCAACTGGATTATGAAATTGGTTAGAAAACAAAAACAAAAACAAAAAAACAAATGTTTATCAAACAATAAAAATAGCAAATCTCAGTATTTTGTGTATTTACTGCCCATAAGTAGAACTTTATCCTAAATACAATGCTTGTTTGTTTGTGTTTTCATTTTTGTTTTTCATGTTTTCTAAAACAAAAGTAATGATAAGTTCGATAAATACCCATCAACTTCATTTTTGTGCTTCTTTTCTTTTTTAAATTCGAAGACAACTTTTTCATGTTTCTAAAATGTAGGATGGTCTCAGAAAATTTTGTCAAAAACATTTTTCAGAATTAGTTCACCGAACAAGTTTATAGAAAATGAAAATAAAAAACATAAAATGAAAACATAACCAAAACAAAATAGCAAGAAGAATGCTTTTCAGATTTAGATACAGGTGTTGCGATAAAGTTGTGAATGCACTAGTTGAGGAAGCAAAATTTTGATTACTTACAAAATTTAGATTGTAATCTTTGAGTTCCAAAATCGGTACTATAATGATCCAAAAAACGCAGTCAGTGAGAATCACTGCACCTGCATTCATCTATTCAAAAACAAAAAAACAAGAAACAGTCAGATAGTCAAGAACCGAGTGTGACAAAGCTATTTTGTTTCCTATTTTGCATTAATCAACTCTTTTGGACAAAGAAATCAGAAACCAAATAAATAAAAACAAAAGCGTTTTTAATAATAAACAGATAAAGACCATACTCTAACAAAGCAATATCTGTTTTTGAAAATGAGAAAAAACACTTATCATTCAAGCTACTTCAATAACAATTATTTTAATTAACCTGGAAAATTATTTGAAACATATAGCCCCAAAATCCTGCTGTTTGGCGAACTTCGCGTTCTTGATTAGGTCCCGAGGAGAGTTTTTCGCCATTGGATGCATTTGAATTTTCCAAATTTTTAGGAGTTGTATTGTTGCCTTGCTCGGCATCAAAGTCCTCGGTATGAATTCTATCGCCACTTACTTTTTTATGATATCGGTAGCAACCATACATGGAGAGCAACGATCCGAGCTAAAAATAAAGTTATGAAGACCATGATGAAATCGGTTCAAACATAGACTTAAAAGGAGTGCTAGTGATTAGGGAAAAAAAGATGTTTAGAGATCGATGGCATACCCCAAAATAAATGGTTATGAGCGTAAAAGTCCACCTGTCCAACATCGAATTTCACCAATTAATTAAAACTCACATTATTGAAAATTATTTTAGGCTATCTTTCCAATCAAAAAATTATTCTGACTCTATTTTCTGTACCAAAAAGAAAAAGAAAATCTTCTTTAACTCTTTATGGAAAGAAAGCAAACTCATAGTTCCCTTCTTTAACTCTTTATGGAAAGAAAGCAAACTCTTTAAAAAATTACTGTGGAATCCATGAAATGTGCAAACAAAACTCATTTGACAACACTGTAAATAAGTTATGTATTGGCTTATTAGTTTATTTAGATCGCATCATCTTTCTACAATTTTACACGTCTTTTTATAATAAATAAAAAACCAATTTATAAGCCATACCCAAAATATTTATCATATAAGTTGGCTATATCTATGATAAATAATATAATTATCTTTAAAATAAAATATATTTTCCATCATGCTCTCTGATTGATATAAGGGTATTTTGATATTTCACAAGGATTCACAAATTTTTCTCTATGGTTTGGATACTACCTACTTTATTCTTGATTTCAGAGTTCGGGTGTTTTGATATTTTTACAATTATGACCTGTAGCCATAATTATTTATATACGTAGTTAAAGGTGACTATTTGTATATCTCGCTTATAACTCTTTTTAATTATAGTAAAACTGCAACTGCCTTTAAAAACTGCAACCGCCTTGACTTTGCTCTAGTTTTGAAGTGAATTAAGTAAATCTTCAACTCTTATACATGTGTGTGATTCATAATTCTTGTTTATTTGTTTTTCTTTTTTCCGTGTCTCACTAATCCTAATTAGAAATTCTGCAATTCCTTACATGAAAGACTCAAAAGTCACAAGAAAATTAATTTGGTGAAAAATAATGAAAAATTCAAAAACACTCACCATTTGTTTCTGCAAAAATATTTTTCGAAATTCAAAAACATATTTTGCGTTCATTTTCACCAAATTAAATTTTTAGTATTTTTTATATAAAAAAAAAAAAATTCTCAAAACAAAACCGAACAGAAAGATAAAAAGTAAAACCGATGAAATGGAGTACTTACTGAGTGTAGAAGTAAAATATATCGCCACCATTGACAACAATATTTAAAATCAGAAGAATCAAAAGCACAAAGAAAGCGAAAACTCGGAATCCCAGCAACCAAACAGGGTGAATTCCTTTCAAACATGGCTTCCAAACTTCATCCTCATACAGTATTCCTGCTGCTGGCTCTTCCTCTGTTTCTCCTCTCCCATCTTTTGAATTGTGCCGTCTTTCGTACTTTAAAATAAGAATTGTTGCGAAAACCATTGAAATTAAAACCCAAATGGCGCAAAGCAAGAACCTCCAGTTCAACCAGTAACTTGGAGTGGCTGTATTGACAGTCATTTTTGGTTGCCAAGAATTTCGCGACGGTCCTGCTAAGAAATTCATGCTGTTTTTACTTCTAGTTCAATGGGTATGTGTTTCCAAATGAAAAACAACTTGGAATTCCAAAAGATTGAAGTGGGGAAGAAAATGAGAAATTTATCTTTAATTTTTTTTTAAAAAATGGGTGATTTATGCAAAATTTTGAAGTTTTCAATCACTTCTTGATGGTGATTTAGGTGAAAATAAATAATAGAATTTTAAAATATGGGCTTTTTGGTGTAATGCTAAAAAAAACCACAGAATTTCACTGTAGCATCTGAAATTATAGGAAACCCAAACTTTTAAATGACAAAACACAAAAACAAAAACAAAAACAAAAACAAAAACAAAAACAGAACGGGGCAAATTTTAGAAATTAAAGATTCAAATATGATATTTAGCTAGACTATTTGGAAAATTATTGAATGTGTCTCAAAACCAAGAAACAAAAAAACCCAAATTTTGAGAAGAACTGAAGAACAGTGTCAATTATGAATGAGTTCATCATATATATATACATATATATAGCAGCTACAGAGAAAGTGTCTGATATTGATCAAACAAAACCCATGAAGAAACTTAAAGAGATTCCAAACTTTAAGTGGGTATTTGCAAAGAAAGCTATATATACAAAATTTTATAAAATTTTATTGTTATATAGAAATGAAAGAAGAAAAGAGAGTCAAGTTATTAATTGTAAGCAAAGGAAAGGAGGGATACTTACAGGGGAAGCAGGGAGATGCTTTGCTTCTTTAGCTTTTTGGTTTGGAGAGAGAGAGAGGAGAGAGAGAGTTGTGCTTGGAGCATAAGCTTCTCTTTTTCTTTTTTTTCTTTTTCTTTGTTTTTTTGTTATCCCAATTTAGATCTTGTGCCTGTAAACATAGACCAGACTGTAGTCTAATGTCACAATCTCACTAGTATGCACATGCATATATAAAATTTATGGTCTTCTTGTCACACTTGTTTTGTTGTTCTTTTAATAACCTCAGGCTTATTTTGTTAATTGACTAAAATAATTAAAAAATTTAAAAAAAAATTTAAAAAATTCAAATTTTTTTTATCAGAATTAAAAAGTCAAATTTGTTGTCTTTTTTTTTTCATAAAAAATTAAAAAATTAACTAAAATAACTAATTCACGAAACAATCCTCATTTTTTTTTAAGTCCTCTTTTAACCTTTAGCTAAAAAGGTCACATCTTAAAAATATATATATGTATTTAATAATTTTTTTAATAAAATTTGTGCCAAACTTTTTTATTTTTGGGGTCAATCTAATGTATAAGGAACTATAAAAATGAAAAAATCCAAAAAGAAATCATTAAAGATAAAATAAAAATAAGGAAGAAGAAGATATTTTTTTTAAAAATTCGTCTTTAATGAATTTTTTTTTCATATCTTTTTAGTTTTCTGATTCATCTAGTTAAGTAGAATCTACCAGTCTAAATATTTTTGTGGGAAAAAAAAAAATCACCAAAGAAGAAAAAAAGAATCAACAAAAAAGGACCTAACACCTACTAAAAAATCAAAAAACTAACAATTCATACTAAAAAATCAAAAATTCCTCTTTCTCTTTACTTTTTGTATATATTTTCGTAAAAAGTCAAAAAATCATCCTAAACATACTAATTTTTTTTACATCACATTTTAGCAAAAAAGTCAAAAAGTTACAAAAAAAACATGTTCCCAAACGAGGCCTTAAGCCTTGCTTGGAAAGAACTAAAATGACTAAAGCTTCGTTTGGTTTTAGATTTTTGGCTAAAAAAGTATAAAAAGAAAAAATTGGCTACATAAATCAATAAGATAAAATGTCATATCTAAACCATAATCATTACACTTTTTTTCTCACAAAAGTCAAAATAGTCAAAAAGCCCAAATCAAACGAGGCTAAAAAACTCGGGTTAAAAAATCCTCAAGACCAAAAAGTCAACTAAAAAAGCAATGCCAAATGAAGACTAAGGTTCGTTTGGGAAGTGGGTTTGCTTTCTGACCTTTTTGCTTTTTTTACTATTTTAGCCTGGGGCTAAAAACCCTGGTTTGGGAAGGGCTTTAGGCTTTTTTGACTTTTTTGTGAGAAAAATAATGTAAGGATTATGAGTTAGATGTAATGTTTTATCTTATTGGAATAAAAAACCTATTTTGTTTTTTGGTGGCTATTTTATCCAAAAAAAAACCTCAAAACTATTTTTGGGAACACACTAAAAAAGCCAGCTTTTTGGCTTTTCAACTTTTTTAACCAAAAAAGTCAGCTTTTTTACTCAAAACAATCCAGCTTTTTGCCAAAAAAGTCACCAAAAAAGTCAAAAGCCAAAAAGTCAACTTTTTACCAACTTTCCAAAACATCACTATTTTCCCAAAGCACAAAAAGACAAAGGAAAATGTTTTTTTTCCCGAATTTGAGCCCCCCGAATCAAATAGAAGAGAAGAGAGAAAGAGAAGAGAGGGGAAGAGGAGGAAGGGAGGGGAAGAGACGGCAGCCCCTCCGCCCGATCGTCGCCCCGCCGTCGCCTCGTCGCAGCTCATCACAGCCCCGCCGTTACCTCCGCCTCCGTCTCTGCCTTTGCCTTTGCCTCCGCCTCCGCTCCCTGTCTCTGCCCCCTACCTCTGCCTTCGTCTTCGCCTCCGCCCCTCCTCCGCCTCCGCCTCGAACCCGATTTTGTTGGCCCCTCCAGTCCAATTCTTCTTTTTCTTCTTCTTCTTCTTCTTCTTCCTCCTTCTCTTCTTCTTTTTCTGCCTTCTCTTATTCTGATTTTCTTCTTCTAAAAATCAAAAATCAAAAATAAAAAATCAAAAACGACGAAAACGACGTTGTTTTTGAATTCGGGGGGATTCGGGGGCTCAAATTCGAGCTACCAATCACTTTTGAAAGATAAAATAGGCTAATTTAGCCAATAAGACAAAATGTTACATTTAAATTATTATCATTTTATTTTTTCTCTCACAACTATCACATTCAAAACATAAAATCAAAATTTTTTCCAAATGAAATTAATTTAATCAGATTAAATTAATCAAAAAAATTAGGCTAAAGTCAGGCTAATTTAGCCAGTCTTTTCAAGTTTTGATATTAGAGAGGGGGAACCACCCATGGATTTGGTGATCGAGTGGGCCTGTATTCGAGTCTTCATAAAGTAACACAGTTCCCAATCATCTTTGTCCTCGATGATAAATAAGCAAACAGCAATGATACATCAATTTAATTTTGAAATTTTAATTAAATTTTAATGATGTGATAGAAAATAAAATAAATTAAACTAAATTAAATTAAAATCAAAACATTACATTACAATAGGATCCACTCTCATTAAAATTCCTTTTCCAATCATTTTTCATAAGCAAATGGGTAAATGGTTAGCTTGTTTACGACATGTTATATAAGTATATTTTTTATTTTTTTAGCTTATATCATCTCTTTACTTTTTTTATATATTTTTTTGTAAAAAATTAAAAAATACACTTACTTAACCTATTTAAACCACTCATGTCTAATTCTTAACAAGTGACTCATTTAGGGTAATGTTAGAGATATCAAATTTTCTATCAAACAAATTACTAAATGTCTCACATGAGTGAGATTGTCAATTTTGTGAACCCCACACTCAAGATATTTGATTATGTATTTGGTAAAAAATTTAAGACCTATAACATTTTCCGACTCTTTTATCGACTTCTGAAAAAAAAAAAATATATATATTTGTTACGATTGGTCGGTTCGCTTTGCCATTTATTGGGCAAAAAGAGTGGGTGACCATTCACTTTTTCTTTTCTTTTTTATCAGGACCATTCACTTTTTCATGTGTGGATTTTGGGTTAGGTTGTTTAATGATGTTTTTTGGAAAATGAATACGTGGCATTATGTTTAGTTTAGCCATACGATACAAAACAAACTATTAGTTACGTGTAACGTTAACACCCGTGATCAGCGGAGCCACCAGGCCAACGTATGAATTTTTGTTTGGGAGCTAGTAAAAGTGGCTTGAAAATGCAGATGTGTTTTGACACTGCCAAACAAGACATTGTAACTGTAGGAAATTAATGTATTGATATTATTGATTGATTGATTGATATCAATATTTTTGTGTGTTTCCAATGGAGAGAATGAACTCTCTTTTATAGAGAGAATGGGTACAATGGAGTAATCAAATTAATGGAACACTAAACTAAATGGAGCACTAAACTAAATTAATGGAGCATTAACCTAAATGGAGCACTTGCTTGTGGAGATGGTGGAGTTTGTGGTAGGTGAAGTTGGTGGAGTTGGTGGAGTTGGTGGAGTTTTTACATTTACATTCAACAGCCCCCCTCAAACTCAAGGGGGTTAGGAACTAACTAACTTGAGTTTGGAGAGAGTAACAAAACAGGAAAAATAATCTGACAAATAAAATAAAAGTGGATAGGAGACTGTATGGTCGTGTCAGACCGTTGTAGAAGACCGTATGGTTATGGTAGACCGATGTAGAATACAGTTTACGGGGTCATGTCGGACCGATGTAGAAAAACAGTTTACGGGGTCATGTCGGACCGTTGTAGAAAACAATTTACGGGGTCATGTCGGACCGTAGAAAAACAGTTTACGGAGTCATGTCGGACCGTTGTAGAAAACACTATATGGCTGTGTCGAACCGTTGTAGTAGATAACCGAAATCAATGTCGAAACAGTTTACCGAGTCTTGTCGGACCCATATAGGAGCTAACCGGAATCAATGTCGGGACAGTTTACCGAGTCTTGTCGGACCCATATAAGAGTTAACCGGAATCAATGTCGGGACAATTTACAGAGTCTTGTCGGACCCATATAGAAGCTAACCGGAATCAAAGTCGGGACAGTTTACAGAGTCTTGTCGGACCCATATAGGAGCTAACCGGAATCAATGTCGGGACAGTTTACAGAGTCTTGTCGGACCCTTATAGAAGCTAACCGGAATCAAAGTCGGGACAGTTTACAGAGTCTTGTCGGACCCATAAAAGTCGCACCCTCAAAAGGCGTGCCCAATCTTATCAAAAGGCGTGCCATCAAAAGACGTGCCCGACAGCCATCAAAAGTCAAGCCATCAAAAAACGCGCCGATTTGTCGTCTAGCGCTGAGCGGCGCGCGATACGCGTGGCTGTTGTGGCTATTTAACGAAGACGGAGGCTGAGGTTGTGACAGAACAAAACACCTACTGAAAACCTCTGAAAACCTCTTTGTTTTTTTGCTGAGAGAGCTATTCTGTAACATTCTGTTGCCCTGAAAATGGCTTCTTCTTCCCGCCCCGTTACCCAGAACATAGCCTCTTCGTCTCGTGGTCTTACTCTCTTTCCCGACCTCAACGAGGCCACAACTCAGAATATAGCCCTTGAACCTCAACCAAGCCCCCCTGGTTTTGCGCCTTTGAACTTTCCGATGCTGTCTGTGGAGCAAAGAATGGCTGCACAATCGGATATTGAGGCGAATTATTACACATTGAAGTCATGTGTTGAGACAATGACGGCGGTCAACAACCTGTCGCACCGGCTTCAGAGTAGAACAAATGAGGTGCAGCAGATAAAAGCCCAACTGGCTCTGCTCCAGAGCATGTATACGGATGCCCGAGCAGAGATATGTATGCTGAAGGCAGAAAATAAGGAGCTGAAGTGGAAGACCACCGTGATGCTCAGATTTGGAGGTCCGCCATATGTGACGGTTGAGGAGCAACGGGAAGTGAACGTGCTCGGCGGCGTGGGAAACACGGAGGCAGCAACGGCAAGGGATGCCCAAGACAAAGGCAAAAAGAAGAGAACAGCTGAAGAGGCGAAGAAGTGAGGCCGGTTGTGTGTGGTGGTTATGGGTTGTGTTTTTTTTTTTTTGTGTAAAATGGTGATCGGGTTTGATCCCCGCATGAATAAAATAAGGTTGGTGACATTACTGCAAGTGCTTTCTCTTTTTGGATGACCTAGATTTCTTTTCTGAGTATTCCAATTCTTGGAGAAGAAATCAAAGCCAAATGGCCCCAAATCGCTGAGCCGGAGAGAATATGTAGTCTCCTTGTACTCGGCCCATGTGAAGGGTCTATAGAGACATGGTCTGAACTGGGTGACCAACTCTGGCGGGGTGGTGATCCTTGCATGGAGTTTTGGTGCACCAAAATAGGCCATTGACATTCTTGACTTGTATGAGCTGGCTAGGGCTCTATGTTTTTCGGAGCCTGGTTTGGAGAAGAACAAGAAGCTTTCTTCTTCCATCCTTGCAATAACATCCTCACAGACACCATGGTTGATGACCTTGAAAAAAAACAAGCTCTTCACAAGCTTTTACAATGAGCTTTGACACCTCTGATCTCTCTGCTGAGAGGTCTATGATCGGAAGCTGCAACTTATTTGTGTTGTACTAGCTTGAAAAAAAAAAAAAAACACTGAAGGCTTATCGTGCTTGTGGTAATTGGAGTAGGGTGCTGACTGTTGCTGGTCTTGTTAGACTGGGAAAAGGGGAGGTTATGCAACTGGCACATGAACTCTGTGAAGAACTCCAAGCCCTTGGTAAACCTGGGGAAGCTGCCAAAATTGCCTTGGAGTACTGTGGAGATGTTAATGGTGGGATCAATTTATTAGTCAGTGCAAGGGATTGGGAAGAGGCTCTGAGGATTGCTTTTATGCACAGGAGAGAAGATTTAATTTCAGAAGTGAAGAATGCATCTCTTGAATGTGCCAACATACTAATTGGTGAATATGAGGAAGGGTTGGAGAAAGTAGGCAAGTATTTAGCCCGCTACTTGGCAGTTCGACAGCGGAGATTATTGCTTGCAGCAAAGCTCCAGTCAGAGGAGCGATCAATGAATGAATTTGATGATGATATGGCTGCAGAAACTAGTAGCAGTTGCAGTGGAATGAGTGCATACACCAAAAGGACGAGAAAGGGCTCTGCTGCTTCCATCAGCTCAACTACTTCTACCAAGGCAAGGGACACGAGGCGCCAGCGGAATAAAGGGAAAATCCGTGCTGGCAGCCCTGGTGAGGAGATGGCTTTGGTAGAGCATTTGAAGGGGATGTCTCTGACCACTGGAGCAAAGTGGGAGCTTAAAACTTTGTTGGTTTCCCTTGTGATGCTCGGCAAGGAAGACATTGCAAGGCGATTGCAGCGCATTGGAGAAAACTTTCAACTGTCTCAAATGGCAGCAAGAAATGTGGCAGCGGAGTAGGTTGAGGTCCGGCGGGCGGCCAAGGCGAGGTTGCCGCCCGCCGGTGAAGCGAAAATACTAGGTGCTAAACCCGCTCTGATACCATGTAGGAAATTAATGTATTGATATTATTGATTGATTGATATCAATATTTTTGTGTGTTTCTAATGGAGAGAATGAACTCTCTTTTATAGAGAGAATGGGTACAATGGAGTAATCAAATTAATGGAGCACTAAACTAAATGGAGCACTAAACTAAATTAATGGAGCATTAACCTAAATGGAGCACTTGCTTGTGGAGCACTTGCTTGTGGAGATGGTGAAGTTTGTGGTAGGTGAAGTTGGTGGAGTTGGTGGAGTTTTTACATTTACATTCAACAGTAACATCAACATGATTGATTTTTACCTTACAATAATGTGCACAAAGTTATGGTGTAGGTCCCACTGAGTAGCTCCGTTAGACATAAAAATTACAGAAATCTCAAAAAATTTATCCAAAATTCTATCAAATATGAGACTCACATTGTATAAATCTCACTCATGTGAGACATTTGATAAAAGAATTTAATAGAATTTTTAAAATCTCTAATATTACTTTAAAAATTATGACCCGAGTCATAATTTTGAACACATTGTGTCATAACTCTCTGCATATCTCATCGTAATTGGACGGGAAGGTCAATAATAACTCATTCCAACCACAGCTTGATGTGATTCCAAAAACTGAACGAGAATGAGTAGAAATTAGACATGAGTGGTTTAAACCTAAAAGAGTCGAGACCACACTCCCTAACAGAATCTTTAACTGATCCACAGCGAAGTAGAAGACGATTTTCATTTATTATTGTACTAAAATCTGTACATTCATCTCCAACAATTGATTTCTTGCAAAAGTTCGTGACAAGTAACATCAATGGTGGAAATTCATATGTACAAAATTGACAAAACAATTAATCAAAAATCTTAAACTATATTCCCTAACAAAAGAGATTTTTTATACACTCACCAAAGGCATATAGTCTTAACCCCTCGACTTTTCTGATGCTAAATCAGCAACTTTGGCATATTGATTTGGTAGAAATCTGGTGCACTTTGATGCCAAGAAATGCCTAGTCCTACTCTGGGACGGTGTCACAGTTCACCGCTCAAAAAGTATCGGTACCATCTCCTAGTGTGGAAAGAGAAAACGGGGCAATAGCCACATTGAATGTCTTGGAGCCCACTTTATCTATATGCTTCATCTCAAAGTCGCCCTCCTGAAAGGGAAATGAACCAGTTAAGCAATATTTCCACGATTAATGTCAAACAACTAGAAACTCCAAATACAAATAGTTTTCTGTCATCAAACTAATCAAATATAGAGCCATGCCAAGCACGTGTAAAAGGTTGTGGATAATGGCCTGTTTTTTGGAAAAGAATTTTTTGTTATACTAAACTGGCACTCGGTGAAAAAATGCATTGCAAGCACTGCACCGTGTGGATTAGTAGTTCATTAGTTTCTACATCAATAAAAACAAATTAAAACAAAAGGAAGAGAAAATAAAATTATAAAAATATTATAAAAAAAAAAAAGAAGCCGTGATATGTACAAAAGAACACCCCAAAAGGACGTAAGGTCGTGCAGACCATAAAGGGTATAGCGGATGAAAAAAATTCTTCACGTGTTGTAAGTTGATGTCATCCATCTACTTCCTCTACTACAAGATATGTTAGATGACTCAGGTGCAAGTGTGTGTTGAAGTGCCAGACCTTCCTAAATTTTAAATAATAGTAGGATATTGGACTATGTATCCAAAAGTTGGGTATACACATAAACACATTTGAACATTTAAATATATCGCATGTTGCGTGATATTCTGACATAAAATGTTTTAAATGATTAGGAATGTACTTGAATTAATGGGAAAGGAAAAGAGAAAAGAAGTTTTCGATATCTCATCCATGTCAAAAAAATTTACCAAATGTGAGACTCCTCTTCAAATATAATAAAAATTAGAGAATTCAAGCTTCTAATTTGGGTATTAGTGTCGGACACATATCCCATGCCCTTACTCTTATCCGATGACCATGGGTGCACTAGGAGAAATAGAAGAGTCTATGTAACATTGACTAGTTCTATTTTGTCCATTGTCATAAATTACGCAACTTTAAATCTCATATTATCCATTGCTAAAATAATTAAAGTGTATCATCACCACAATAATAAGGTATACACAAGCCCAAAAAGTTTTGTTGCACTACTTCATCTAGCAACTTGACTTATCAAAGAAAGGAAGAACGTAAAATTACCATTCTCCCGCTCGGTGTGCTTAATGGGCATGCAGACGAGTATTCAAAACCAGTGTTCGGAAGTATAACTGGCTGTTCACCAATAACTCCAATTCCCCTGCAATGAAGAAACAGATGAATAGCTCAGGTGAAGAAAAAACTTGTATCCCGCTGCCATAAAAGAACAATACTTTAGGGATCACAATTAAAAAAATGAAAAAAGAAACAACTTATAGCTCACCAGACATTTTCAGTTCTCCCATTTGCATCAGTGATAATCCAGTGTCTTCTGAGAAGCTGAACAGGACGGTCTGAGTTATTGGTAATTCTTATTCTATATGCAAAAAAGTATTGGCCTTTCGACGGTTGACTTCGGCCATCAATGAACACACTCCTTACTTGAACCCTAATTCCCTGAAAATTTTGAAATTTAACTCGTTCAATTATTTCCAGCAAGATTTGTCAAATTTCAGGTGAAACTACACAAACACTTTTGAAATCGAGATATATGAACTCAACCAAGAAAGCAATGAATTAGACCTTGTAATGTTGAGCTCCAAATATTATAACAAAATTTCACCAAACTCAAGCCATTGTGAAAATTGAGTGGAAAGTGCAACCCAAACTCCACTTATCAGCAGAGTTATTACATTTGAATTCTTCACACCATTCCATTTGAGTCATAGAACCACAAATATTAAAATTGCTTTTTTTTTTACACTGTATTTAAACTAGTAATGTATTAATTTTACCACCTTTTTCATCGCTTAAAAGAAGTCAGTTTTACTGGTTGGGAGAAATAGTATATAATTATTTTTATTATAGAAAAGAATCAAAGCCATGCCCCAGGAAAGCTACATGTATTTGAGGAAGGGTAAGAATGACCAACCCATTCATCTGAATAGATCAACTGCCATTCTTAACACTCAAAAGATTCAGCCAACTTCAAGCACGTTTAATGATTGATATAAGAATCATCACTCCTCATTACAACTAGTGTCATCAAATAAAGTTGGAGAAAAACCAAAATATTTTAATCACATTTTTTTTTAATGAATTGCATTAGAAGTTAAAATTCATAGAATCAACCAAAACTCACTGATAATCAAGAAAAATCATCAAAAGATGTAATTGATGTCGAACAATCTAAGATCATCCATATACATCATACAGCAGATTGTATATATATTACCAATTTGAATTCACAGAAACCTGAATAAAATTTCCATGGAACATCTAGGCATCCACAAAAGTATAGCCAAGTAGAGATGAAATGGATACTGGACACATGAAGTGGGAGAATCAACAAATAATTTTGAAAATATTTGCATCATTTCATAAGATGCAAATCGAAAGACACTACTACATATACAAATATTTTTAAAAACCACAGTAAATAAATTATCAAGCAACACCTTCCTTCACCATTTCTTCAAGAACATTTTATTTATATATTTTTCTCCATCCCCAAAAGTCTGCCATACGGTAATTAATAGGAAAAATGCAAGAGAGTATTATGAACCAACTTGACCAACATTTAACTTAGTGCTATTTAACAAAAAATAGTAGACTCACAAAAAAGATAGAAACCATCTGATGCTAAGAATTTAAAAGTAAACTGTAAGCAATCATTAGTAAGAGAACCAGATGGCTTTCATACCAACGTCGTTGCATCACTTGAACATTTCAAGAGTGAGTGTGGGGCAATATCCTTCAGTTCATCACGGTACCTAGCTGCATCCTGGAAAAAGGGAAAAGTCAAAAACAGGAAAACAGAACAGTAGAAAGTTAGCAGATGCAAGGGCCTCAAATGAACATGCATCAGATTATAAAACATATGCTAGGTACATATTTTCTAAAACTCAAAAAATTGTAATGTAGTTCATGTCCCCAAACAAGGGTTGCAGTTAAGAGTCAACATTTGGTTGCATGCTCAGCCAGATTGAATAAAGATTAAAGAGTGATACTAGGAATTAAGAGACAAAAATATTGACATGTTTCGAGAAACCAGCAATTTATGCAACTTCATTGCTGCAAGAAATGATAGTCTAGCAAGATGTATAATTTAAGAAAGAAATTAAGAGACTGAACCTCCAATTTGTGTGCATCACCTCCAAAGAGACTGAATCTCATATGTGCATCACTTGAACACATTAATTATCTAAAACTAAACCAAACACTGCAGTAAAAAATTTCTCTAAGTAGACCTTTCCAATCATAATTAAAGCATCAAAAATGAAAGTTCACTATTCAAATGCCACACAATCAAATTGTTAATAAAAGAATGATCTTTGCTATGCTTTGAAGAAAAATGGCATTAAGGAATCATAAGCATACGATACCTCAAACCTCTCATCAGCAATGGCCTCATTCATCAACCTGCGCATGTGTAAAATCGGCTCCTCTTCCTCAAATAATCTCAGTGAATCACGAAGTCTAGCAGCCTCTTTATAGTCCTAGACCAAATCACAGTCAGAACTATATAATCAGAGTCATAAAATAATAGCAGAATTGTACAAACGTGGAAATCCAACACCAAATTATCATGTGATAAGACACATTGAGATTTTATTCAGCTAACGTTCCAAAATTAAATTTGCTTAACTTCTACGATATAAAATATATATTTTTATTGACAACAAGAAAAAAAAATTAAAAATAAATGAAATACAAAAAAAGGATGACAAGAAGTCCACCAAAATCAAAAAGGAGAGAAAAAGAAAGATAGCATGGATTCTCCCGCTCTACAAATAGCTTTCCAATCCCTATAATTAAAGATAAAATAAAATAAAAAAATTGTGGATTCTCTTTAAGGGAAGGAGCCACCAAAACCCCAAAAACTAGCTAAACAACACAATTTCTCCCAAATGTTCTCCGAATCTTTGATTTTCTCCTCAAAAACTATATAGCATTCCGTTCAAGTCATAAAACCCAAAAAGCCACACATACTACACATTTCCAAAGAACCCGAGCCTTGCCATTTGATTCAATTTTCAAAATCAATGCAAAACATAATCTTGCAAGAGGGCGGAATAACCCCATCAACCTCCCCCCTCCCCCACTCCTACTGTGGCCAACATCTTTATTATTACATAACCTAATATAAATATAACGAAAGTGCACGAGACTCAAAATCCAGAATTTGGGTTTGGAAAAAAAACGTTCTTACCACTTGAGCACACATATTGTCATATTAATTTATTATTATTTATTTTTATTTTACTTAGGCATCTCCGCTAGTTGACATATATGCACTCATGTTGTCCACTGATCCATGTTAACAAAGATATCCAATATGCAGAATGCCCAATATTGACTTCTTTTCATATGATTAAACTAACCAACACATTCAAATAAGTACAAGAATCTGAGTGAGTTAGAGCATAAAATTGTCTTCAATCCACCTAGTTCCAACTAAATATGAATAAATTATATGGGGATTCATCAACGAATGAGAATTTAACCACAATATATCTCATCAATAAATGCATACAAACAAACAAACATATGTACATACATACCTCAGATTTGGCAGCAACTTCCATTTGCTGCTTCAATAGAGCATAAGTTTGGCTTCTCGAGAGAAACGAACTCTGACTCTCCACACCACCACTCCCTCCGCCATCGCCGCCGCTATTAATCTCAGAAGAACAAGCAACGATTCTCCACGTCTTCGATTGATCTCTGCAATTCAAATTCAACCACCGCCTTCTCGTCCCGGCCTCGAAATCCGAGACTCCGCAGCCGAATCGACCAGGCCAAGACGACCTCGTCGTCCCCGTATTGAAATCACTCAACACCCTCAGATTCAGCGAATGCATTCTTGCCTTTCGAAAATTTTCTCGGCACTTTCTTTCCGGGAAAGTCAAAAAACAAAAAAAAATCGAACGATCGATCAGCGAATTTAGGAGCGAAGAAAGAGGTGATTGGATTAAGTGCCTTGGATTTCGGATTATCTAATTTGTCTGCAATGTGAAATTACTATATTGGATATTGAAGTGGGTTGGGAATGGGGAGTTGTAGGGGTATTATGGAGATTTTAGAGTGGAGATTTTTTTTGTTGATTATCTAAGATAAGGAAGGATACACGTGGCGATAGTTGGTTCATTTGTAAGGCTGACTGTTGTGCTTGTGCCACACATGAGTAAGGCCCCGTTTGGCATTGATGCTTTTAAAAGAACTCTCAAATTGTCGGAAGTGCGATGCTGCTGGGCTGCACAGCAGCGGTTGCTGTGCGGCAAAATAAGTTCATTTGGTCACTTATTTGGATAATTTAAACCGTTCACATATTAGAATATATTAAATAAAATATGTTTATAAAAAATTAAGTTAATTGGATATTGTTTATCTATTCATTCACTCATAATCCACTCACATTTGTATGAGTGAATGAATGAGTAAACGATATTTGATTAACTTAGGTTGCGTTTGGTAGAGTTTTGTAAATATGATTTAAGAGTATAAATTGTATTTTGAGTTTGTGAGTTGTGAATTATGATTTGAGTGTAGAAAATTTGTTTGGTTATGATTTTTTAATAGAGTTTTGAATTGAGTGTGGAATTGAGTTTTGAAAGTTTGATTTGACAGGTGAAGTAAGAAAATTTGTTTGGTTATGAGTTTTGGAAAGAGTTTTCAAAACTTAATTCAAATTGTTATAACTCATAACAAACACACTACTTTCACACTATTGAAAATTCTAATCAACACTCATAACCAAACTCTTTTTAAAATTCAATTAAAAAAAATTTATTATTAACAGAAAATAACATTAATCAATTTTTAATTGAAAATACTACAAAGAAAATAATTTTTTTTCAAAATAAATATTCAAAAAATCTAAATCATAAATATTTAAATAATTTAAATAATCTAAAAAATTTAATAAGTAAAAAATTAAAATAAATATTCAAAAAATTTAAATTGTAAAAATTTAAATATTCAAAAAATTTAAATAATTTAAAATGTTAATATTTTAAATTTAAAAACAACTCTACACTCAAATCGTAACCAAACACATAAAATAAAACTCAATTAAAAAATTATTTTTAAAACTCATAACCAAATACATAACTCGAAACTTCATACTACTTTCACAACTCTACACTCAAATCGTAACCAAATACATAACAAAAAAATTAAAATATTTAAAAATATTTTTATAAAATAGAGTTTGAATTTATTTTTATAAAATATTTTAAAATTTAAAAAATTAAAATCGTAATATTTGAAATTAAAATATTTAAAAATATTCAAAAAATTAAAAATTAAAAAAATCATAACATATTTAAATATTAAAATATTTAAAATCTTAACAAAATTAAAATATTTTTAAAATATTTAAATATTTAAAATATTTAAAAAATTGAAATATTGATTTGAATTGAGTTTTGAATTATGTGTTTGGTTATGAGTTTTGAAAAATAATGATTATGTTTTGAATTGAGTTTTGAGAAATGGGTGTAAAATTATAATTTGAAAGCTCAAAACAAACAATACACTCAAATCAATGGGTGGAACTATAATTTAAGAATTGTGCCAAATGGAGCCTTAATTTTTTCAAATATATTCTACTTAATATATTTAAAAATATGAACGACTTGAATTATCAAAATGAATCCCGAAATGAGTCGATTTTACCGCACAATAGCCATTGTTACACAGCCTCCGCAACAACATCCGCACATCCCTAATTGTCCCAAAAAAATGTTGGGTTTGTGTCGGATTTACCTCTCAACTTGAGAGAGCTTAAAAGCCCATCAGCAATTTGGTTTCAATTATCTTAATATTTATTTTGTAAATTTCTTTTAAATATATTATTCATAAAAAAATTAATTTGATATAACAATCATAATCATTTTGGTTTATAACATTTTATCTAAAAAAAAAACAGATAACAAATATATTTTTGAAAATAAATTATTTATTATTTTAGATACAAATGTGAAAAAATAAAAAATTAGGACAATTATCATATTGATCTTAATTTTTTCATGAATAATATATATTAAAAATCTTATAAAATAAACAATTCGAATCATCGAAATGAACCTTTCGAATTAAAATATTGACAAATTCTATTTTACTCCTTATGGCATGGTTTTGAAATACTTTTATTACTACCCCCATGAGTGTTGAAATAGGTACTTTTTTTTTTTCTTTTTCTTTTTTTGGGTTATTTGCAGTTCATTGAAAAATTAAATAGAGTTCAACATCAGTCTGGGGTACGAAACCCCTCTAGCATCATCAGACACTTGATTTGCAATATATATAAGCATAGATAAATAAACTACAAGGCCAACATCATGCTTGCTTCCTTCATTTGCTAACAGGTCTGCACAAGCATTGCCTTTTCTGATAATGTGCTTAATTTCCTTCGCTCCAAGCTGCTCCATGAGGCACCTGCAGTTTCCACATCAAGGTTGTTGATGTTTAGATCTTTTGCAAGTTGTAATCCATCCCGCAACCCCCATAGTTCAGCTGCCGCACTATTGGTGAAACCAATGTTTCGACTAAAACCTCCAATCCATTGGCCAAGCCAGTTCCTTATGATTCCACCTGCCGTTGCGCCTCCTGGATTTCCTTTGGCCGCTACTACTCCTACATTGGTGTTGTTTGAGGCTATCTAATGTAAATCAAAATATGATAATTTAAAAATAAAAGTCAAAAGCATTTCTCAATAAGTTTTTAAAAATTAGTTTTTTTTAATTTATTTAAAGGGTGAATGTAATTTAAGATTTGTGTCACTTTAATCTCTGACCTTTTAATTGTAATATACTTGACTCTGAATTTTGAATCTTATTCCAAATGAGAACAATCGAAGACACTGTTACTTCATTTTATGGGCAAAGTCATTAATTTGATAAAATATAAACTAGTTTGACAAAAATAAATGTCAATAAATTATTTTTGAATTTTTAAAAATTATTTTTATCCACCAAAGATAAAATTATATAAAAATGATAAATCTTTTACATTTTTATTTTTTTTACCAAATTAATTTTTAGTATGTGTTTAGATGATAATCATGTTATTTTTGTTTATATTTTTGGATAGTTATCATATAATAGTTGGTTGTATTTATTATTAACAAATTTTTTTATGATTATTATGTAATAAATGGTTATTATATTTTTAATGTGTAATCGATATGTTTAATATATGAAATATTTTTAGTTTTAGATTTTTTTAATTTAATAGATTGATTTAATAATTATCTCAAAGTTGTCGCCATGTTTGACTTACGAAAAAATATAAACTAATTTAATGAAAATAAATATAAAAAAAAATATTTTAAAAAATTATTTCTATCCTCCCAAAAGATAAAATTGTAATTTTCATCATTTTAATTTTTAGTTTTTTAGAAAAATAAATAGATTATGAAAACCAAATAAAACATAACTTTATAACCAAAAAAATTATAACATTATTCATTAAAAAAAAATCATTACATTTCAAACAACATACATATTAACAAGCACAAAATAAGTTGTATGACAACTTTATCCTTGAAATGAACCGTTTGCAAAGAAAACATCTTTGATTGTCATTATTTGGAATAATATTCAAAATTCAGGATCAAATGTATCACAATTAAAAAGTCAGGGACCAAATTGAAACAAACCCCCCAAACTACAAGGACTATTAGTGTAATTCGCCCTTATTTAAATTATTTTTACTTAATAAATTATAAGCAAAAATTATAATAAATAATTTAATACAAACTTTCAAAATAAAAAGTCAAAAACAATTCAGATAACTTACTCGAACTTCATACTTCATAGTCCATTGTCCTATTTCTTTTCCCAAAACTACTAAAATGGTAATCAAATTGGTCATAAAAGGTAAAAATTTATGTTATCATCTCTTATATATTATCTTTGTTTATTATTTTTTAAAAAAAATTTAATTTTTTGATAACTTAGGATATGACCCTTTCAAATTAAGCTAAACGCCTATAGAATCCTCACCAAGTTAGCCCACGTTTGGCAATTGGAATTTTTTTTGACTTTTTAACTAAATAAGTTACAAAAAAAAAATAAATAAGTTAAAAAATAATAAAATAAAATATTATATTTAAATCATAATTATTTTATTTTTCTTTTTATAAAGGTTAAAAAAGTTAAAAAAAACTAACTCAAATGAACCTTTTAACTTATAACTTAGATTAAAATAGTCAAAAAAAAATTCCTAAACGAAGCCTGTGTAAATCACTTGCACAAAATAGGGGGGCAATCATGTAAGTTGCAACCATGAGGGCATGACAATGTTGTGGAAAGTTTTATTTTCACACACCAAGTTATTTTGTTATATTTTTTTTTTCAATGTACACACTGTGTGAGTGATTTTCCGATCATACTGCCCACCTTAGTAATTCAGCTGTAGAACACAGGCAGAATAGATGGCACCCTGCTGTCCTGCACATAAAGAAAAGGCTCCGACAGTGGTTCTTCCACCCGAGGGCACTCCGACGATCAAGTCAGTATATCTCTCACAGATAATCAATAGTGCTAAAAACAATACTCAAAGTATTAATTGCGTACCTTAGACCCACGGGGGTGCCTCTCTTTTATAGTTTACTTAATCCTAATCCCACTAGAAACATGACTTCTATGGACTCCAATTCTGTACTTACTTTGGACTTCTCAAGAGATAAGGATAGACTCCCTAAGAGTGTTATCCTTATCTATCCTGAAGTCTTTCTTCATCCTTGGACTCTTGTCCCTTATCCAATTATCTCGGACTCCGGTATTTTCGCAGATAACCTCGGCAACTCCGAGATCACCTCGGCATAATTACCTCGACACGTGGCACCTCGGCTGACACGTCGGCGTCACCGTGCCACGTGTTGGTACTCTGAAAATATATCCCCACAACGGCCCCCTAGGTTCTATTACCTCGGCATTCTGAGGTGATGGAACCTATATCGGTACTTCTTCTGTTCATCGGCCTACGGTACCCTAGCCGAGATCATCATCACAAGCCGACATGTCTTCTAAAAGATCAAGAACTCCAAGAGCTCTCTCATGAACTTCCTCATGCGTGTGAGCTGTCAAGCATCGTTTTTCAACCATTTTACTTACGCGTTTTATCCTCATTGGATCGTGTTTCTAACGCGCTTGTAAGCCGTCCTACGCCTGCGCGCCGCTTGACGTATGCGTTGTTCTAGGCGCCTTAAATGTTCTGTGTTTGCCGCCGTTTCAAGTTTTTGACAAAACTTTTCCCCCTTTTTCATTTTTTTTACTTTTGCATTCGATTTCTCTGTCTTTTCGCTCTTTAGACTCTTTCTCTTGAGTCCGCCATTTGCCCAAGCTCCAAGCTCTGCAACTGCTATCATTCTTCCATTCCAGTGAAGCTTTCGTCATTCCGTTGTGTCTGCAACCATCGTCTGACTTCGGCGAACTTCATTCCGGCCTTACTTCTTCTGGTAAGCTACTATTCCTTTCGTTCTTAACGCCTTCGATATTCTTCATTATTAGTTTGCCATTACTGTCTTGTTCAAACATCTACTTTGCGAACCACATATCTGAATACTTTAATTTTGCGTTTGTCCATGTCTTGTACACTTGCACTGTTTCACCACTTTTTTGTCACTGTTCTTGGCCCTGTATCTCCTGTTCTCTATAATTTTGAGAACCCTACCTCTGTTCTTGATTCTGAAACTTCATTCTTTGTTTCTTGTTTTTCTGTGTTTCCTTCCAGATCTGTGCCCCCAATCTTTGCTTTCATAGATTCAGTTTTGGGATTCGTCTATAGAACCTACCAATTCTTAGGAAAAACTGAAACAACCCTTACCAGTATTTACCTACGTTTTGCCGAGGTCTTAAAAACCCTTTAAGAACATCCCCTTTCTAAAGTCGAATACATTTACGCCGACATTATGGGCATGTGGAAACATAGGGTAGATACCCCAACCAAGCTTAAATACTTTAGAGAAGAGTTCGCCATTCCTGCCGACGTCCATCTGAGACTGGCTGGGGATGACAACTCTATCATGCCCACAGATGATACGATGCCCTTTCCTATTGTTGCTTTTACTGAATGTGGACTTCGGCTTCCACTTAATCCCCTTTTTCGTGAAGTTCTCCATTACTATAAGTTGAACCCCATGCAGCTGACCATTAACTCTTATCGAGTGATTAATGGTATTATAGCCTTAGCCAAACAGGAAAATGTTAGGATAACTTTAGCTGATATTCAGTATTGTTATACCATGTGTGCCCTCAACCTGAAAGAAAAAGGCTACGTCTATTATCTTAAGCCGAGGTCTACAGAGTTCAAAATTGTAGCCGACCTCCCAGACTCCAACAAGGGGGCTGGAGATGACTACCTCATTACCTTGGGAAATTGGGAGTTTGCCCTAGACGAGGATGCCCATCTCTACCCTCTTCCTCGGTCAGTTAAAGAGGGCAAGGGTAAGAGCCCAGTGTCAATACTTAGTTGTTTCTTTTCAAGTCCTCAATACTCTGTCTATTTCTAATAGGAATGGCAACGGGGCGGGGCGGGGCCGGGGATCGCACTCCCCGTCCCCGATCCCCGATGGTAAACATCTCCCGGCCCCGGCCCCGATCCCCGACGGGGAATCAATCATCATTCCCATCCCCGCCCCCTATCGGGGATCGGGTTTCCCCGACCCCGAAAATTCCTCGGACCAAAAAAAAAAACCAAACAGCAGCGGCAGATTCAACATCATCAACATCCGATCCAAAAAATAAAAATAAAAACAAACAAACATCATCTACCAACATCATCTACAAACAATTTATATAAATAACATCAACAACAATTTATATTAGATCTAAGTAGAGAGATTGAGAGATCGATCTGCTCAGATCTAAGTAGAGAGAGAGAGATTCATCTGCTCAATCGACTTTGGCATCGCGGCACAGAGAGATCGATCCGGTGCTCTGGTCGGTGTTCTGCTCAGATCGGTGCTCTGGTTCGGTGCTCTGTCAAATCGGCACTGGTTTGGTGAGAAAGAGAGAGAGATTAGATGTGAGGAAAAGAGAGATTAGAGGTGAGGAAGAGGTGAGGGATCGGCACTGGTTCGGTGAGAAGAAGAGATCGGGGACAGCGGTGTGGTGTTGAGAGTGAGAGAGTTGACAGAGAGGAGGAGAGTTGAGAGAGAGTAATGGAGAGAAGGAGAGACAGATTTAAGAGAGTGAGAGAGAGACGAAGGAAGAGGTTTGGTTTGGTTTGGTTTGGTTTTTTAATACACAGGTAGTACGGGGGAAGCTTCGGGGAAATTTAATACACGGTTAGGTTAGGTTTGGTTTATTATTATTATTATTATAAGGGGTATAAAAGTAATTTCACTTCGGGGAAATCCTTGGGCCCGGGGATGGGCCCGGGGACGGGGACGGGGACGGGGCCGGGGATCGGGCCGGGCCGGGGGTCAAACACAGATCACCGTCCCCGCCCCGTAACAGATCGGGGATTGATTTTCAAATACCGTCACCTCCCCGTCGGGGATATTTTTCGGGGAAAAACCACTTAAATCGGGGTCGGGATCGGGGATCCCCGTCGGGCCGGTTTCAAATTGCCATCCCTAGTTTCTAATGTCTGTTCTTCTTGCAGATGTTCGTAAGCCACCGAAAAACTTCCGCCAATCCTACGTCCCTAGCAAAAATTTGAAGAAGCTTTTGGACTTGCCAGTCCAGAAAAGGAAAGCACCTCTGCTCCTTAACTTCATTCCAACATGCAAGTCGATTTTGCCCGACGTCCCTAAAAGGAAGAAGAAAAGCCCTTCTCCACCTTCTGCCACAACTCCACTGACTGCATCTACATCACGAACAGACCAAGGATCAACCTCTGATCCAGCTGATCAGCCATCAACTTCAGCCCCATACTTAATCCCAATACCCGAAAGAAAACGTCGGCGTCGTCTGGTCCTCACTACCAAGATGGGTCGCGCAAAACCAGTTGCCAAGGATCTTTTGGCCAGTATCCCAACCGACGTTGACGCCCTTCCAACTCAAACGCAGCTTCCACCTAAGCCAAGAAGAGTCAAGAAAGCTCAACCAAAGGCCAAAGTGCCTCAAGCTGAGACTGAAGACACTCTTCCGATTTCCCAGCTGGCTTCAAGCGAAAAAACTGCCTCTGTCCCTGCGAAGAGGTCCGCTGAAGCCCTTCTCTCTGAATCCACCAAATCGAAAAGGCCGAGGTCATCTGCAACGACCTCGGGGTCAAAGAAGCCCGATGCCCCCTGGGCCCCTGAAATAACATTGAAGGACAAGCCTGTAATGGCTAGTGACAGTGCCGATGATATAAATGTCGGCATTGCACTTAGCACTACACTGCTTCTCCCAGGCGATTTGGAACGTAACGCCGGGTTTAGTGAATATGAAAATTATGCTTTGATGCTGCAACACTCTGTTCAAGTAAGTGTTTTTGTCTGGTACGTCTTCTTCCTTTCTCATTCTTTCACACTTAAAATTTTTTCTAATACTTCTGTTTTCTTCCAGGCCATCCAGCACGCTCACTCTTTCTCCATGCAATCTTTTGAGAACCGCGAAAAGTTAGCCGAGAAAAAGAGGGAAGTCACCACCCTTCAAAAATCAATTAAGAACCTGCAGTCAAAGATGAAAACATTGGAGGACCAGGCCGAGGTTGCCATGAAGGAGAGGGACAATGCCGAGGAAAAGGCTGGTGCTACTGAGGCAGTAAATAAAGTTCTTCAATCTCAGCTAAAAGAGGCCGAAGATAAGGTAGCCCAGGCCGAGAAGGAGCTAGAAGATGCCTTGGCCACTAAGGCAGCGGAAATAAAAGAAGCCGATGACAAGGCGTATAATCAGGGTATGGCCGATGTGACTGAGGCCTATGAGCAACAAGTGAAGCAGGCGTGCAACAGGGGTTTCTCCCTTGGTTGGATGTCCCTTCTCAAGAAGCTCAATGTCCTAGAGGACTCACCCTTGAGGAAAGCTGATGCCATTCCTCTTCCATTTCCTCCACCTCCTCCACCAGCTCAATCTGAAAAAGATTCAGAATCTGAAAATGATGAAGAGGGTGATGCCCTGGTGAGAAAAACAAAGGAGGCTACTGGGTCCAAGTCCCTTCCTTCAACTGAGCAAGTCCTGGACTTGACTCAAGATGAAGAGAGTGATGAGGTTGCCAAGAAAACTACTCCTGAGCATGCTTCGTCCGACGTGCCTCAAGTTGACAGGAGTATTAACGAAACTCTTGCTGAGATTGATGCAGAACTTGCAACGGAGAAGGCGGCCGAAGTTGTTCTTCAAGAATCTGCCGAGGTTGAAACCCAAATTGCTCCTGAAGCCGAGGAATCATAACTTTAATGCCTTTTGTACTTTTTTGTTTCTTGGGCAGTATAAGCTTCTTTACGTGGCCGATGTGCCGTCTTCTGAACAGTTACTCTTTGATTGTGCCCTCTTTTGTGAAAAACTATAACTGTTTTGTTCTGAATGCCTCAATCTTTATCTTCTCTTGATTACTTCTGTATGATTTTATACTTAGAATATTTTGTATGCCTTTCATACTTTGCCTCCTTTGTGCAATCTTCTCGGGGTTACATACCTCGGGTATAATAACTACAAGTTTTACTTCGGCAAGATACTGACCTGTAAACTTTTCGTGAATTTCAACAAGTGTAAAACACATACTGTTCTAATTTCAACCTATAAACTTTCCTCAAGTTAAAACAAGTGCTAAACAACGATCTACTTGTAAATTGCTACAAATTTCAACAAGTGTTTAAACAATATACTTAGCTTTTACTTCAACCTGTAAATTGCTGCAAATTTCAATAGATGATCATATGTCGGCTTAACGTCATCTTGTAAATTGCTTAGCTTTACTTCAACTTGTAAATTGCTACAAATTTCAACAAGCGAAGAGAAACAGTAATCTCGGCTTAACTTCGACTTATAAATTGCTACAAATTTCAACAAGTGAAGATAAGGAATCAGCTTAACTTTGACTTGTAAATTGCTACAAATTTCAACAAGTGAAGATAAGGTATAATCTCGGCTTAACTTCAACTTGTAAATTGCTACAAATTTCAACAAGTGAAGATAAGGAATCAGCTTAATTTCAACTTGTAAATTGCTACAAATTTCAACAAGTGAAGATAAGGAATAATCTCGGCTTAACTTCAACTTGTAAATTGCTACAAATTTCAACAAGTGTTAAGCATATTCTTCTTCTCTTTGCCCCAAATGTGAACCTGAGTTCCACTTGGGTTCTCATTATTCAGAAATAATATTGCGCATCTTTTATCAGTGTAAAGGAATTCTGCTATGATTTTATTGATGATATTGAAAAAATAACAAGGAATATCTAATGATAGAAAATTTTCATATTACAAGTGTTCCATGGTCTAGGTAATGCTTTGCCTTCATTATCTTCAAGTCGATAGGCTCCATTGCCTAATACCGATGTAATTTTGTAGGGTCCTTCCCAGTTTGGGCCAAGCTTGCCCTCTCTGGGATCCTTCTTGTTGCCGACGACTTTTCTCAGGACTAGGTCGCCGACTTGAAAATCCCTTGGATTGACCTTCTTGTTGTAAGCTCTGGCAAGCTGTTGCTGGTATGCTGCGAGCTGAATTGCAGCTTTCTCTCTTCGTTCTTCCAAAAGATCCAGATCTCGGGCTAAGAGTATGTCATTAGTCCCATTCTTAACTCCCTGGGTTCGGATCCCTGGGATGCCGACTTCCAGTGGAATGACTGCTTCTGTGCCATAAGCCATGGCGAAGGGGGATTCCCTTGTTGATCTTCTCGGCGTAGTCCGATATGCCCAAAGCACGTTGGGTAATTCGTCTACCCACTTTCCTTTTCCTGCCTGCAGCCTCTTTTTTATTCTATCCAAAATTACTTTGTTGGATGCTTCTGCTTGCCCATTACTTTGGGGAAAACTTGGTGTTGAAAAGTAATTCTTGATTTTGAATTTCGTACAAAAGTTCTTGATAAGTTTGCTGTCAAACTGCGTTCCGTTGTCGGCAACTATGGCTTTTGGAATGCCAAATCTGGTGATGATGTTTCTCCATATGAAGTTCTTAACGTCCACATCTCGGATTTTGGCAAGAGGTTCTGCCTCTATCCACTTCGTGAAGTAATCTGTTGCTACCAACAAGTATTTTCTCTACCCAGTTGCCTGGGGAAGTTGTCCAACAAGATCCATCCACTGGCAAACGGCCAAGGGCTGGATACTGGATTCAGGTCAGCAGCTGGCTGGTGTATCAAAGGTGCAAACCTTTGGCATTGTTCGCACTTCTTCACGTATGCTTCTGCATCTTTTTGCATGTAGGGCCACCAATACCCCTGGGTAATGGCCCTGCGAGCTAGTGATCTGCCTCCAGCGTGGCTTCCACAAACTCCTTCATGAATTTCATATAAAAAATCTTCAACCTGCAAAGGGTGTACGCACCTTAAGAGGGGTCCAGTGAAGGACCTTCTGTAGAGATGTCCGTCCGCTATCAGATTGAATCTTGCCGACTTCAATCTGACCTTATGTGCCTCTTTGCGGTCTTCTGGCAACTTTCCTTCTTTCAGGAATGCAACAATTGCATCCATCCAGCTTGGCCTCATGTCCACACACATTGTTTCCCGTTCTGTGTTCTGTGGTTCTACGCTTGGGCCCGACATATAGTCAATCATAATTGTCCTTGTTTTTCCAGTCTGTATTGAACTTGCCAGGTTGGCCAACGCGTCGGCGTGGCTGTTATCATCTCGGCTTACTTGGAGTAGTCAGCAGTTTTGAAATAAGGCTGCCAATCTGATGACCTCTTTTGCATATGCCGACATCCTTTCGTCTCTGGCTGCAATTCTCCTGTTGACTGGTTAACAATAAGCTGTGAATCACAAAAAACTATTACCTCATCTGCTTCTGCTGCTGCTGCCAGCTTTAGCCCTGCAATTAATGCTTCGTATTCTGCTTCATTGTTTGAGGCCTTGAACCCCAAACGGATGGACTGTTCTATTATTTCTCCATCTGGAGATATCAGTAGTACTCCTGCCCCCGCTCCTTGTCGGTTTGAACTTCCATCGACAAACAGTCTGAAGGAGTCGCCGATGTAGATGCTGCAGGGTCTGAGTTTTTCCTTCCTTTGTTCTTTTGCCTTTGGCTGGGATTCTCCTTGCTTGCTGGGACAACGTTCATCTTGGCTCAACGGAGCCTGATGTTCGTGGATTCCGGGGTGAACTCGCCACGAAGTCGGCCAAAACTTGGCCCTTAATTGCTGTTCTGGCCTGAACTCCAGGTCGTACTGGCCCAAGGCCACTGCCCATCTTGCTATCTTCCAGTTAAGTCTCCTTGCTGTAAAAGGGTTTCAGGGTGCTCTGTTAGCACTACAATCTTGTGCGCCTGAAAGTAATGGTTCAACTTCTTTGAAGCCATCACTAAGGCTAGCATTAATTTCTCTAGGGTAGATACCTTGTTTCTGCGTTGGCCAAGGTTTTGCTTACATAGTAAACAGCCTTTTGCTCCCTTTTTCTTCTCGGATTAACACCGCACTTACTGCGTGTTCTGAACTGCTAAGTACAAAAAAGCTCTTCCCCAGGTTCAGGTGTTGAGAGGACTGGAGCGTAGTCAGATACTTCTTTAGGTCGGCCAACGCGGCCTCACATTCCTCTGTCCAAAGGAAATCCGTGGCTTTCTTTACCAGGTTGAAGAAAGGTTTACATTTGTCTGAGCTTCGCTTATGAACCTGTTTAGGGCTGCGGCCCTTCCAGTAAGCATCTGTACCTGTTTTGCCGATGTTGGGCTCTGTAAATCTAGATGGCCTTGATCTGATCTGGGCTGGCCTCAATGCCTTCTTGTCACCAGGTACCCCAAGAACTTACCAGATCCAACTCCAAACGCGCACTTTGATGCGTTGAGTCGGAGCCGATATGTTTTGAGGATTTCAAAGACCTCTTTTAGGTCGGCAGATGACCCTAGGCTCCTTGGTCTTCACGACCATGTCATCGATGTAGACTTCTACTGTTTGGCCAATCAAGTGTTGAACATCTTGGTTACCAACCTTTGGTAAGTTGCTCCTGCGTTTTTCAACCCAAAAGGCATTACTCTGTAACAGTACAGGCCTTTTGGGGTGATGAACGCTGTCTTCTCCTCATCTGGGGGGTACATGGCTATCTGGTGGTACCCCCTATAAGCATCCAGGAAGCTCATCCTTCCATGTCCAGATGTGGCATCCACCAGCTGGTCAATCTTGGGCAGGGAAAGCTGTCTTTGGGACAGGCTTTGTTCAGGCTTGTAAAATCTACGCAGACCCTCCATTTACCGTTTTTTCTTCTTTACCACCACAGTGTTCGATAGCCATGTCGGATAATTGACTTCTCTGATGGCCCTGGCTTCCAGAAGTCTATCTACTTCTTCCTCCACTGCTTCGACGTGCATCAACGTCGGTCTTCTGCTCGTTGTATTACAGGTTTGGCCGACCTGTCGACGTTCAGTCTGTGACATGTGACCTCGGGGTCAATGCCAGGCATTTCATAAGGTGTCCAGGCGAACACCTCTATGTTTGTTCTCAAAAAAGCTTCCAGTTCTCTTTCTTCTTCTTCGGCTAAGCCTGAGCCGAGAAGAAAGAAGCGTTCTTCATCGCCCTCCTGGACGAGGATTTTCTTTAGTGTTTCTTCACTTTTCTCGGCTGGCTCCTTGCCGACATCATCTAGGACCTCCATGTCCTCATCTTCAATCTCTGCCTTCCCTGGTTCTTGATGTTGCAGGTTGTTTTCATTGCTGCCATGGAGCAATTTTTTGCCTGCAGTTGATCTCCTCTGACTTCTTCAATCCCATGTTCTGTTGGGAACCGCAATAGTTGATGCAACGTTGAGGGAACTGCCCCCATTGCATGCAACCATGGCCTTCCCAAGATGATGTTGTATGGTGAAGGTGTGTCAATCACAATGAATTCTGTCTGATTTCTTTGTGCCGGCTTGTACTTCCAAGCTTGTTGCGCCTAGTGGCCATGTCGGCGTTCCATTGAAGCCGACCATCGGGCCATTGATCTCCATGTCATCTGGGTGAAGGCCCAGCTCCTTGTAACATCTAACATACATGATGTCACAAGAGCTGCCTTGATCTATCAGGATGCGTTTCACTTGGCACTCCCCAACCTGGAGGGATACTACCAAGGCATCATTATGCGGATGCTGGACCATCTCTAGGTCGGCTTCAGTAAAAGCTATCATCGGTCCTTGGCACTCCTCTGGCCGATGTCTCTTTTCCCCGACTTGGTAGACATGCTGTAAATGCCTTACCTCTGGGTCTCTCCTCTGACTTCGTTCTCGTTGACCCTTGAGTGGATCACATTAACCACCCGTGGTCCCCCTGCCTGTGGTTGCTGTGCTGGGGGAGGCGGGGCTGCTGGTGCTTGAGGCAATCTTGCCTGTTCTTCTTGTCTGGCTCATCGACAAGGTCCCTCAGATGGCCTTGTCTCACTAAGTCCTCCAAGTGTGCTCTTAGGGCTCTGCAGCCCTGAGTTGGGTGCCCTCTTCATTGTGGTAGCACAACGCCTACCAACGTTCCTTCCCATGTATTCTCCTGGGGCCTTTGCCGGTGCCTGAAATAGGGTGATTTCGATTTGATCTAGGACTTTGTGGATGGGAATTCGGAATACAGTCGTCACTCTGCTTGCTTACCCCTCAATTCTGTCTCCGATTTGTTAATCCGTTGTTACCTCGGCCTCGCTTCGGCGAGCCGTTCCCTTTTTCCTGTTTTACCTCTTTATTCCCCGATGTATCCTCCTCGGCTCTGGCATATTTCTCGATTCTTGCCATGAGCTCTTCCATGCTTTTTGGCAATGTCTTTGCCAAAGATTTCCGTAGTGAACAATCATCTTTCAGGCCGTTCTTGAAAGACACGACCGCCACTTCTTGGTTGCATTCGGGTATTCGATTGAACACCTCGTAGTATCTTTTTGCATAGGCCCTAAGGCCTTCATCCTTGCTGATCTTCAGAGCCATCAATGCGTCCACCCTTAATGGCTGCAGCTTGTTTGTCACGAACCTGGCCACAAACATCTCGGCCAGGCCTTCCCAAGTCTTCACGCTTCCCTTTGGCAGTTTGTGGAACCAATCTGATGCAATCTCCCCAAAGGACGAGGGGAACACTTTGCAGAGCAACGGCTCGTTTCCACTGTATAATGCCATTGAGTTCAAGAATAATCCAACGTGGAAGTTAGGGTCTGACTTACCATCGTATATTTGAAACCTCGGCATACTGAATCTCTTTGGTGCCTCAAATTTGTCCAGTTCTACCGAGAACGGTGTCCTCGGCTTGTCGGGTGAGGTAACCTCGGCTTCAGCATTCTGTTCCTTCCTCTTGAGGTAATTTCTCAAGTCTTCTTTACTCCTCCCGGAGCTCGGCTATCTTTGGACTTCAGTCTTTTCGGTACACTACTTTCGGCCTCGTGGTGGGCCCGTTTTGATCTTTCTCCATGGGTTGTGTCAAAGCAGAGCGCCTGCCCTTGGACATGCCGATGTTCTTTGGCTCTGGGTCCTTCGTGTGATATGTCCTTTGGGACTTCTCTTGTCTCGGCTCCTCTCGTCCGACTTCCCTGGAAGGCGGGTGAGAGTGCCTTCCGCTCCTGGTGTGCTGAGGTGCTTCGGGAATTGTTTTCCTTCCTCCCTTCTGGGTATTAATTGCTGGAATCGGCGTGTCCTGCAGTGGGTACGGTGGCTGCATGACATTGTTTTGCATCATGAAGTTGACGACCGACTGCAGGTCTGCCAACTTGTCTGCCAATTCTTTCACTTCCTCATCCCTCCGTAGGCACCTATCCCTCCATACCTGGAGGTTATCTTCGTTATAGTACCTGCTTTGGTCTGTCTTCTTTGAAGTGTCGCCCTCCTGGCCGACGTCTTTTCCTCCGTGCCCCTGGTTACGAGTTTCTGTTGTGGTTGTCCCTTCGACGTCAAGGTCGATAGGTCTGTTACTCCCAGTAGGAGCGTCGTCCCCAATCTTTTCTTTCTGTCGTTACTGGCCATCTATTCGTCTTTCTTTCCCACAGACGGCGCCAAATTGTGTGAGTGATTTTCCGATCACACTGCCCACCTTAGTAATTCAGCTGTAGAACACAGGCAGAATAGATGGCACCCTGCTGTCCTGCACAGAAAGAAAGGCTCCGGCGGTGGTTCTTCCACCCGGGGGCACTCCGACGATCAAGTCAGTATATCTCTCAAAGATAATCAATAGTGCTAAAACAATACTCAAAGTATAATTGCGTACCTTAGACCCACGGGGGTGCCTCTCTTTTATAGTTTACTCAATCCTAGTCCCACTAGAAGCCTGACTTCTATGGACTCCAATTCTGTACTTACTTTGGACTTCAAGAGATAAGGATAGACTCCCTAAGAGTGTTATCCTTATCCATCCTGAAGTCTTTCTTCATCCTTGGACTCTTGTCCCTTATCCAATTATCTCGGACTCCGGTATTTCGCAGATAACCTCGGCAACTCCGAGATCACCTCGGCATAACTACTTCGACACGTGGCACCTCGGCTGACATGTCGGCGTCACCGTGCCACGTGTTGGTACTCTGAAAATATATCCTCACACACACTTAATAATCTAATTATTAATTTTTATTTTCATTTCACACATCAATTGTTCCAATCATACATTTAACTTATATCTTGTACACACATCACCTTAATTGTCTTTTTACACACCTATTCAAAATTGAAGAGTAACGGTCTGTCTTATTTCGTTCACAATGAAGACAGTGAAGAAAACTCCATTGAATAGACTAAAGACCTGAGTGACACCCTTCATTAAAGAACCTCAATTGACAATAATTTCATTGAAGACCCTCATTCTCCATTAGACACTCTAATTCCAAAATCTGTTAAAGGTGACTAATACTTTGTTTCGATTTCACTATCGCATTTGGTACCATTTCATTTTCTCTGTCGAGTGCATTGACAAATTAGAATAAACCCTCGTTTTTTCCTTGAAGAGTTGTGATTTTGGGAATTTGACACTGGTTTTTCAAAATTAATTTTTTAATTTGACACTTGGTTTCCGAAATAGATTGATTTGTTCAACAATAGTTTTGAAATATATTGGTTTGTCTGACACTGTAGTTCTGAATAAAATATAATACTTCGGCATTGGTTTTTCGAATTAATCGTGGAGAAAAAAAAAATTTTGCACGAAAAAATTAACATTTTCATTATTGCTTTTGTTGTTACCAAGCATATTTTTACTTAATTTTGACCTTCCATTGATCTGTAACTCTTTCATAACAAAACAATAATAATTGTGGAACTAATAAGAATATAATAAATAATAGAGTATAAACCTAGAGAGCAAAGCAATATAAGAATTGTTATGAGAGTATTGCTTTGCAAGCAATAAAAAAGTATAGAGTGCGTAACAAACAAAGTGAGAAATAATGAAAGAAGTGACAAATAATTAAGAAACTAGGATTTAATTTTTTTTTTTTACTCAAAAGATGTACATTGAGATTTTTTTATTTTTAAAAGATGTATACAGAAAATATTTTTGATATAATATTGTGAGTGTTAGTGGATGTCCATTATGATCATTTTAATTTAGAATATAATTGTCATTAAAATAATACTTCATTAAGTATATAGATCAAGGTAACTAGATGTGTGGAAATAGCATTTCCTAGTATCAAACATAACAATGGTTCATCAATTCTGTAATCAAATTTAAATTTGATGAAAAAATACTTATTTTCCTGCTCCAATGGTTTGATCAAGTAAGTATCAAATTGAAGATATCAAAAATCTTTTACCAAATTGAAGATGCTGGGAGCTTTCATCAAATCACTGTTTATAACTGTTGAATTTTCACCACTAGATGTCCTCCAGATAACCACCTCTAAGCAAAAATATATGGAAAAAATACACCGCCGGACATCCACCTTGTCGTCTACTTGGTCGACTGGTGTTTAAATGAAAACTCAAAATCTTCCGTTGGATTACTTGGTATCAAATCGAGTTTTTACTTAAATTTGGTGAAAAAAAAGATGCACTGTTGGAGATGCTCTAATGTATTAAATATGATTAATTATATAAAATAAAAATAAAAAAAGACCTGTTTGGTTTACACTATTTTTTCTAAAAATTAAATTTTTTTTTTTATTAAAAAATTTATTATTATACACTTTTTTTTTTTTTTTGAGATACGCCTAATCTAAATACATTTTAAAAAATATAATATTTATGAATTTTATTTTTTTTTAAAAATACCAAATACAAAAAGAATACAAAAAGGTTAGTATATTTTCATATTTTGTTGTATTCAATGAACTTTTTAGAATTTTTGTATAAATTTTATACATTTTAAGTATATCAAGGTTAAGTAAATCTAAAAAGTAAAAAAAAAAAATTTGATTAAAATATTTTTAAAAATTACTAAATTTAAAAAAATACGAATGAAAAACTCAAAAAATTATACACATTTTTTATAATGAATTTCAATATATGTAGCATTACCAAGATAAGCACATGAGATTACTTAAGAGGAAGTGGGATCAAATTCCTCCTTAGTTTTGAAAACGAATTTTTTTGCAGATCGATTTGGGTTTAGCGGGTTTGACAGTTTAGATAACTTTATGTCTAGCCGTACTTAAAATAATAAATCAAGAATCACATTCCCATTTAACTTGTATTCTTGGAAAGTAATTTAAAAGCTAGTTTTTTGACTTTTTAATTTTTTTTTTTGAAAAAACATGTAAAAAATTAGAGAAGTGATGTAACACAAAAAGTCAAAAAGCAAAAAAAATTGACTTTTAACTCAATTGCCAAAATAATCATAAAATTCAAAATCACTTATTATTTTTTTTTCCTTCAAAATTATTAGCATACAAACATAGTCTAACACCCTGTTTATTTTGGTCCGAAGGTAGTAGAATTGGATTAACAATCTAATAGGTTCCACATAAATTATATTTATTTTGAAATAATGCTACTTGGGACTACAAACTCCCTCCAGAGAGGGTAATAACAATCTTATGGGGGTGAAGTTTCACAATCTAATCCCACGGTGAAAATAGCCTTATACTTTCACTGTGCAAAAATAACAAAGCTACCTTTGCCTTTGTTTGACATGCCAAAAAGTCTAGCCTTTTGACTATTTTAGTTATAAAAAAATAAAATAAATTAAAAAATTAATCAGATAAAATGTCACATCTAAATAATAATTATTTTATTTTTTCTCTTACAAAAGTTAAAAATGCCAAAAAACTTATCCCAAACGAGTTTTTTAACCCTAGGTTAAAATAGCCAAAAAATCAAAAATCCCAAACCAACCCTTTATAAATTGGAGAATTTTTATGTAAATTTAACAACTGTTTGTTTTTTTTTATTAAAACAATTATTTTTGAGTTCTATTAACCTAGAATAATCAAAAAAGTTAAAAATTACAAAAAAAATCTAAAAAGTTTAATTTTTCAGTTTTTTTTCTTTAGTGATTTTTTTTTTCTATTATTATTAGATTTATCTATACAAGATAAAATTGAAAATAATTTTTTTTGACATAATTTGAAAAAAGGATTATTAAATGTTCACAAAAAAAATGTATTTTCTTTAATAGGATGCCAAACATAAATTTAATCATAATCAACTAATTCCACCACCGAGTCATGATGGAGACCCCCTCCAATCACCACCCCCACAATCTCCACGCACATGTGACGGGTGGTGATTGGAGGAACAGGAAAAAAAGAAAAAAGAAAAAGAAAATGTAATCAATGAGAGAGAGAGAGGTCAAAGGGAGTGGGGAGAAAAGGGGCATGAAACATTTTTGTTCCATCACCCTACTAGTATACAAATCTCTAATATCACCATATTAATAATCCTTCACTCAATTTGATTGTACTAATAATTTAATAGTTTTTTTTTTTTTTTTTTTTTTTTTGCAAAAACTCCATCCTTAGGCTCCTTTCTAGTGAAATGACAATCTAAACTTTTTTTAAATCGTAAACACATGAAGGAGAAGGATAAACAAATTTGTTTTTATTTTTTTTTTATGGACTTTTTCATTTAGTAACTTATATTATATTTCAAATTTTAAAATAATATAACTTTTGATTTATATATTACTTTTTTAACTTTTGATTTATATATTACTGTTTAACAAAATTAGTACTTTTATAATTTTTTTGTCAAAATTTATCAAATAAGATTTATATTAGCCGTTCAAAAAAATAAAGATCCATATTAGCCATAATTTTTTTAAAATAAAACAAATCTTATCGTCAAAATTAATGTCAACGGCAAAAATTTATTATAATAATAAAATTTTACTCTATCTTATAGTAAAATTTTACTCTGATTCACAATAAATTTTACTGTAAAATTTTAACATTTTAAGAAGACGTGCATCCTTCATGAAGGACAAATAAAATGTCACGACCCGCTCCCCGTACCCAAGGGTTAAATATCGTGATGGCCAGTAACTGAGGTTACCTCCGGCCAATTCTTAAACAAATCAAATAACGCGAGCGGAAGTAATATTTAAGTAAGGGTACCAAAATAATCATTGGAGTTTCTATTTTTATTACAAAATTTATTAACCAAAAAGGCCGATATTTACATATAAAAAAATATCATAAAAATGTTGTGTGTGTCTATTCCGCAACCCCGCGTCTAAGACTTTCCAAAGCTATTTCTGAATTGCATTGTTTCCTGAAAATTGATAAACAACTATAAGCACATGGCAGAGTGAGAAACATTATACCAAAAGTATAAGGGACACGAAATAACCATGGATAGTTATGTAATCAAAACATTTAAGATAACTTAGTCAGAACAAATAATCCTTTAAGTATCAAAACTGAGATTATGTAAATAAATAACCATAACCACGGTAATTTGGTAAACAAATCATTTAAGTGGCAGAAACTGAAATACGGAAATTATGTAAGTATATAACCATAACCACGGTACTGGACAAAACAGAACAGAACAGAAGTCACAAGAGTGACAGTAAGAACAGAGGTACGGATTCAAGAGGTAGCTCGTACGAACTCTAGAGGTGGCTCTCACAATAGTGTAGCACTTAGTTCCGTACAGCACTTTGCTCCGCACAGAACAAAGGTCAATAGATCCATGACAAACAGAGGGAAGTGACCAAACAGAAGCCAATAGTTATTTAAGTCCCCCAAGGCGTGAGACTCCTGTGGTGGTACTTACAAAACATAATTGTTTATAAGGTTATAGTCAAATATTCTTTGAAATATAAACAAACATATCCATGGATTTCATTTTAAACAAATAGAGTTCAGAAATTAAACCACGTAATTGAAATATTTATAAAACATAACTTATATTAATATTACTAATAAAATACAACTTGTATAAAATAAATATGATAAATCAAAACATACGTAAAATATATAAGAATAACTCAAGATATAATATAACCCACCTTAACATTAATACTTTACTATTTCTTTCCACTACCAAAGACCCTTTCATCTTCCATTATTTTTTTCTTTCCTTTCCTTCATTTCTTTCTTTCTTTCTTCTCTTCCTTTTCTTTTTCAAGTGAAATGCCTTCTCCCTTTTATAGGGAGGAGAGAGCGTATGTGCCCTCCGAATCTTTTAAGATTCTATTAATAATTATATAGATTTATATTTATTCTTAATAGATATTTAAGATAATTACACTTTAATTCAGTATTTTAATATAATTATATAAATAATTAATTTCTAATTAAATTACACTTTATCGTATACTAACAAAAAATAAATTATTTATTTTACTACCACACTCATTTTTATTATTATTTATTTATACTTTAACCCCTAAATTCTTAATAATTATATTATTTTACAAAATTACACATACTAATACAAAATAAATCATATATTTTTTCAACTGTAATTAAATAATATTAATATAAATTTTACAGAATAATTAAAAATCTAGATTGTTACATAAAAGGTGTTAGGGTGATAATAGGGTAATTTAATAGGATATTTAATTATATATAATTAATTTGTATATTTATATATTTTTTATATATATAAAAGGTGTTAGGGTGATAATATGATATTAGGTTATAATGTTATTAGGTTATCATATATTAAACTTAGGTTGTTATAATCATAAAGGTGTGGTGAATTTGCAAATAGCAGCAGCCGAGTGAGAGAGAGAGACAGAGAGAGAGACTAATCAAAGAATGAAGAGAAGGCTCTGTGTGCGGCTGTGTATGATGCAAGGCGAAAGAGAAAGAGAAACGATGAAAGGAAAAAAAAAAATAGATTAAGGTTTTGTTTTGAAGGCTCCATTAGTTTTTTAAATATTTTTTTGATTTTTAAAAAATAATTGTGAGTGCAAAACCCACTTCCCTTGATTTATGTTTAATTCATTGTTTTTATTTATTTATTTATTTTTATTTATTTAATGTTGGTTTGATGGATTGATTTTAATTATTTTGATTAGTTGTGTATGCCATGTTTAGGGGTTTTATACTACTTGTTTGGGGAGCACTTTGAGTTATACACAGATCACAAGAGTCTCAAATATCTTTTTTCTCAAAAAGAGTTGAACATGAGGCAACAGAGGTGGGTTGAATTCGTCAGTAGTTATGATTTCGAGATCCTTTACCACCCAAGAAAAGTAAATGTGGTCGCAGATGCACTTAGTTGACAACATATGCTTGTAGGTTATTTGATGATTCAGGAATGGAAGTCATTGGAGTTAATTTCGATGCATGATGTTCAACTAATAGAGAGTGTTGAGAGGGCATACACTGCTAGTTTGACCGTGCAGCCGATGTTACTAGGTAAAGTTCGTTAGATGCAGAATTTAGATGGGTTTCTCGTTAGCAAGCTTGATGACCTTGTAGTGGATTTGATCGATGATTGTTCTACTGATTGGTCTATGGACTCAGATGGGGGATTGCGATTCAATGGCAGGTTGTGTGTACCTAACATTGTTGAATTGAGGAAAGAAATTATGGATGATGCCCATAGGTCCCGATATACCATTTACCCAGGTGGGACTAAGATGTATTATGACTTGAAGAGGACATTTTGGTGGGAATGTATGAAGAAAGACGTGGGAGAGTATGTTTCTTGATATTATGTGTGCCAACAGGTTAAGGCAGAACACCAACGACTGTTTGGACTTTTGCAGTCTCTCGAGATCCCTACTTGAAAATTGGAGTACATCTTTATAGATTTCGTGGATAGATTGCCACAGTCTAAGCGAGTCAATGAATCTATTTGGGTGATAGTGGATCGACTCACAAAGTCTGCTCATTTTCTTTCTATCAGTGTTCACCGAACTGCGGATAAACTAGCTAGGCTGTATATTCGGGAGGTGGTGCGACCTCATGGCGCACTAGTTTCTATAGTTTCGGATCGTGATCTGTTATTTGTGACAGAGTTTTGGGAGAGTTTTCAGCATGCTTTGGGTGCTAGGTTAAACCTAAGCACAGCTTATCATCCTCAAATGGATGGGCAACTGAGCGGGTAAATCAGATCTTGGAGGATATATTGAGAGCTTGTGTCCTCGATCTTGGTGGTAATTGGGAAGAACACTTGCCATTGGTGGAGTTTGCTTATAATAATAGCTATCACTCCAGTATCAGGATGGCACCTTTTGAGACTTTGTATGGGAGGCCATGTCAATCACTTGCTTGTTAGATGGATGTAGGAGATGTGCAATTGTTAAGGCTAGAGTTGGTGAGAGAGACCACAGAGAAGGTGAACATTATTCGAGAACGTTTAGATTTTGTTTCACTCCTATGATTTGGATGATGGAATATTGGTTGGGGTTTAGTCCTAATTAAATATTTAATTGTCTAAATTTTGGGGCGTGACAATACTTTTGCAGACTGCTCAAACGACAGAAATTGTGCTCGAGCGGACTACCCTGTTTTTGAAAATTTGACTAAGTGTTTTGAGGCATATTTTGACATCTTCATTGCATCTTAGGTATTCTTAAGCCCTAATTAAGACATAGTAGTCAGGATAAAGATTGGAAACACACCCAAACAAGAAAGAAATGAATTAAATGAATTCCGAGCGTATGTTTCAATGTACATCTGTTTTGTGTTTGTGTAGGGCACGTGCTCAGTTATCTGCTCTGTTTGTCTGCTTTATCTGATCTGTCTGTCTGCTATTAGAGCCAACTGTGAGTAATAACTTTGTAAAGTTATGTTCAATTATAACTATTTTCTGAATGATATAAGATGATTTGTTTTCTGAAATATTATTCTCTGTATGAATGAATGGTTGTCTAATGTTTCTGAAATTATTCGTGGCATCCTTAGCATCATGTGATATCTGTTATCTATTCTATTATGTTTCAATTATAGGCCAACTGTACGTCTCATGAGCCAACTGTTATGGATCCTTATGTATACGTCCCATTTATGGGCCAACTATATGTCTCATGAGCCAACTGTACGGTCTCCGTGCACATAAGTCAACTGTATACCTTTATGGCCATCTCTTTATGGGTCAACTGTTTTTGTTAGTGCTAATGGATGTATCACATACGATTGACTATAAATTCTGATTATGAATATGATTCTGATTCCGTTTTTGTTATGAATACTGATTTTTGAACAAGAATATGAATCTACTTTTGATATAAACTGAATTATGTTTTCTGTATCTGTTATGGACAACATTTATTAAATCATTTACTTTGTTTTTATTCATTAGGCTCCAGTTCAGTGTATTCTTTATGTATAGGTGATTAGGCGCGCGACCAGGCTCAATGATGGTAGCCTGAAGATCTGTTTTGTTGGCCAACCCTTGTGTCTCCCGAGGAGGTTCCAGAAAAAATCATGTGGTTGAGTTTCGTGGATTAAGTTTAGGACTTTGTTTTCTTTTGTTGAAACATGAACAAATTTCTATTTATCTGTACATTGGACTAAGTCTCATTTTTGTTTTATCTGAATATGTAGGTGACCTACGACTAATGTAATTATGACGTCACATGTATGTATATAAAGATTTAAATTCTTTGTCCCATGTATGTCTGTATAGCTCTGTGGACGTTGTATGTTTGTGATTGCTTCCGCTAGCCCTTGTATTTTGTCTATTCTGTTCAGAGGCTTTCAGTAATCCCAAGATTACTGGTCGGTTATGGCACTAAATCTATAGGGGTGAGTTTGGGTTGTGACAGATAGACAATAGAACTTTATTATTTTCGCTACTGAACATACTGCATCATCTTTGTTTGAGATCCCAATTTCAATATTCCAACGGGCCATAACGAAACAAACAAACAAACAAACAAAAAACTTTGAATTTAAATAAACATCCAAAAATTAAAAGACTTTCACCAATCTAAACCTCCAACACTGATGTTCAAACTGATCGCCACCGGAGATGAGTCGATGATCAATGATTAAAGTATAAAATGATAGTTGTGATGTTACAATCAACGTGTAAGAAAAATAACGTTGAATCTGTACCAAAACGAGATGATTTTACTTTTAAATAAGAATTTTTCAGATTGTTTTAGAAAAGAAAAAAGAGCAAGACTGGTTTTTGTGTATGTCAACTCTATGTGAATATATACCTACATAGTTATTATCAATTCACCTTATATTTTAATGAAGAAAAGTGTTTCACAAGATATAATTAATTTGTGTAATTTTCGCATAGATATTAAGACTTGGGTTATTTCTAGTTGTCTGTTGGGCCTTTGGGGGCCTATCATGGAGGCTATGATAAAGTAATTATTGATATCCAATCAACGTAATTTTTTTTGATAAGAATGAAGTACTTAACAAACTCTATACATTGGTTCAAATCATTAATACGATCTCCGTGATGGGTCCACGAAGGCCCAATAGCTCTCTCCAATCCAATATAAACAAAAGAGAAGCCTTTTTTCCAAAATATGGTTTGGCAACAGGCCGATTTAGTCAAAAAGTCAAAAAGTTACTAAAAAAGTCAAAAAGCCAACAACCTATACTAAAAATAAAAGATTATCTTTTCTCTCTACTTTTTGCACATCTTCTCGTAAAAAGTCAAAAAATTATCCCAAACATACTAATTTTTTTTAGCTCATATTTTAGTCAAATAGCCAAAAAATTACTAAATTAACCTGTTTACAAACGAGGCATGGATTTTGGCTAAATAGTATTGTTATTTAAGTCAAAAAATTAGATTTACTTTTTAGATCTAATAGTGTGTCACTCTGTTAAAATAATTTTTTTCTCATTTATTTTTTAATTATCAATCAATTATCTTATCACTAAATTATCAAATCTAAAAAATAAATTTATATATAATTTTTCTTGGGGAGCACTCCATAATTTAATATTCGACAAACAAACAGGACCATGATTAGTGTGAATTGCTTGACAATACTTCTGTTTTAAACAGGTACTATTAGTCTGTGTGAATGTCCGCGAATTGCGGGTCCTTCGTCGGTTTCTTTGGTTGTTTCCGACAAATGCCCAGGAAAAATAAAAAGGTAAAATTACACATCAGGCTACTTTAAAAAAAAAAATCAAATCAATGAAAATTATATATAAATTATATATGTATATTAATAATTAAAATTTTTAATTAATTTGTAAGAACTTCTCTCTTATGTAATTTCCCAAATAAAAATAGGATAAATTATATAATAAACTCCTTAAACTATAATTCATTTATATTTTATTCTTTTAAATTTTAAAACTCAACAATTAACCTTCTCAAGTTAATTCATTTTGTTAAGATTATGTTAAGAATTTATAGAAAATCAGATCATGTATAAAACACGCGACACATTATTAAAATATTAAGATAATAATTTTCGTTATTGATTGTTTTAAGATAATAATAATCTTATTTGATGATTTTATTTATATTTTGAGGCCAGTTGGGAAACCAAAAAAAAATTAACTTTTAACTTTTAACTCATTTTGGGTTACATCACTTCTCATATTTTTTACATACAAAAAGGATAAAAAAGTTAAAAAAATTAAAAAGTCAATTTTTAACCAACTTTCTAAATCATCTTTTTATCTTTCTTATCATAGCAAAGTGTAAACGAGATTATTAAATAAAAATATTATCGTCATAAAAATTTGATAAATGTGTTATATATTCTACCCTTGATGTAATTTTTTGTAAAATTTCTAACAAACTCCTAATAAAAATATTAATTATAATAAGTAATATTAAAAAAAATTAATTATTAAATTTTAAAATTTAAAAAATAAAAAATAAAATATAAATAATTTAAAATTTAAAATTTACTATAATTTATCTAATCCGCCAAAAACTGATCATCCCACAAACAAGAAGGCAAATGTAGGATCCACCGTGACCCCCACACGAAGAAGCAAAAACAAAGACGAGTCAGCACACTTAAAAGTTCAGCAGCACGAGGAGATGACCAGCCATCCGTTTCACAAATATTCATAAATAATATTAAAAAAAATTATTAAAATTATAAAAACAAATTACAATTTTATTTATTTATTAAAAAATATTTTAAAGGATTTCAACATTTAATTTTTGTAACAAAATTAATTTTTAATTTTATCAATTTAAATCTTAAATTTTAGTTCTTTTAAATCTAAACCATAAACCTACTTTTGTTAAATAAAATAAATAAAAAATAATAAGTATTTTATTTATTAAACTCAATATAATAAGTATATATAAAATGTTTAAAACTGTTTAGAAAATAAATAATTTTAGTTTACTATTCGAATTTTTATAAAAATAATATGTAAAAAAAAAGAGAGAATTACGTGATAACTTAGGATTATTTTGGAAAAATGGTTAAAAGTTGAATTTTTAATTTTTTAAAAAGTTGAAATATGACTTTTAACCATCTTTCTTTAATTTGATTTTTTTTTTGTTGCTATTTTAGTAAAAAAATGACTCTCCAAACAATAAATAAAAATTTTAAATTTAAGATTTTTATACAATTTTTTAAAATTTTTTTCTTTTATAATTTATTTTGTACTGTTTTAATTTGGAAAACGTGTAGTCATTGGCATTTGGACCGATCTCCCGCAAAAGAACAGGGGGTCGACAACAAACTTTGTATGATTGTACCAAAATGCCCTTCCCCCCTTTCATATGGTGTTATGTTATGGGTTACTGTTTGGTTTAATTCAAAGACCTGTTACTTGATAAATGGATTTTTTGAAAAGTTGGTAAAAAGTTAATTTTTTAAATTTTTTGGTGGCCTTTTTGGCAAAAAATTAAGTTTTTTTGGGTAAAAAAATTGGATTTTTTGGCTAAAAAAACAAAAAAATTGACTTTTTACTATTGTTGCCAAAATGCTCCAAAGTTGATAGGTTTGGTTTTGAATATTTTTAAAATAATTTTTCAATTTTGAATTTATATATTTTTTATTCTTAGTAAATTATTTTAATATTTTAATTATTTTTTAATTCTTTATATCTATTTAATTCAGATACATTTAAAAAGTACGTAATTTGTGAAAAATATTACAAAATTCACTAAAATACAAAAAAATATATAGTTTTATATTTAATACTTACTTCTTATTCTTCCAATAATCAAGGCAATGCTCAAACTAAAATTGGATTTGAATTATCTGTCATGCTGTTTTTTGCAATTATCTTGCTTACTTTTTATGATAAGAACAAGTGACATAATCTAATAATTTAAGTTTAAAATTAACAAATAATATTAATACAACATCAATTACACATTTTAAAACTATGGTTTTCATTTCAACTTCACAATAAGATAGTTGGATTCTTATTAAAAGATCATTACACAAAGATTCATAATAGAAGATCCAAATCCACTAAAATCACCTTCTGATCTCACATATTTGCTTTTTTCAAAAAAGGAAGGGGTAATTACACCCTAGTGGGTGTTAGGGAAAAAAACATATATTCATGAAAAAATTTACAATTTTAATTATTAAGACGTATTGAGTTTTTCAAGTTTTTTTTTTTAAATATTCTAAAAAATAATAATTTAGAAGACTGACTCACTTTTCAAATTATTCGGGAAACTAACCTGCTTTTTAAAATCGCATTTTAAAAATATAATTTTAAATTGAAAATATATTTTCAACGTGTAATTTCACTTTGAAATCGCATGTTAAAAATACAATTTATGATGACATGAACTTCACTTTTTGAAATTGCATTTTCAACATTCGATTTCAAGATGAAATTGCATATTGAAAATGTAAATTCAATTTTAAAATCGTATTTTCAAAATGCGATTTCAAAAGACAGGTTAATTTCCCAAATAGTTTGAAAAGTGAGTCAATTTTCTAAATTATTTTTTGTTTTAGAATATTAAAAAAAAAACTCTGAGTTTTTCACTAGTTTGTAATATTATTTTTTTCAAAACTACACTGATGTGATATTTTCTCAAAAAAGAAAAAAGAAAAAGAAAAAATCTTGTTTGATATGAGAGTCATTCATTACACAATTTTTGTAAAATTATAGAATTCCACCTTAAGTAAAAATACCCATTAAATAGTTTTAAATTACAAAAGTATAATTCACACATAATTCCAAACGGAAAATTATTTGTCCCCCTAATTTTTTCCCCCCGAATCCCCCGAAATCACAGAGGAGAGAAAGAGAGGGGAAAGAGAAGAGAGGGGAAGAGGAGGCAGGTCCCAGCCGTTGCAGCCCTTTGCCCGATCGTCGCAGCCTCCGCTGTCGCCTTCGCCTGATCGTCGCAGCCTCGCCTCCGCCGTCGCCTCCGCAGGTCCGCCGTTGCAGCCCCGCCCCTCGCAGCCCCTGCCTCTGCCGCCTCCGCCTCCGCCTCCGCCTCATTTGTTGGGCCCCCTCCAGTCCCTCCTCCTCCTCCTCCCTCCTCCTTCTTCTTCTTCCATCTTCTTCATCGTTTTTGATTCAACAAAAAAAAAAAAAAAAAAAGAAAAGGCAAAAACGAGGGCCTGTTTTCGAGCGATGTAGCATTGTTCATTCGAAACCCTCTGTTGGGTTTTGAAATTTTGAAAAAATCAATATTTGAATTCTCGATCAATTCGTATGTTTTTGTTTTTAATGAATTATTTATTTATTTATTAGATGCATTTAATTTAAATGTATTTAAGAAATAAAATATTTGTGAATTTACAAAAAAAAAATAAAAAAATAAATAAGAGTGAATAAGTTTTTATAATTTAAAAAATATAAAAGTTGAATTTTCATATTCAATGATAAGCTAAACTATCAGATCAGATCCTAACATTGTATTCAATTGAGAGATTTGAGAAAGGAATTAAAAATAAAAAACAAAAAAATATGTGAAATTAATTAAGTAAATTATAAATATATTTTATTCACTTTTTATTTATTATTATTATTTTAAATTCCTTCTTAAATCTCTCAACTAAATTAAAAAATCCAAACACATCTCAAAAAACCACAAAAACCCAAAAAAGAGAAAGGATAGTTTAGTAAATTCAAAGACACACCAGTAACCGAAACAATAAAAAAAAACGAAATTATTGGTGGTGGGAAAACGAAAAGAAAGCTGCCATGCCAGACAGAGAGAGAGAGAATGAGGAGAGAGAAAACAGCAATGAAGAAGATTTCTTCCCCAAAACCCATTCTTCCTCTTCCTCCAAATCCACCTCCAACTCCAAACCCAACAAATGGAATCATCAACTTTCTCATCAACAACAACGACTACTATTCCTACTACCATTGTCGTGCCCAAGATCTTATTTTTCCTTTTCATCATCACCACACTCTAAACAACCCATCTTCAATCGTTCCGATTCTCTCTCAGCATTTTGAGGTACCCATTCCGATCTCTCCTCACCTTTTATTTGATTCTGTGATGCTCGTATATGCAGAGTATATTTGTTTATATTCCTAGTATTGATTCTTATTATTAGGATATTATTGAGATTGTTCATTATTTATATTTCTCTAGCACCCCCTGTGTGAACATGTGGTGGTGTGGCGATCTTGGACGTGGTTTGTATCTCTGGTTTCTGTCTTTTTTGGGCGAAAATGTTTCTGGGCTTTGAAGATGAATTTGGCTTAGGGAATATTTATCTGGGTTCTTTCTATATTCTGTATAATTGTTTTTTTGTTTCTTCTTCTTATTTGGTGTATTTCCTTATTTATTTCGAATATATACGTAGTATTGATTGTTCATAATCTGTTTTTCTAGCTCTGTGTGAGCATGTGGCGATCCTGGAAGTGATATGTTTGGTTTGGTTTTGAAAGATAAAGAAGTTTTTGAAAAGAGTTTTCACAATTTGAAAATTTGTTTGGTTCTATATTTTGAAAATAATTTTGTACTTTGAGATGATTTGTAGTTTTTTTGGTTGAATAGATGGGTGAAAAAGTGAAGTGATTGGTTGATGTGTAGGATGTGAGAGAATGAGAGGGGAGAGAGAAAAAAAATAGTTGATTGATGCATAGAATGTGAGAGGGGGGAGAAATAGAAAAAGTGATTGAAAATAGTTTTGAGAAAATTGTAAAGCAAACAAATTTTGGGTTTTGAGCTCTCAAAAACCCATTTGAAAACTTAACCAAACACAACTAGTTTTCTAATTTTTTTTTGGGCGAAAATATTTCTGGGTTTTGAAGATGAATTTGGTTATTTATGGTTTGGTTTAGGGAATTTCTATCTGGCTTTTTTATTTCTTTCTGTATAATAATAATTATTTTATTTTTCTTTTTTTTAATTGGTATATTTCTCTGTAGTTTTTGTATATATACATATCCAAGTACTGATGCTTATTAGGAGATTGTTCATAATCTGTTTCTCTAGGCCTGTGTGTGAACATGTGGTGGTGTGGTGATCTTGGAATTGATATTGATACTTTTTGGGAGAAAATATTTCTGAGTTTGGAAGATGAATTTGGTTATGGTTTGGTTTAAAGCAAAACTATCTGGCTTCCTTATGTAATTTCTGTATAATTGTTATTTTTATTTTTATTTGTTTGTAAATTTCCATATTGATTTTGTTGGAATAAGAATATATGGTTTGCAACCTTTGCCTTCACTCAATTCCGACAAAGTTATGGTCTCAGCTCCGTCCTTAGGAATACCCCATGAATATAGCTCCAAGCGTGCTGCCTTTTCCGGTCTTGGTTTAATGTTAGTAATATACTATTATTAGGAATTTTGTGATACTCTCCTTTCTTTATACGGTCATCGACGTTGAGTCCATATCCTCTACTGTGATCATCATCACAAAATTTGTTGAATTAACCATAGAAGGTTGTTGTTTGTCTTGGATTCCTATACTTATCCATTATATATGTACTTTTTGTGTTATTTTCTTTGCTTCTTTTAGTTCATCATAGGAATATATAATTGATGTTTTATAGATTTAGTTTGGTAGCGTATATACCTAAAGGTTTATTCTTGTAGCATTGAGGTTGATCATATATCTATATTTTTAATTTATTTATTTTTTATTATAATCATGAAATTAGGTGTTTTTAAGTAAGAAATTGCTTGGTTGATCTTATGTCTCTTGTAATGATTAATTTGTTAAATATTATGCTATCAGGAATATGTTTGGTGGGAGTGATAACAGCAATCCTGTGCTTCCTGTTTTCATGGAGGAAAACCACTCCCAATATGATGCTACTGCATTGCCTCAGCTGCAGTTATTTGGAGATTGTGAGTGTTCCAAATGACTTGTTCATCTTTTGTACGTTTAGTACTGTTCTCTTTGTGTTTAAATTTGAATTACCAGAGTTTGTGTACCCCTCACTAGGAAGTCACTAGTTTGACTACCTCCTCCTCTCTAATGTACCCTAAAAAAAAAAGGAAAAAACTTTGTTCCATGGGTGATCTTGTTTATTTTTTATTTCTATTTGTGATCTTCATGGGTGATCCTGTTTATCCATCCTGTTTACAGTCTATTGAGAGGTCACCCATGAAGAATGCCACCCACCCCATTTAGGTAATTGTCAGGATCAAATGAACACGACACATACAGTACTCTTTTTTTTTTCCCCTTCCAAATTCCAATTTTGTTCAATCTGCATTCATTGTCTGCTTTTAGTATTACACTTCTTGCCCTTTGCTTTGCCCTTTTCTCCCCTTGTTAACTTATTCAATTAATAATTTATCCATTTTTTTTTTAATCCAGATGAATTTTATTGGTTGGTCTCCTATTCTTTATCTAATAAAAATTATTTCTTTTTTGCAATTATGTTGCAGTTCCAGTTGGTTGTAGTGTTGATCCCTTAAACTACATGGCAACAGCAACAAACCGACCTATCAAAAGAGCTCGGAAACCAGAACCTAATTCTAGGCAGCAAAAGCTTCAGATATCTTTAAACAATAATTTCTGTCAAGATGAAGCTGGCCATGCCAGTAGAATTTTGAATCAAAATCCTGTATCAACTGGTCTGAAACTTTCATACGAGGAAGACGAACGCAATTCCTCTATTACTTCTGCTAGCGAAGGCATGAAAGCTGCCCTACCTGGTAGCTTTTCCCTCAGCAACAGTCTTAAAATTGAGATTGATAGGCAGGAAAAAGAATTTGATCATTATATCAGACTTCAGGTAAACTGGTTTTATAAATATAGCGACAATCTTATTTAATGATCTATCATTCTATTCTAACTCGGAGACTCTTATCTTGAAATAAATTGTAGTATGTCACGCGTGCATATCTTTTCAACAGTGAAAATATACATTTTGAATTGTCTAGAAGTTGATTGATGACAATTGCTATCAAGTGGCTACTAGTTAGACTCATTTGTCATTTCCAACCTAGTGGCAGTTTATGATAGAAAAAAGATGGAGCACAATTATTATTAGAATTGCTTAGATTAATTTGGTGATTGTGCCAGCATTTGGGATCTTTTTTCCTGGTGCTACATGGTTTACACATTAACATTCCGTTTGTTTGGGCAAAAAACAAGTTTTTCCATATTTTTTGGCATTTGGTACAACGGAAAATGGAAGTCAATCGAAAACAGGCCTATTTGGAAGGAAAATGTTTTTCACTTTTAAAAGATGGAAAACATTTTCAACTTACACGATCTTGAGTAGAATTCAACACCAAAAAACTAGTCAAGAGCACACCCTCTCTCATGTGTAGCGTGCTTACTCGGCAACACATGCCGCTTGCAAGCTAAGGACACACTCCCTACCAAGCTCTGATATCATGTTACACGATCTTAAGTAAAACTCAACTCCAAAAGGTAGCTGTTGAGGTGAGGGTGCCATCACACTTATAAACCTCACAGTATTTTATTACTTAGGCGATATGAGACTTCGCTTCACATTCTGTAGTAGTCTTGCTAATGCCACCTAACTACCGCCGCCACCATCACCTCCACTACTAGACCTACGAAAGCCACCATAGCCACCACCCTACCACCACTAATGCAACCATTTGTACATTAATTTCAAAGGTGCAGACATAGAAAAACTTTCTTTCCCGGGAAAAAAAAAATTGGAATTTTTTTTTGTAAAAAATATTTTTGGCCGAAATAAACAAAACTTAAATCTGGGTCACATGCTCTCTTCACTTATTTCAGAAAGTTTGGTAAAGAATGAACAACTTCTCTATCGGTATTCACCCAAAAAAAACTTCGCTATCGGTGAAATTTTCCATCCAACAAGAAAGTTTTTGATTTCTGAAAGTTGTATTACTTTATTTATAAAAAAACTTAGTCCTATTACTTCGTGTCATCAATGTGAACGCTTGTGATATTCAAAGTAACTTGTTAGATTTTTTCAACTTCTCACTGTGTCTTTGATGAACAGGAAGCAAGCATAATGAAGGGTATAAGAGAGTTGAAGCAGAGACAGACAGCTCGTTTCCTAAACGCCATAGAGAAAGGAGTTTTCAAAAAGTTACAAGATAAAGAACTCGAAATAGAGAACATGAACCGCAAGAGCAAGGAACTAGCAGAGAGAATAAAGCAGGTTGCCACAGAAGCCCAGGCGTGGCACTGCAGAGCAAAATACAACGAGTCCGTTGTCAATGCTCTCAAGACCAATCTCCAACAGGCCATTGCACATGGTGCTGTCCAAGCCAGGGAAGGCTGCGGGGACAGCGAGGTTGACGACGCTGCCTCTTACACTAACCAGTTTCGTCATGACAATCTTGTTTTTGCAAATCAGCAATTGAATTGCAGAGCTTGCAAGGGTAAACAGGTTTCTGTTTTGTTAATGCCGTGTAGGCATTTGTGTCTTTGCAAGGATTGTGAAGGGTTCATCAATGTTTGCCCTGTGTGCCAGGTGATGAAGACTGCAAGCATAGAAGTACTCATGTCGTGAGGGGTATATATATGTGTATGTATATGAACGCTTGTGATTTTCGTTACCCGTGTGTAGGAGGATCGTATAAGTTAAAATGTCTCACAGCGGGCGATGAAATTGTTGTCTGTGCTGTAAGAAATTATGAGTTTAATGGAATGGAGTGAGTTTTTTCCCTTTTGTGTTGGGGGACTTGTTATATAATCTCTGGCTTTGAAAACTGAAATCTATAATTGGTAAAAAAATTCTCTATCTTTGAAGTTTCCTGTGGTGTGATGTGAATTGTTAGAAACATGCTCAAGTATATGACTAAGTAGTTCAAAAAAGAAACATGCTCAAGTATATGACCAAGTGTTTCTTTGGCACACCAAATTATAAGCTATAGCTTATTTTCGGTTTATTTTTTTCATCTTTAGTGACTTTATTTTTTTTGATTATGGAAAAATTTACTGTTGATGTTTGTCTAGATGACTTTGAAATTTTAAAAAATTTCAAATTAATTCAGTAAAAAAATAAAGAGGGTAATTTATATGAATATTGGGCCGAGCTGGGCGATGGGCCGTTATGGGTCACAGTACGAAGGGCTGAGCAGAAAGGCCTCAAAGTTAGTCCGGTCCCAGAAGGACTTAAAGTTAGACCGGTCCCAGAAGTGCCTATTGTTATCTCGGTCCGGGAGAGCGCTGCGGACAGTTCGGTTGCTAGGTCGCCACACTCAGAGTTAGTCCGGTAGCGGCATAGCGCAGCTAGCTCAGTCAGACCTAGCTAATTGTTAGCATGGTCTGAGCAATACTATCAGGAAGAGCCAAGGTAAGAGCAGTGAAAGGAAGAACCGAATTAACGATAGTTCGGTCTACTCTGTGGCTCGGCATGGCCATGCTTACCTCGGTCTTATTAGAATCCGACCATGGTAAAACCATCTCACTTGGTTTAAGCAGTGAGGGGGTGTTGAAGGATAAGTATTATCTTTCAGGAATGAGAATCCTAGGAGGACTCTACATGGAGGAGTAAGAGTCCTACTAGGATTGTGCCACACGGAACCTACAAAAGCTCACAAACATCACCTATGGAGAGGTAACACAACTTTGATTCCCGAATACACAGCGCTTTTTGTCTATTTGTCTATTTTTCTAACTTAGGCATCGAAGAGGTTTCCGGCACACACCCGCCGGCTAGCTCACGTTTGTGTTTTCAGGGAGTAAAGCGACGTTGTACGGAGGAGTGCAATCTTGATCAACAAGATTATACGAGAATGTTTATTTCTTTCCCGTACAATTGGCGCTGTCTGTGGGAATTCAGACAAGAACAAAACCTCTTGATCAAGCTTTTCCTCTTTAGAATCGATGGCGCACAATGAAGATTTACCACAGTCCACCATTGACGGACAAACACCAGAGGGGGGTGCAAGACGCGAAGGTTTGCCTTCTATTCCTCCTATGGCGGACTTGGAGCCACAGTGACAGAATCCCAGGAGGGATGCTAGGGGGAGGCGGAATAACTGCCCCCGTCACTCTCGTTCACAAAGTCCTGACAGACAACGGCGGAGGATCAACCCCCAAACTCTGGAGGATCGCGTGAAAGAACATGATGAATTAATAAGGAAGATGGCGGCGGATATGGAGGCCATGAAACGCCAGATCAAGGGAAAAAGGGTGGCGACAGGAGAGGGGCATAAAGGCAACACGCCCCCTCACCACTCAGAAGATCGCAGTAGGCATACCACGCCATCACAAGCAGAGAATAGAAGCCTAAGGACGGGCAATACTCAATCCAGAACCTCCAGGACTCGTTGCTCCAGGTCTGAGAGAACGAGGACTGAGAGGTCGTATACTGAGGAAAGCATCTATCGGCTCTCGCGCACACACCAGACATCATCCAGGCAGACGAAGTTGCCAAGATCATCCGACTTACGGACCGTACTAGAAGAAAGGGCACGATGGAAGGAGGACAATAGGGCGCGCGACCCTCGCAGGATATCTACCCTTCAGCGGTTGGCTCCTCGAACGCATGGAAGCGTCGAGGTTGGAATGCCATTACCACGGCCTGCCTACGAACCAAGGGACAAAGCATTAGCGAGGCTGCAGACCTCGCCGTTCGTTCCGGCAATTGAAAACGCGCCCCTACCTTCAGGCTTCCTTCAGCCCAAATTCACCACGTACGAGGGGAAGACAGACCCCTACATGCACCTAAGCTACTTCCGCCAGGTTATGGCGGTATATCGACGCAACGAGGCTTTGATGTGCATCCTCTTCCCATCAAGCCTTGGCGACCTAGGCCTGACTTGGTTCGAAAAACTTCCAGAATGCAGCATAGCCTCCTGGGCGCAACTAGCAGAGGCGTTCATAACAAGGTTCAGAACGAACACCAAAACGCCAGTGGAGATCGACCAGCTTCTCTCCATTGACATGGGCGACAAGGAGACACTTAGATCCTACAATAGTCGCTACTGGGAGACCTTCAACCAGATTGGGGACTGCCCCACCAATCTAGCCATTGCACAGTACAAAAGAGGCCTTCCAGTGGGGAACAGACTAAGGGACTCAATCACCATGACACCACCCCTCACCATGGAGGCCTTGATACATCAGGGTGGAAGAGGATGGCGCCCGTGCCAAAACAAAATCTGGCACGACCGCAATACCGGAGAAAAAGGCCTCAGCAAAGGTCAACGCGGTAGACCGTCTGAGCAAAAACGGACGAGGTAGGCGGGACAACGGAGAAGACCAGGATAAAAGATGGTTGAGAGTCCGCACTGCCATTACCACGGTATTCAAAAAGCCAATTTATCAGATTCTAAGCGAGATACGCGATGAACCTTTCGTCAGATAGCCTACTAAGCTAGGAGAGGCTCAGAAGGACTACGACGAAAGGTCACGGTGCACCTTCCATAAAGAAAAGGGGCACCGCACTGAAAATTGCACGCCATTGAGACAGCACCTGGAGGAGTTGGTGGTAGCAGGTCACCTGGATAAATACATTGAAGGAGGAACGCAACCAGCCCCCCAAGACCACAATAACCCCAACGGGATGCCAATCGACGCCCCACCTCAAGGTGTAATCAATGTGATACATGGAATCTTCGAACCTGAGCGTGTATGCGAGCTCAAAGGATCAATCAAGAAGGCCGAGCACTTAAGGGAGGTACTAAGTGCACAACCTACTATCAAAAAAGGGAAGACAGAGGCCACGAACATCATGTCTTTTTCAGATAGAGACTTGGCGAGGATATATTGTCCCCACAATGATGCCCTGGTTGTCCTCTCCGAGTCAAGGATTTTGACGTCAAGCGGATTTTGATTGACCAAGGTAGTTCATGTGAGATAATGTATTATGAAACATTTAAACTATTGAAGCTACAAGACAAAGACTTGGCACACGCCGTATCTCCCCTGATTGGATTCAATTCAATGCCAGAATGGCCAGTCGGCAAAATAATCCTACCAGTCAGAGCAGGAAGCGTGACAAAACAAGTGGAATTTTGGGTGTTGAAAGTCCCTTCCACTTACAACATAATCTTGGGAAGAACATGGCTGCATGCCATGCGATCGGTAGCGTCATCCTACCATCAAGTAATGCGGTTCCCCAACGAAGCCGGGGTAATTGAAGAAGTCTTTGGAGACCAGATCATGTCCAAGCAATGCTTTGTCACTGTGAATGGCAGCCGCGCTGCCAAAGGATATGTTCATTCAGTGGAAGAACCTGAGAGTAATGAACTGTTCGCAGATGTCGGCAAAGTAGCTAATCAAAAAGCGGTGGAAGACTTGGTAGAGGTAAGAATAGATGAAAAGAACCCGGATAAGTTCTTTTTGCTCGGTTCGTCGTTGTCCAGCACTGAGAGATTAGAGGTCTTGGAATTTTTGACCTCTAACATCGAAGTGTTCGCCTGGACACCATACGACATGCCAGGCATTGATCCCAACTTCATCTGTCACCAACTCAATGTCCACCCATCCGCCAGACCAATCATTCAGCGCACACGCAGATCGGCACTCCACCACGCCGAGATAGTGGCAGAAGAAGTAGGAAACCTACTGGAGGCAGGAGCAATCAGAGAGGTGCACTACCCCATATGGATTTCCAACACAGTCGTAGTGCCAAAGAAGAATGGAAAATGGCGTGTCTGCGTCGACTACAAGACAGTTAACAAAGCATGCCCAAAGGACAGCTTCCCCCTACCACGGATAGATCAACTGGTAGACCTAACGGCGGGGCATAGCCAGCTTAGCTTTCTTGATGTGTACAGAGGCTACCATCAAATCGCCATGTACGAACCAAACCAGGAGGTCACGTCCTTTACAACTCCACGAGGACTATATTGCTACAAGGTCATGCCCTTTGGCCTAAAGAACGCAGGGGTAACATTCCAGAGAATGGTCACCAAGATGTTCGAGCCGTTGTTAGGCAGAACAATGGAGGCTTACATCGACGACATGGTGGTCAAGAGCAAGGATAAAAATGACCATCTCAAGGACCTAGGTGAGATGTTTGAGATCCTAAAGAAGCACAAGTTGCGCCTCAATGCGTCTAAATGTGCATTCGGAGTAGGACCTGGCAAATTCCTGGGCTTCCTAGTGACCAACCGGGGTATAGAAGCAGACCCCTCTCAGATCAAAGCAATTCAGGACCTGGAGAGGCCAAATTCAGTAAAAGAAGTGCAGCATCTCACCGGCATGGCGCTGCACTCAATCGGTTCATAGCCGGTCGTCAGACAGACTACGACCATTTTTCCATGCTTTAAAGGAAATTTGAGTGGGACGAAGAATGCGACCGCGCTCTGGAAAACTTGAAAGAATACATGTCTTCTCCACCACTGCTTGTCACCCCAATACCTGGAGAAGAACTCTTCCTGTACCTGGCAGTCTCTCAGCACGCAATTAGCGCAGTGTTGGTCCGTGCGGAAGGAATCCAACATCTGCCCATCTTTTATGTCAGCAAGACATTGCTGGGCGCCGAAACAAGGTACTTGCCACTGGAAAAACTGGCCTTGGCCTTGATGATGGCCTCAAGGAAGTTGTCACACTACTTTCACGCCCACACCATAGTCGTCCTCACAGCTTTCCCATTAAAAGCTTTGTTTGAAAGGGCGAACTTTTCTGGGCGAATCTTGAAGTGGGCAGTAGAGTTGGGACAATTGACATCAAGTTCCAACCCAGACCGCGATAAAGGCTCAAGCCTTGGCAGACTTCGTCGCTGAATTTACCCAGGAAGTCATCATATCTGCCCAGTCGACCTGACTGACACAACCGAACTAGGATGGAAGTTGACGCCGGAATAGCGCAACCCCTGGTACAGGATACTCAGTCAGACCCCAAGGCAGACCAGAGTAAAGAAAACAAGGAAGAAGCAAACCATGCTACACCAAGCCAAGACTCACCAACAAATAAAGACTTGGTACAATCAGATAGCAGGGGCAAACAGCAAGCATGGACCTTGAAGAAAACACCAGCAACATTTTGGACCCCAAGGCATCATCTGATCCCTCCACTTGCTGGAAGTTATTCGTTGGAGAGATGTGGAAGCTCTTCGTGGATGGAGCATCCAACCGGCATGGAGCAGGACTCGGCATAGTCCTCATCTCTCCAGACGGCCTAGTAGTGGAGCAAGCAGTCAACCTGGGCTTCCCAGCATCAAACAACGAAGCGGAGTATGAAGCGCTTCTTGCAGGCCTCAAATCAGCATTCTACATGAAGGCCACCGAACTAATGGTTTACAGCGACTCGCAGCTGGTGGTAAACCAAATTTCAGGCGACTACGAAGCAAAGGACGACAGGATGGCTAAGTACCAAGAGTTGGTCAGAACAGAAATCAAGAAATTTGAAGTAGTCAGGATAGAACAAATCGGCAGGGAGGAAAACAGCAGAGCAGATGAATTAGCAGGCTTTGCTTCAATGGCAGATACTTCCATCCCTCATCCATTGCTGATCGACTACCTACCTAGACCAAGCATTGAAGACCCCGAAGCAGAAGAGGTATGTTGCGCCGAGTTAGGCCCTTCTTGGATGGACCCCATCATACTGTTCTTAAAAGATGGCACCCTACCAGAAAAAAGAAAGCGGCCAACAGAATAAGAGCAAAGTCACAACGATTTTGGCTCTCCCCATCTTTGGCATTATACAAAAATCATTCTCAGGACCCTACCTAAAGTGTGTTCATCCCAGCAAAGTTGAAGCATTCTTGTTCGAAATACACGAAGGCGTGTGCGGAAGCCATCAAGGGGGAAGGTCATTAGCATACAGCAATCTCGCAAGGATATTGGTGGCCTTACATGCAAGCAGACTCAGAGAAATATGTGAAGAAGTGCGAGAAATGTCAGAAGTTCGCACACCAAATACATCAACCTGCCAGAGAACTTCTACCCTTAACCAGCCCATGGCCCTTCGCAATGTGGGGCTTGGACATAGTGGGACCACTTCCAACAGCACCAGGCAACAGGAAGTTCTTTCTTGCAGCAACCGACTACTTCACAAAGTGGGTGGAGGCAGAAGCCTTAGCATCAATCAAGGAAAAAGACGTGAAGAAGTTCGTCTGGCAAAACATCATCACTCGGTTTGGCATACCAAAGCCCTAATATCAGACAACGGCACTCAGTTCGACGGCAGAATCTTTAGAGGCTTTTGTGAAGAATACAAGATAGAGTTCTACAATTCTACACCGGCATATCCTCAAGCAAATGGCCAAGCAGAAGCATCAAACAAGGTTGTCTTGGATGGATGAAGAAAAGGTTAGAGAAGGCAAAAGGCAAGTGGGCTGAGGAACTTCCATGTTTTATGGGCTTACCGCACACCTCGACGATCAACAGGAGAAACACCATTCTCCTTAGCCTATGGCATGGAAGCAGTAATCCCACTGAAGTTGGCCTCCCCACAATTCGAAGCGAAAATTTTGATCCAGACTTAAATGGCGAAGCCATAGCATTGGAGCTCGACCTTGCAGAAGAAAGAAGAGAAAGAGCACTGGTTCACATTGCCTCATACCAACAAGAGTTATCCAGGAAATACAACAAAACAGTGCATCCAAGGCAATTCAAGATCGGCGATTGGGTGCTGCGCAAAGTGATGGGAAACACCATAGTACCAGGAGATGGCAAGTTAGGGCCCAATTGGGAAGGACCTTACAAAGTTGGATTAGCAGGAAAAGGGGCATACCACTTGGAAGATGAGGACGGCAAAGCCATTCCCAGGCCATGGAACACTGCCAATCTCAGATTATTTTTTTTTAACTTTTTTCAAGCATATGTAATTTTCCTTTTCCTTTCTCAATAAAACAAGTAGATTCTTTTCAGTATAAGTTATTTTCTGTAAAAGATAGTTTTAGTGAGTTAGGAACATTGTAAACATAGTTGGCCGGAAAAACCAACACCCTTCCTAAGCCCAGGATAAGGATCCAGGCTGCAGGACGTTTGGTTAGAATAACCAAAACACTTTACTCTAGGTTGGCTGGAAAAAACCAATTTAGAGGTTGGCTGGAAAAACTAACACCCTTCCTAAGCCCAAGATAAGGATCTAGGCTGCAGGACGTTTGGTGGGAATAACCAAACATTTTTCTAAATTGGCAGGAATAACCAATTTAGAGGTTGGCCAGATTAAACCAACACCCCTCCTAAGCCTAGGATAAGGATCCAGCCTGCAGAACGTTTGGTCGGAATAAGCCAAACATTTTTCTAAATTGGCAAGAATAACCAATTTAGAGGTTGGCTGGATTAAACCAACACTTGGTACGCTTCAGCCGAAGTAAGGATATCGGCTAAAGAGTGGTTGGCTGGACTAAACCAACTCTTTGTACTCTTCAGCCGAAGTAAGGATATCGTGTCACGACCCAAACCCGCCCCTATGGGTTTAGCACCGTAACCGGCCAGTAATCCTAGATTACCGAAGGCCTGCTTAACAGTAATACAATAATACAGAGTACAGGGGCTTGGCGGAAGCCAATACAGTAATAAAACAATGTCCAATGAGCTGTGACAGTCTGTATGCAAAAAGACTTTTCATACATTTGTGCAGGCAGTGACAAAACAATATGTACATTATATACAGCCATTCAGAGCAGGGACTAAAACCCTTTTAACACAATACAGTACAGTCTATACAGTATTACAAAACGGTACAGAGACAGACGGAGAAATAAAAACACCCCTAAGCCATAGCTTGGCAGGCTCGGAACCTCGCAGTGAGGCACATTGGTTGGCTTGACAAAACTGGAGTTTACCCCGACGCTTCTAGCATTGGTCCGGTGCCTGTACACCTACATATATATATGAGCAGTGAGCTAAAGCCTAGTGAATAACATAAAGCGTAAAGAGGTTGAGAATGAATGTCCTTACAGTAATGAAAACAGTTCATTAAATCAGTATATCAGTTGTTCAGTACAGTAAACAGTCATATGTGGTACATCCATTAGCATAACAGTAAGCAGTAGGTCTTAAAAGACCGAGCAGTAAATGATGGCCATCAATCAGTAAACAGTAGTGGTTCCAACGAGGGAACCGACAGAGATCTCTGTAACAGTAATAGTAAACAGTAGGTGCTAAGGATGCCACAGTACAGTTCAGAATATAGGACATACATTCATTCAGTAAACAGTAAACAGTTCAGAAAACAGTACAGTTCAGTTGTTCAGAAGATAATCATTTTGAACATATCTTTACACAATTGTTACTCACAGAGTTCTGGGCTACAGTGAACTAGAGCGTCTCCTCGGAAAGCCAACCCTACACAGTTTACAGATTGAACACACACTAAGCTACACAGTTAGGAAAGATAATAACTTAATCCCTAATTTGCCTCGGTGTGTTCTACATCTATATCCTCAATAAGATGCCTTAAACTAGGCCTAAGAATGCCTATGATGGAATGATGATGCAAAGATGCACTTAGAAAGACTTTACAAAATTTTCAGAAAATAGGGGTCTCGCTCGAGTGTGGCTTTCTTCGCTCGAGCGAGCTTGTCAAAACAGTAGGGTCACTCGAGCGTGGACTTCCTTGCTCGAGCAGTCTGCAAAAATACAAAAAGTGATGGATATTGAAAAACTTTGCTCGATGCTCGCTCGACGTTCGCTCGAGCGTAAGACACAATCCTCGCTCGAGCGCAGGTTCCCTCGCTCGAGCGTGCGTCTGCATGCACCAAGATTCTAAGAGCTTGAAATTTACGCTCGAGCCACCATTCCTTCGCTCGAGCGGAGCTCAGAAGAAACGATGGTCGCTCGAGCGTGGAATCCTTCGCTCGAGCGAAGAAGCCAAATTCTGGAATTTCCAGATTTGCCTCCCAAGCTCAAACCAAGCATTCTTAAGCTCAAAACTCGACCTCTTGGGCCTAATTTCTGGAAAACACATCTAAACTCAATATACAACAAGTTTCAAAGCTCAATTTGTGAAATCAAAGCCCAAGGGTGAGTCAATTAAATCCAAATTCAAACCCATTTTTATGAACAAGATGAACATGCAAACATGCATGAATTCAAATCATTTCAAAGCTTCAATTTGATGCTCTAGTGAGCCAATTGTTCCAAAAACAAGTTGAAAACATGGACCATTGCAAAATTATGAACATGCATGTACCATATCATGAAAGACAACTTCAAAACTTCAAATTAAAGGCATGCATGCATGAGCTAGGCTCCAATTTGACATATATGGACCAATTCAAGGCTCAAATCACTAAGGATACAAGGACTAAGCATGAACAAGCTTAACCACAACAATGAGAGGTTAAATTCCTTACCTAGAGCTTCAAGTACAAGATGAGGAAGCTTAATTTGCAACCTATGTTCCAATTCCTTCAATTACCAAGCAATTTACAAGAACACTTCAACTCTCCCTTTCTCTCTCTCTCTAAGGCCGGTTATGCTCTCAAAATGAGCTGAGGAAAAGTTTGATTCAAGTGTACAAGGCTCAAATATTGATCATATAGTGAGCCACTCATAATGGCATTAAGGTAAATATGTCAACTATGCAATTTAGCTTATTTAAATCTAATTTAATTATACCGAATCACTTTTTCAATAATTATACCATAAAATCACATAAATTATGATAATCATAAAACACTAATTGATTTCTGGTTCGGCCGCCGATAAGGCCTTCAATTAGCAGTTCAATCATAAAAATATAAACAGATAATGAAACGGGCAACAGATAGACATGCAATTCAAATAGATGCGCTCAATCAATCAGTTTCAGATATCAGTCAATTAATTCAGTATTTCGATTACTTCAGTTATCAATCATAATCAGTCTCGGTTTAACAGTAATCAGTAGTCATTCAGTAAACAGTGGTGAGGGTTATTACAGTCTCCCCTCCTTAAAAAGAGTTTAGTCCTCTAAACTCGAGTTACCTTTATTCTGGAAGAAGACAGGATTCAGTGGAAACAGTTCGGGATATCTCTTAGCCATGTTATCTTCCCTTTCCCAAGTGACATACACACCACCACAGTTTTGCCAGTCAACTTTCACTAACGGGATCTGTAACAACCCAGATTTTTAATTATTCTGTAGAATTTATACTAATATTATTTAATCTCAGTTTGAAAAATATATAATTTATTATATATTATTATGTGTAATTTTGTAAAATAATATTATTAAAAGTTTAGGGATCAAAATATAAATAATAATAATATAGATAATAATATATAATAATAATAATAATAATAATAATAATAATGAGTGTGGTATTAAATAAATAATTAATTTTATATTGGTATACGATAAAATGTAATTTACTTAAGAATTAAATTATTTATATAATTATATTAAAATATTGGGTCAAAGGGTAATTATCTTAAATATTTATTTAGGATAAGATTGAATCTATATATAATTATTGAATGAAATCTGGAGAGAGACACGCGTCCGGCCACGTGTTGGCGCAAGACTGGGTTCACCTCCCTATAAATAGGGAGGTGATTTGGCTGGAATGAAAGAAAAAGAAGGAAAAGAGAAAAGAAAGAAGAAAAGAAAAGAGAAGGAAAGAAATGAAAGAATAGTGGAAGGTAAAAGGGTCCTTGGTAGTGGAAAGAAAGGGTGAGGTATTAAAGTTAAGGTGAGTTATATTATATCTTGAGTTACCAAAATGTATTTTACGTATATTTTGACTTACCAAAATCTGTTTTATACAATTTATGTTTTATTAGTATATTTATAAAAGTTATGTTTTATAAAAGATTTCAATTACGTGGTTTTATTTCTGAACCCTATTTGCTTAAAAGGAAACCCATGGATATGTTTGTTTATATTTTAAAGAATATTTGATTATAACCTTATAAATAATTATGTTTTATAAGTACCACCACGGGAGTCCCACGCCTTTGGGGACTTAAATAACCATTGGCCTCTGTTTGACCACTTTGTGGTCCTCTGTTTGTCATGGATCCATTGACCTCTGTTTTGTGCGGACCAAAGTGCTGTGCGGAGCTAAATGCTACACTATTGTGGGAGCCACCTCTAGAATCTGTACGAGCCACCTCTTGAATCCGTACCTCTGTTTTGTGCGGACCAAAGTGCTGTGCGGAACTAAGTGCTACACTATTGTGGGAGCCACCTCTAGAATCCGTACGAGCCACCTCTTGAATCCGTACCTCTGTTCTGACTGTCACTTTAGTGACCTCTGTTCTGTTCTGTTCTGTACCGTGGTTATGGTTTTATATTTATATAATATCTGTATTTTAGTTTCTGCTACTTAAATGATTTGTTTATGTAAATGTTTTGGCCTAACTAACGATCCATGGTTATTTCGTGTCCCTTATACTCTTGGTATAATATTTCTCACTCTGCCATGTGCTTATACTTTTTTACCAATTTTCAGGAAACATGCAATTCAGAAATAGCTTCTGGAAAGTCTTAGATGCGGGGCTGCGAAATAGACACACACACAGTATTTTTATGATATTTCTCTATGTAAATAACGACCTTTTTGGTCAATATAATTTTGTAATAAAACTAGAAGCTCCGATGATTATTTTGGTACCCTTATTTAAATATTTCTTCCGCTTGCGTTTATTGATTTGTTTAAGAATTGGCCGTAGGTAACTTCAGTTACTGGCCATCACGATGCTTAACCCTTGGGTACGGGGAGCGGGTCGTGACAGGATCTTTTTGTTTCTCAACTTCTTGATCCGTCTATTCACAATCTGTATAGGCCGTTCCTCGTAAGTGTAGTCATCACTCAACACTACACGAGTAGGCTCTATCACATGGAAAGGATCCCGGAGATAATCTCTCAACATCGAAATGTGGAAGACGTTATGCATATGCTCCATTTCAGGAGGAAGCGCAACTTGATACGCCACCGGATTGATTTTCTCAATAATCTCGTACGGTCCGACATACCTTGGCGCTAACTTGCCTTTGACTCCAAAACGAGTCTAGCCTTTCATCGGTGTCACTTTCACAAAAACGTGATCACCCGCTTCATATTCTCTGTCTCGCCTTCTGACATCTGCATAACTTTTCTGTCGGCTCTATGCAGTTTTCAGTCTCTGTTGTATCAATTTCACTTTCTCAGTCGTTTTATAAACAATCTCGGGCCCAAGCAAAGGCCCATCTCCAACTTCTGCCCAGCAAATCGGAGATCTATATTTTCTGCCATACAATGCCTCAAAAGGCGCCATACCAATACTTGAATGGTAACTGTTGTTGTAGGCGAATTCAGCCAATGGCAAATGACTTTCCCAGTTTTCCTGAAAATCAAGGACACACATTCTCAATAAATCCTCCAGAGTCTGAATGGTCCTTTCTGCCTGTCCATCTGTCTAAGGATGATAGGCACTACTTAGCCTCAATTCAGTACCCAATGCAGTCTGTAGCCTTTGCCAAAACCTCGATGTAAACTTCGAATCCCTGTCAGAAACAATGGATACAAGCACTCCATGCAGCCTAACAATTTCATCAATATAAATTACAGCTAACTTGTCCGCATTATAAATTGTCTTGACAGGTAAGAAGTGAGCAGATTTGGTCAGTCTATCAACAATAACCCAAATTGAATCCATACCTTTTCTAGAGCAAGGCAATTCAACGATAAAATCCATCGTGATATGCTCCCATTTCCACTCCGGTATGGGTAAGGGTTGCAGTAAGCCTGCGGGTCGCTGATGTTCCGCTTTGACTTGTTGGCAATGAAGACATTTTGATACAAAATCAGCAATTTCTTTCTTCATTCCCGGCCATCAGAAATTTAGTTTCAAATCTTGATACATCTTCGTGTTTCCTGGATGGATGGAAAATTTTGAGTTGTGGCCCTCTTACAGAACTCTTCTTTTCAGTTCAGTATCATTCGGTACACACAGTCTTTCTTGAAATTTCAGTACATGGTTTTCAAATTTGAACCCTGGTCTCGGTTTAGATTCCCTCTCCTCGATGATCTTTTTCAAGAAGTCATCCTGTTGCTGTTTCTCTTTAATTTCCTCAATCAATGCCGGTTGAGCAGAAATAGTAGCCATTGTGCCACCTTGTTCTCTCAAAACAATTTCAATTTCGGATTTTTCGAGATCACTAAGCAACTCTTTCTGTCTAGTGAGCAAACAGGCTAAGTTCCCAATCGATTTCTGACTCAACACATCGGCAACGGTGTTGGCTTTTCCCGGATGATACAGAATCTGTAGGTCATAATCTTTAATCAGTTCTAGCCATCTCCGTTGTCTCATGTTCAGTTCTTTCTGTGTGAAGAAGTACTTCAGACTTTTGTGATCTGTATACACCTCACACGTCGCCCCATATAGGTAGTGACGCCAGACTTTCAGTGCAAATACTACTGCAGCGAGTTCCAAATCATGGGTCGGGTAGTTCTTTTCATGCGGTCTCAGTTGTTGGGAAGCATAAGCAATTACTCTCCCATTCTGCATTAAAACACACCCCAAACCCTTATGAGAAGCATTACTAAATACAGTATAACCATCCGTACCTGAAGGTAAGGTAAGCACAGGTGCAGTCACAAGTCGAGTTTTCAATTCTTGAAATGCTACTTCCCTTTGATCAGTCCAGTCAAATGATATCCCCTTCTGAGTTAACTGAGTCAACGGTAAGGCAATTTTGGAGAAATCTTTGACAAACCTTCTGTAATAGCCAGCCAAACCCAAAAAGTTTCGGACTTCTGTCACATTGGTTGGTCTAGGCCAGTTCACCACTGCTTCAATTTTCTGTGGATCAACAGAAATTCCATCTTTGCTAATAACATGTCCCAAAAACATAACATGGTCAAGCCAAAATTCACATTTAGACAGTTTTGCATAAAGTTTCTGTTCTCTTAGGGTCTGCAGGGCAAGTTTCAGATGATGTTCATGTTCTTCTCTAGTCTTAGAATAAATCAGTATGTCATCAATGAATATAACAATAAAATCATCAAGGTATGGTTTAAAGATCCTGTTCATGAGGTCCATAAATGCTGCAGGTGCATTGGTAACTCCAAACGGCATAACTAAAAATTCGTAATGTCCATACCTCGTTCTAAAAGCAGTTTTATCAATGTCTTTTGGTTTAACTTTCAGTTGATGGTACCCCGATCTGAGATCAATCTCGGAAAACGCTTGAGTACCCTGTAACTGATCAAATAAATCATCAATACGCGGCAATGGGTATTTATTTTTCACAGTTACCTTGTTCAATTCACGGTAATCAATACACAGTCTCAGTGAGCCGTCTTTCTTCTTTACAAACAAAACCGGTGCGCCCCACGGTGAAGTACTGGGCCTGATAAACTTCTTGTCTAGCAGTTCTTGCAATTGTACTTTCAATTCCTTCAGTTTAGTCGGAGCCATTATGTAGGGAGCTTTAGATATTGGCTGTGTACCTGGAATCACATCAACGGTGAACTTAATCTCCCTGTCAATCAAATCCTGGCAGATCATCTGGAAATACATTTGGGAATTCTCTGACTATAGGAATACAGTTCACATCAGTTTTAACATTATCATCAGTAGATACAGTCAGTACGGAACACAGATATCCTTTACACCCTTTTCTAATCAATTTAACAGCTTTCACAAAAGAAATCAAATACGGAGGATGTACTACTCCAACCCCATTAAATACAAATTCGGGTAACCCAGGTGGACGGAAAACAACTTGCTTCGTCACACAGTCAATGGTAGCATGATATTTTTGTAACCAGTCCATTCCCAATATTACATCAAAATGATCAATGTTCAATGGCAGTAAATTAATAAACAAATGCATATCCCCAACAATGATTTCACATGCAGGGTACATATAAGCACATGTCATGGATCCCCCGATAGGTGATGATACAGCTAATAGATAATTCATGGGTTCTAAGGGTCTACTCAATTTCCGTGAAAAAACATGCGATACATATGAGTGTGTAGACCCCGAATCAATCAGTACATATGCATTTTGAGCACAAATAGAGAGGATACCTGACACAACGGTTTCAGTATTTTGCACGTCTCCCGGTACTAGGGCGAACACTCGGCCCTACCTCATAGGCTCTTTCCCGGTAGCTTTGGGGTTAGGCTTTGGTGCTACAGTTGATGCTGCTGCGCTTGGTTCAGCAGGATCATTAACGACCGGGGTATCATTGGGCTCGGTTTCTTCATCGTCGTCTGAACCCTGAAGAAACTGTTGCTGAACTGATGCAGCGTACTCCGACAGTGAGCTCGGTATGAAGTACTGAGGAGGATTGTAGACCTCGGTCTCAGGCCCACAACCGAGCTGCACCACGGCTGCCCTCCAACCACATTTGAAGAATAAATCTTTGGCTGTCTCACATTGCTGCATATAGAGGGCCTCCCCCTCCTTGAAACCTTCAACATTCGCATCATCCGCCTTTTTCTTTAGCTCGGCGATCTCTGCGTTTTTCTTACCTTCGAGCTTGGCTAGCTCACGCAGGTATTTGTCCTTGATCACGGCTGCAGCCTTTTGTTTCTCCGCTTCAGCCGAGCTAACGAGTCCGGTCAAACGACCGTTCTCAGATTTTAGCTCGGCTAGTTGCTTCCTGGCTTCTTCTAGCTCAGCAATTTTTTCAGTTACTTCGGCCAGCGCCTGCCTTATAGTCTTGCGAAGTTCAAGCACTCGCTTATGGGCGATGTGGCTCTTCTACATGGCCTGCAAAAAGAGGGGGACTTGTAATCAAACCGAGATAAAAGTTGTGCAAATTAGAAAGGCAAATAGAAGAAGCTACTTACAAGAACCATGGATTTCGTGGCCGAACGGATGGCCCTTAGTTCGGTCAGATGTTGGTGGTGCTCCATGTCTGCTGGAAGGCAGACACTCTTGGCAAGGTTAAATGCTATTAAGTGATCTTTTTCAGCGACCACTGAGTCAGTGTCCTAAATATCTCGATTTTGAAATGTAAGTTTGGGTGCCCACTTGGAGGAGCTGGCTCGGTCGGAGCGCTCCGGTTACGGGCTCGGTGGAGGGCTTGGTGGAAGAGTGGTCTCGTCTTCATCAACAAGGCGTTGCTCGGTTGGGGTAGTCCGAGCACGCTTACTGGGGCGAGATGAGGAGGGTTGTTGAGATGGAAGGGCCACCACGGTTTCCTAAGTCTGGTTCGGTGGTGGTACCTCGACTCAGTTTGTTTCGGTTAGAAGGGCCCTAACTCTGTTCCTCTTTGCCATCTCTTCTTCGACAGTTAGAGGGACTAGGTTGATTTGAGGCAAGTTGGGGTCCGGTTCAGGGGAGGCTTCTAGTAAAAAATCTGTTACTCTGGCTTTTCGTCGACTACTGTATCTGTACGTCGGTTCGAAGTTTAGTAGCTTAGCCCAACTTCTTTCGGGGTATCATAGTGCGGCACGAAGTACGCCTAAGTTGGGGTAGCTATACAGTGATTTGAGGTGGGCTGAATCTGTATAAAGAAGACAACTGTCAGTTTGGTTCAGGAATAGAAAACCGAAATAAAAGAGGAACATGCAATAGAGCCGAAGTAATTATACCGGGGGTTCCTTTATCCCGGTTTATTCTACGACCTGGGATCTAGGCTTGGTGATCCTCAAAATTCCCAGATACCCAGAAAAATCATCATCGTTCAAGTCTTTATCCGTGTGTCCTTTATTATTTCTCTCGGCGGCGACGTATTTAGATAATAGACCCAGCCATCTTCTTTTGATCCTATGGAGTACTGATGGAAGAGTTCGGCTAAGCCGAGGTTAATGCCAGCATGGTGATTTAGTTCGGCTATACCATTTATTCTACGGTATGAGTTTGTGGAAAGCTGGGTTGGGCATATCCTAGTTTGCCTAAGAAATTCACAAAGCAAGGGTTGAACAGGAAATCTTAGTCCGGTTTCTATTATGGATAGAAGGGTAAAAGGTACAAAGCCCTGGTTTCCCCATGGTGTGTCATCTTGCTTAGCTAAGGTGAGATGGACATCGTCAGGAATGTTATACTCCCTTCGGAATTCGGCCAAGCCACCAGGTGTTTATACTAAAAACCTATATTTACCCATTTATTCTTAAGTTATGTATAAATTAAGCTGAGTGTTAGCTCGGCCGAAGAATGGTACTGAGTAGCTCGGTTGAGCGCTCAAAGGAGTGCCTGGGCAACCTAAGTCTGCAAAGTGAAAAAAGAAAAGTGTTAAGCACTGATCGTTGGACTGTGCTAAAAGAAATAAAGGCAAGATAAATGAAGTCCTAGCTCGGCTATGCGAGATGCTATGGATCATAGCTCGATTTGATCAAGGGGTTTGTTAGCCCGGTTGAGCTTCTAGGGGCAGCTTTCTTAGTTCGGTCTAAACTAAGAAAACTGGTTTAACCCCAAGATGTAGCTCGGTGGGGATTGAGGCTTACAAGCACACTATTGCGCAGACTTAGCACGGTTCGGTAGCCCAGCTGGGTAAAACAAAATGAGGTTTTACTTATGGAAACTAGTGGCATGGCATGAAGTGTAGTCCGGTTAGATTGACATCAACTACAAACAACTTCCTAGTTCGGTTATATTATGATTTTGGATTGAATACAGCGTTCTAACAGGTTGTTTAATGAATTCAAGTAATTCTTGTGAGGTTTTTTCCAGAAAAACGCAAGGCAAAGCAAATGGAAATAAAGTGTTTTGCAAAAACACTAACGCTATGTTGTGGATGGTAAAAAGCAAAGTGTAAAAACAACAAAAACAAGAGAGATCTGAGTAGCTTACCAGGTCAAGAGGCACTGGAAGATGGAAATGGCACTAGGAGCCAAGAGCTTCACAGTTACAAGATTGAAGAACAAAAGAAGCTCAGGAACGAGAGAGAGAGAAGAGGAAATGAATAGTGTGGTGAGTGATTCAAAAAAACAAAGAGTTTTGTTTTGATGCAAAGACCAAAGGCGGGAACTGTTCAAAAAACGCGAGGTACGAGGGCGGCGTGACAGCTGCCTTCAGCCAATCAGAGCATGCCACGTGTCATTGGAATGAGAAGCGATTCAGTTGTTGTGATTGAAGGGACGTTTTGACTAGACAAGCAGAGCCTGGTGTGAATTTAGCTCGGTTGGAAAGGCTTAAGAGTTTAGCGCGGTCGTGAGACTAAGGATTTTTAGCTCGGCTGGTAACAGGTAATCCCTATCATGTTGCATAGATGGAATTAAGGGGCAATTGAGAGGGTAATTTATATGAATATTGGGCCGAGCCGGGCGATGAGCCGTTATGGGCCACAGTACGAAGGGCTGAGCAGAAGGCCTCAAAGTTAGTCCGGTCCCAGAAGGACTTAAAGTTAGACCGGTCCCAGAAGTGCCTACTGTTATCTCGGTCCGGGAGAGCGCTGCGGATAGTTCGGTCGCTAGGTCGCCACACTCAGAGTTAGTCCGGTCGCAGCATAGCGCAGCTAGCTCGGTCAGACCTAGCTAATTGTTAGCACGGTCTGAGCAATACTATGGTTAGCACGGTTTGAGCAGGAAGAGCCGAGGTAAGAGCAGTGAAAGGAAGAACCGAATTAACGATAGTTCGGTTCTACTCTGTGGCTCGGCATGGCCATGCTTACCTCGGTCCTATTAGAATCCGACCATGGTAAAACCATCTCACATGGTTTAAGCAGTGAGGGGGGTGTTGAAGGATAAGTATTATCTTTCAGGAATGAGAATCCTAGGAGGACTCTACATGGAGGAGTAAGAGTCCTACTAGGATTGTGTCACACGGAACCTACAAAAGCTCACAAACATCACCTATGGAGAGGTAACACAACTTTGATTTCCGAATACACAGAGTTTTTTGTCTATTTGTCTATTTTTCTGACTTAGGCATCGGAGAGGTTTCCGGCACACACCCGCCGGCTAGCTCACGTTTGTGTTTTCAGGGAGTAAAGCGACGTCGTACGGATGAGTGCAATCTTGATCAACAGGATTATACGAGAAGGTTTATTTCTTTCCCGTACAACTAAGTATTTCAAAAAAGAAACATGCTCAAGTATATGACCAAGTGTTTCTTTGGCACACCAAATTATAAGCTATAGCTTATTTTCGGTTTATTTTTTTCATCTTTAGTGACTTTTTATTTTTTTTGATTATGGAAAAATTTATTGTTGATGTTTGTCTAGATGACTTTGAAATTTTAAAAAAATTCAAATTAATTCACTAAAAAAATAAAATTAAACAAAATTTTATCCATTAAGCCTAAAATGGTTGATTTGTTTTTCTGTTTTTACTGAGTTTTTTAATTTTTAAAATTCTAATCTAAATGGACTTCAAAAATAAATTATTTTGAATAAATTTTTTTAAAAAATCAACAAAACTAAGTTTAAAATAACTCTATTTATAAGCAATAGCCTAAGGGGAAAAAAAATAAATAAATAAAAGAGTTTCCAATTACCATGTGAAATATGAATTGTTACAAGGTGGGTCAAATAAAGAGAAAGGGACTGGTTAGACTTGTCAAGGAGCCAAACCATTATATTTGAATATAAATTTTTTGTTTTTAACACAGAAATTTATGTGATATTAAAATGTATTCATTGTTTTAAAAATAAATGAGTAATGTTATATGTACTAATTAATATACACCAGTGTATTAACAGATGATGTGACATGGTTTTGGATATTTGTAACTTGTATAATAAATATGATCAATAATAATATCATAACACTAGTTGATACATTAGTGTATACACTAATTAGTACATGTAACACCACCAAAAACAAATAGACCCAATAAAAATAGAATAATATGCAAATACGGTATTTAGACAACTGGCTATTTTAATCAAAATCTTGATACTCACCTACATTCAAATTTTATTTATTTTGAAACAGAGAAATTTCTTTCTAAACCAAATTAATTTAGTCAGGCTAAATTAACAAAAACATAAAAAATAAAAAAATTAAAATTAAACAATCATATTAAAAACGTTCTTCCCAAACCATTTTTTTCTGTTTGGTCAGATCTCACTCATCTTTGCTGGTTGGTAGAGGAAACGATTTGTCTTTCCCAAAAGCTGAGACAGACCATCGAGTACCAACTACCAAACTTGACCCATTTATTTTAATTTTTTTTTCAACCACGCTCTTAAAAATAATTTTTATTCAAAATTAGATATAAAACATCGTGTCAACTATCATATGATATAAAAAAAATCTATTATATTAAAATTTAATTATATATTATAAAATATTTATATATTACTTGACTTTGTCAATATATTTTTTGTTTAATTTTAAATTTTGAAATAAATTTTTTTTAAAAACATAAAAACATTAACACTATGTTCAGATCGAGTGATTTGGAGAGAAAATAAAATAAATTGAGAGATATGTATTTCTCTTACTTATTTAGATAATTTAAGTGGAGAAAAATGAGAAGAAACAGAGAGAAACAGTGAGAAACTCATTTCTCTTATAATTCTCATTTTCAATCTTCTCAAAAGTGAAGAGATTGAGAGAGAAAAAAAAACCAACAGATTCTTATATTTTCATAATACCAACTTTATCCCTGTAAAAATAAAAGAAATAAAATGATTGACAAAATATAACGGGCAAACTTCACTTTACCCCCTATGGTTTTGGCCATTTGCGGATTACCCTCTTGACGTTCGAATGTCACCACATAACCTCCATGTGGTTAATGAAGTAACGTGCATAGTTAACACCGTTAATAGTAAATGTAAAAAGACCAATTTGCCCTTGTATATATATATATATATATATCTAACCTTACTTACCATTTTCACTTCCAACAGTCGTGCATCTGAGAAGAGGAAAGTGGAGTTGAACAAATTAGGGTTTCAAGCTGAGTTTGCACTGTGCTAATCCGAAATTATTCGATTACACGAAGTTTCAAGCTAATCCAATGGCCTAACAAATCTGTGCTTCCAGGAATATATATACATATTATATATAGGTTGGAAGGAAGAACAAAGAAAATGTATGTGTGTATATATATATATGTATATATGTATATATAGGTGTGTGTATATATGTATGTATATTATGTATATATATGTATGTATGTATACCAGCGTTCCAGGTGCTATGGGTTGTTTCCAAGAGTGCTCGTTTGTTCTGGGTTGTGATAGTGGCGGTCGTGGTGTCGCCGATGGTACAACCTGTTCTTGGAATTCTCCGACAATGGCATTGTGACTGGTTTATCATCGGCGGTGTTGGTCTCTGGTTTGTGGTCTGTTCATTAGTATCCCGATGATGCTGGGTTTATCTCTAGCGTCGTTGTTACAGTGAGTGTGAGTGCTATAGTGTGGTGTAGTGAGTTTGATGATCTCATGAGCTACGAGTGGCGACATGTAGATAGTGTGTAGGTTTTCTGTTCTACGGTTGTCGTTCATGGCTTTCAGCATGTATTGTCAATGGGTTCTCACTGAATTGCCAGTTTCGGCGATAGCCATTTGATCGTGTTCTACGGTGAAAGTGTTGGCTGCCTTATCGGAGTTTGTTTGCCTCTCTCTTTGGTCTAGAGAGAGAATGATGTTGTTAACGGGTGTGAGATCTGGAGGCATTTTGATCTTTTAATTGTAAGGGAATATTATCAGTTCATGTCCAATTGCACCACATGTGCGTGTACTGCACAGTCGGTTAGAATAAATAAAAAAACTAATTGTACACATTACTCCGTCAACTATAGGGGGTTATGTGGTAATATTTGAAAGGCATAGGATAATCCGCACATGACCTAGACCATAGGGGGTAAAGTGAAATTTACCCAAATATTAAAAAATCATTTTAATAATATAACATAAAATAAAATTTTTTTTTCTCTTATAAAATCTAACCAAATAAAAAAAAAAAAAAAGAAGTCACAATCTCTTCTTTTCTCTTATAACGTAACTAATTATCGCATTTCATTTCTTTTCTGTCGTAAGTTTCCAAACATAATCGAAAGGCCAAACGGTCAAAGTGTAATTTCCAAATGTACCAACATTTCAAATCCACACCTGACTTCTGAGAATTCAAATCCTCCTGGAAGTGGAAACCCCCTCCAATTCCCATTCCCCAATAAATATAGAGTATGTTTGGTTTGATTTTGTAGAGCGATATTAATTTTTTTTAAAAAAAACTTGTTTAGTTTGTAATTTTTTTAAAATAATTTTCAAAATTACTTTATCTCTCTTATTCATCAATTAATCATTTTTTCTTTCTCCTCTCTCATTTTTAATCACTTTTTCTCTCATACACATCTACTCAATTACAACAAAATATCAAATCATTCCAAGCTTCCAAACTCCAAAACTACTTTCAAAATACACAACCAAACAAATCAAAAAAATTTCTAAACTCCCTCCCCAAAACAATTTTTAAAAGGGCTGCAATTGGTAGCTCGAAAGCCTCCCGCCCCGAATCCCCCGAATTTGGAAAGAAGAAGAAAGAAGGAAGAAGGAGGAGAAGAGAAGGAGGAGAAGAGAAGAACTGGACTGGATGGGGCAAATTATTCAATGGCTGGAGGCAGAGGCAAGGGGTGGGAGGCGGAGGCGGCGAGGCTGGGCTGTAGAGGCAGGGGGCAGAGGAAGAGGTGGGAGGCGGAGGCGGAGGCGGCGGGGCTGGGCTGCGACGGAGCTGGGCTGGACGACGACCGGGCTGGGCGACGACGGAGTTGGGTTGGATGACGACCGGGCTCGGCGATCGGCGATCGGCTCTCCTCTCCTCTTCTCTTTCTCCCTCTGTTTCTCCTCTCTCTTCTCTCTCTCCTCTCTCCCCTCTCTTTCTCCCCTGGTTCAGACAAAAAGAGAAAAAAAAAAAAAAAAACTAATGCCCAAAACGACGTCGTTTTGGGCATTAGGGGGATTCGGGAGAAGGAAATTCGAGCTCTCAAACTTTATTCTTTTTAAAAATTACTCTCTCAAAATCAAACCAAACATACCCAAAATCCCTAGGATTTCGTTCATTTCTCTCTCTCTCTCTCTCTCTCTCTCTCTCTTGCTCTCTCTCTCATCTTTTCCCTACTTTTTCTCTCTACTCTGATCCTGATCTCGAAGATGCAGAGCACTGCATTCACGTTCTCTCCATCAATTTCACTTCCGAAGCTTCTAACCTCGTTGAACCCTAGCTCCCTATTCAGATTCAATCCTATATCTACCCGTCCGCCTTCGAGATCGCTCGATTTCGTCTCCGCCTCTTCGCTTCGTCGATTGCCGCCAATTTGCTGTTCTTCAAGTTCATCTTCTTTTTCTTCGTCGTCATCGTCGTCGTCGAGATTGAATGGCTGGATTTCGACTCCGGCTGTAGCGACCGAGCGCGAATCGGATGGTTTCGAGGTTAGGGCAGCGTCGGAGAGTGCTGGAGAGAGTGCTAAGTCGAGTAGTTTGACGAGCACGCTTCAGCTTGGGTCTCTGTTTGGACTTTGGTATCTCTTCAACATATACTTCAATATCTATAACAAGCAGGTAGGCGAATTGCTCTCTTGTTTTTGTTTTTCTTCGTCTTCTAAATGTGTTACAATGTATCTTCTTTGTGATTTTATTGTACGGTATTTTAGCTTTTGTTGATTAGTTTACTTGTGCATTTCATGAGATGAACAAGGCATATTTGGCATATTATCTAGGAAGCAAAGCTAATTTGATAACTTGAGTTGGATTTTTTTAGTGGTGTATTGAAGATTTGAAGTTTCTAGTGTTAATGTTGTATGATCTCTTTATCAAGCAAGTCTACGCACACACAAAGTACCGGACACAAAATGCACAAATGTGATGCCAACATCTTCAGTCACATTTGTGTTCCATTCCATTTCCATGCTTTGAAATTCTTTCTAAGTGCGTACGGAGCACAACTGATGATCTTTTGATCAAGCAACTGACAAGCCCTATTGTTGTGTTATTTCTTGATTTGATGTTTGGGAACACCTAAAAAAGCCACCTCTTTTCTGTTTTTTATTTTATTTTATTTTATTTTTTTTTTGGCGTCTTTAGTGACTCTTTTTTTCAAAATTATGTCAATATTTTTTACTTTTTCGGTTGGAGACGAATCTAAAAATTCCATATTTTTTTTTTTGGAAAAATCTAAGATAAGCCAAAAAAGTTCTTTTTTTTTTTTTTGTGCTTATTTTTGTCTTCTCAACTGTTTTTGGAAATTTTTTTTTAAATTTATTTTTTTGATTCATCTTGTCGAGATGAATCTAAAAACGTAAAACTCTTTCTTAAATTTAAAAAAACAAAAAAAAAAGAGGTCGCTAAAGATGAAAATAAGTCAAAAAAAGCCACCAAATAAGCAAACCCAAACACCTTCTGCATGTCTTTTCATAATATGTAAAAAAGCCAACTTAGCCTCCGTTTGGGAAATGGGTTGACTTTTTAGTTTTTTGGCTTTTTTGGCTATTTTAGCCTAGGGCTAAAAAGCCTGGTTTGGGAAGGGCTTTTTGGCTTTTTTTGACTTTTTGGTGAGGTGTCATCCTATTAAATTACCAAATTGCCCTTTTTTCCTTTTTTGTTTAATTTTTTACGTTGGGTTTGGATTTGGCATATTTTCTGTTTTTTTTTTTTGTTCGGTTAAATTTTATTTTATTTTTATTTTATTATTTTATTTTTTTGGCTTTTTGGTTAAATTTTATTTTATTTTTATTTTTATTTTTTTACTTTTTTCTGTTTTTTGTTAAATTTTTTGTTTTTTTTTTTGTTTTGGTTTGGATTTGGCATATTTTGCTTTTTTTTTATTTTAACTTTTTATGTTGGGTTTGGCTTTGGCGTATTTTGGTAAATTGAGCAATTTGTTTTTGTGTTTTTTTTGGGGGGGGGGGGTTTGGATTTGGCATTTTTTGCTTTTTTTTTTTTTTGTATGTTTGGTTTCAATCTGCCGAATTTTGCTTAAATTTTTTATTTTGATTTTTTTGGTTTTGGGTTTGGATTTGCCATATTTTGGTTATTTTTTTATTTTATTTTTTTATGTTGGGTTTCGATTTGGCATTTTTGGTTTTTTTTTTTTTTGTATGTTGGGTTTCGATCTGGCGAATTTTACTTACATTTTTAATTTTTAATTTTTTTTCATTTTGGGTTTGGATTTGCCATTTTTTGGTTATTTTTTTATTTTAATTTTTTTATGTTGTGTTTCGATTTGCCGTTTTTTGGTAATTTTTAAATATTTCTTTACTTTTTTTTGGGTTTGGAGTTAGCATTTTTTGCTTAATTTTTTTTTTGTTGACAATTTTTTTATGTTGGGTTTCAATCTGCCGAATTTTGCAAATCCAATTTGGTATTTTTTTTTTTTTTTGAGTTTGGATTTGGCGGATTTTGCTGTAATTTTTTTTTCTTTTAATTTTTTTTATTTTGCGTTTGGATTTTTCGTTTTCTGCACAAATTTTTTTTTTGTTACTTTTTTTTTTATTTTGGGTTTGGAAATTGTTGTTTTCAACTTCTGTTTTTATGTTTTTAATTGACGTCGCACATGACAATTTATTTATTAGTTTTCTTTTTCATTTTTTTTATTTGTTTCACCTTTTTTTGTAATACGAAAAGCTTAATTCGTATGGATTGTTGTTTTTCAGAGTTAGGCACGTCACCAAGTGGAAGGGGGTTACATTCCCGTGGAAACTCATACATATCGTACATGATAATGTATTTTAATACAATCTGTTCCGCGTGTGTCATTATGTAACAACCATACGAAAATTATATGTACATATTATATATTTCCTAACATTCCGTTATTACGCATGTAACATAATTTGTCGCGTATGTGAAGGCGCACCAATGCCATATGGGGGTCCTCATCCCCTACCATTAAACCATCCTCGTCATGTTCAACTTCTGGTATGGCATTTACTATTGTCATAGCTTCTTCCTCGTCACAGATTGGCTGAACAGTTGTTGGGTTACCTGTGTTTCGCCGTACATAATTATGTAATGCCATTGACGCACCTACTAACTGAACTTGCACATTTGCGAAGTCATACCGAGGCATGTCTCGAATAAACCCCCATCGATTTTTCCAGGCACCGAAAGTGCGTTCCACCACACTGCGTAAGGACGAGTGCACTTTGTTAAATAATTCCCTTGGCGTGTTGCCGTCGTGTTCCGTGCAATACGTCGGAATTCTTGTTGGTGGTAACGGTGGCCTTTGAATGGTGCTAAGTAACCAATCCTGTTTGGATAGCCAGAGAATCGACAAGATAATATTTGCCTGCACACATGACAACAATGTATGACACCAAAACCGAACATCGTGCGTCATTTTGGAGTACGCTGTTTCAGGAAAAAATATAAGCCCCCAACATCTAATAAAAGGACGATGTGTTACCTTCGTCAGGATGTGGGAATGGGACATTGTCATTTGTTAGTATCTCGTTGAATATGCGACTATCATGCATACTTCCTTCCCATCCGCAGGAAATGAATATGAAACACATGTCAAAATCGATAGCGGCCATGACATTTTGCGTGTGACAGTATTTCCTACCGAAATATGTTGCCGCATCTGGCCCTGTAACCCATGCACTGACATGTGTTCCGTCTATTGCGCCAATGCAGTCCTGCAAACAACCCAATTGTTTTGTTGCGTAAATGGGTAACAAGTGTTTCGTTTTTTTTCTAGACGTCACATGCAGTTAATAATAAAAACAAAATATAATTTATTGTCTTGATGTACATGATAATATACTGTTTTCCAGAAGTACCTTGAACGGTAGGTATTTCCGTCTAGAACGCACGTATGGATGTATACAATGCTGACTGTATGTGGGCCGGCAATGAACAACAGTGAACTCTTTCATGGCATTTAATACGTTATGCACGTGCCTCGACACAGTCTCCCCGGAATGTTGGAAACGTTCTTGGATTTCCGATTTTGCTTCCCTTTCAACACATGGATAAACATTGCAACGCTTCTTCAATAGCTAAGCCATGTGGACGTTGCGGGACTTGTAACCCAAAATCATTTACCAATGTCTCACACAATGCGGCAAAAACTTCCTTCGGCATGCAAACATTTTCCTCAAATCGACCCATATGGCCCGCATATAGTCGCATATCCATGTATTCCCGGTTAGTATAGAAGTGCGACACGGCGTTTTGTCCATGTGTTTTGCGTACCATTCTGTCGCATACTGGCATGCTTGTAGAAATGTGCAGTTCTGTTCTTGTTGCACCTGGACCGCCATTTGATTTAAGCATTTCCGTTATTTCATCATTGTTGCTTCCATCCCAAGGATTCATCGCGTCTTCGTTGATGCGAAACCTACAAGAGTGGCAATCGTTCAATCAGTTGGCACGTGATTCATTGACTCAAATTATGTTGAAGTTTGCAATTAAAAAATGGCGACATTGTTTTTAATATGATAGTTCTGTCGTCACCAATGTCATTTTCAACGCATAATCGTATGAATTTCACAAAAAAAAAAGAATCTGTTCAACTTATGCTTTACAGGGGGCCCTGGTGGTAACAACCACAAAAATAGCCAGCAAAGTAAACTAACAATTGAACTTGCGACATATAGGCATTCAAAAGCGTGCAAGGAAAACGTAATTCCCTGTCTTAAAAATAGCCAGACACAATATTAAAACATAAGCATCCCATTCATTTCCCAAAAACGAAGCACAACCATGCTTCCGTTCCGTCAACCCATGCAGTAGACTAAAACTGTTGGTCACCATAGCTAGCAAGAAAAAAAAAAACGACAGAATAAAAACATGCACACACCACCATCCTGTTTTAGTACAGTGCCAACAATACCATAAGTCAAAGTTTTAAAAAGGAAGACAAGGACATGCATCTTCAACACTCGTAACACCGCTACATCACATCCGGCGACCCCCAAACAGGTTTGCAAAAGGCGCTGACGCAGTACACTGGAGCTGCTTCTGTGTAAGCCATCCAATGATGTGTTCGTCATCAGGCTGGCACATCATCACCTCCCGGTAATCGGCGTTATCCATAAGTGTGGAGGCGAAGTGGAATAACGGCGTACCAATCAGGATGGAATACTGCTCAGTTTATGCATGCACTCCGAAATAGTGTACAGTGATTCGTTGCCTGTGAGGTGCCTCACTGTGACCTGCTGATTCTTCGAACGCACCACATCTGTCATTTTGTTCATGCTTTCCGCAATAACTGACGCACCACTTGTTGCCTTCTTCGACTTTGAAACACTTGTTGATGGCGTCTTTCTACGTTTTGCCTTTTCAATCGGAACATGCTCCAGTGAAGAATCTGACTCCACGTCCTGTACTCCTGGGGGTATCGGATCAGCAAATGGCTGGGCTCCCAAACTACGCACTGAATCAGATGAGTCATCAGCTGCTTCAGGAAGTTTCTCTCCCGGGGTCCAATGGTGCTTCCCAGTAGCTGATGCCCCCATGAAGACCGTCTCCATCAAGTCACGGTGTTCCAAGGTTTTTTTCCTGAACTTCGCACACGCCTTGTTGATCTGCAGAAATAGAGATATATAAAAGAGGCAGACGTTATATTTCATATAATTAAATAAAAGTTAACTGAACAATGTGAAATATGTACTGGTAAATGACAAATATAAAACTTGTTTGTACATGTACTTACTGATTCCATCTTGTCCCACCACTCCTCAGGTGCCTGAAACAAACCGGTGTCACAGTCAAAGCCTATCCCGGACACTCCTTTGCTTGAATCCATCAACTTTGTCCACGCCTGCCACTCTTTTTTCAAGCTCATGTACTTATTCTTCAACTGTTTCAGTCCATGCTTTCTTCCTGTTTTTTTCTCAAATTTCCTTGCCAACGACTTGTACCCTGCTTGGCTGAGGACTAGGAATGGGCGATTTCCTTTACTAATCTCATTTGCAATCAACTGCAGGAAAACTCGGATTGAGTTACTGTCCCATGACGCCTTGTGGCTGAACTGATTTTGTGTCTCCTCAAGACTGCTTGACTTGTCAGTGACAACGCCTTTGCTTTTCGATTGGTTACGCGGCGAAGTACGTGTGGAAGCCATTACTAATGTACGGTTACAAAAGATTACAATGACAAATTTGGTTGTTATATACACACGCATAAGGCATGACACATTAATAACAACAAACAGAGATATAGGATGCTAAAGTTAAATTTGCATATAACCATTGCACATTAATATGGTACGTACACAGGTTCCATGGAAGTTAGTAGTGGACAAAAATATGATAGTTCTTATTACGGCTCCCATATGCGACAACATGCTACCAACATACTACGAACATACTAACTACATACTAACAACATACTGATAACATACTAACGTGTTTGTACATACTGACAACATGGTAACGGTGCTTACATACGGCACAACAAAATGACAACGACAATGCAAAGCACATACACAATGGTCTTAAGGACACGCAAGGATTGTTGAATGTCTATGACATCAGCCCGCAATTGCATGGCAATTTCATCTCCGGGTGACGCATAGTCTTGGTTCTCTCGCCTTCGTTCTTCACACCAACCAATCCAACTGGCACAGGGCTGATGAGTGGAAATTATGGAACTATTAGTTTCATGGGTTGTTAATGTTCATACAGTTATGACCGGTAAAGATTGGGTCACTCACCACAGGGCAGGGACAGACAAAGTAGGGACGCCCTGGATTTTTGGTGGACTTGGAAATCTTAACAATACAGGGGCCATGTCCACAGGCACACATTCGTCGTGGCCATGTACTGGAAGTTGCAGTAGAGGTGAACGACGCCATGGTACGCTTTAAATTGCAATTAAATTTACATGAATCAACATGAACACATACAAAGACTAACGCAAGTTAATATTTTATTCCATGAACTAACTACATTGTTTGTAAAAGTATTGTGCATCATGAATTTAGGTATATTGGTAATATATTTTGAAATTTATTTTTTATTAGATTTGTGAATATATTGTTAATATATTTTCTAATAATTTATTAAATTAATATATGTTTACTAAAAATTTTACTGACATATATTGTTGAACATATTTTTTACGAAATTTTGTTTAAGATAATTGTACAATATTTTTGAATATATTAAGTATATATTTTTGAATATATGTTAATATATTGTTAATATCTTTGTAATATATTTCTTAATAAACCATATTTTGTAATATATTTGTAATATAATTTTTATATATTTTGGATAAAATTTGTTGTTCATATATATGGATAATATATCTACCTTCCTTCCCAAATTTAGTTTGAAATATATTTGTTATGTAATTAATATATTGTTCACAAATGAGAATTGAGCAATTCGTATTGAGTAAAAAATATATTGAAATTAATAAATCTATTTTGTAATATATTTTAAATATATTTTATACGATATTGTAAAAATATTTTTGAATATATTTGTACTACATTTTTTAATAATTAAATTTTGTCATATATGTTTAATGAAATTTGTACACTCTTTACTTTTGAAATCAAAAATTGTCATATATATGTTAATATATTTTTAATATCTTTGTAATATATTTCTTAATAAACATATTTTGTAATATATTTGTAATATAATTTTAATATATTTTGGATAAAATTTGTTGTTAATATATATGGATAATATATCTACCTTCATTCCCAAATTTAGTTTGAAATATATTTTTTATGTAATTAATATATTGTTCACAAATGAGAATTGAGCAATTCGTATTGAGTAAAAAATATATTGAAATTAATAAATCTATTTTGTAATATATTTTAATTATATTTTATATGATATTTTAAAAATATTTTTGAATATAGTACTATTTTGTAATATATTTTAAATATATTTTATATGATATTTTAAAAATATTTTTGAATATATTTGTACACTATTTTTTAATAATTAAATTTTGTCATATACGTTTAATAATATAGTTTTTCATAATTAAATTGTGTCATATATGTGTACCTAAATTTTGACACTCTTTCCTTTTTAAATCTAAATTTGTAATATATATTTCAGATATATTTTTAATATATTGCTTAATAAACCGAATTTTTGTAATATATTTGTACTATAAGTTTTATATATTTTGTAATTTGTTGTTAATATATATAGATAATATATCTACCTTCCTTCCCAAATTGAGTTGGAATTATATTTTTTTATGTAATTAATATGTAACCATACAAATGGGAATTGAGCATTTCTATTAGCAACAATTCAGGCTTCAGCATTGACTATAAACAAAAAAATAAAACAAATCTGGCCCAAATTTGTGATAACCGAACAGAACAGAGTTATACAAGACCTGCTAATTGAGCATTTTGTAAACAAGATCTGATAAGAACAGATTTGTAAATCAGAACAGATATAAGATTTGGTTTTCCTTCAGTATTAACAACGGTTGGTTAAGTTTGTCATATATGTGTACCTAAATTTTGACACTCTTTCCTTTTTAAATCTAAATTTGTAATATATATTTCAGATATATTTCAGATATATTTTTAATATATTGCTTAATAAATCGAATTTTTGTAATATATTTGTACTATAAGTTTTATATTTTTTGTAATTTGTTGTTAATATATATAGATAATATATCTACCTTCTTTCCCAAATTGAGTTGGAATTATTTTTTTATGTAATTAATATGTAACCATACAAATGGGAATTGAGCATTTCTATTAGCAACAATTCAGGCTTCAGCATTGACTATAAACAAAAAATAAAACAAATCTGGCCAAATTTGTGATAACCGAACAGAACAGAGTTATACAAGACCTGCTAATTGAGCATTTTGTAAACAAGATCTGATAAGAACAGATTTGTAAATCAGAACAGATATAAGATTTGGTTTTCCTTCAGTATTAACAACGGTTGGTTAAGTTTGTCATCAACAGATCTGATTTTCATAAATAAGAACAGATATGTTTTATATCGTGCTAAATGACAATCAAAAAAGAATTTACTCCTGATTTAGATAAATTACTTATTGATTTTAGATCTAAAGAAAATAGAACTAAAAGACATGCTTATCGTGCTAAATATGATTCTGCTCAACAATCCAGCATAACTAGGAAATGGTATAATTTTTATGGTAGAATATGGTTTTGAATTATCTTTCTTTGAATATATGGATACCTATTATAAAAAGATTAATACAATCACAAAACATAAATGGAAAACTTCCCCTAATACATCTGTTACCTCTAGTCATCCACCTCTATCTAATATAATTATTGAATGCCAAGGTTCTGAAGTCCCAGCCTCTCCTTTTAAGTTGCCTGGCACTGACCCTGAAATTAAAAAAATTATTGAACAAAATAATTATACTAATCAATGTTTAAAACAATTGGTAAACAATTAGATAAATAGAAACTAATTTAGATGATTATTCTGCTAATACCACATTACTAAACAATCTCTCGATCAACCTTTAATAAACCTTCCCAGTGACCGTTCCAAACGCAAAAGTTTAGTCACCAATGATCAATCTGCTGTAAAGCTATCGAACAACTATTTACCAAATTAGCTACCAATGAACAAGCTTCACCCTCCAAAGGTCTTACTGTTTTAAATCAACAGAACTGTTTCTACTCAATCTGATTCTGATTCAACTGATAATGAGATTAATCAATTAGCTCGACAATTTCAACCCTCTACTCAGCTCAACAAATTGCATTATCCTAAACCTAATCCTACATCTCTTACAAAAAATTGGTATTCTAGACCAACTCCTCCTGATCTCCAATATGAAGAAAATAATCTTGCTAATCAATTTTCTCTTCCAAAAATTATATGAATGGAAATTGATGGTTTAAGTGAAGATCAAATATTGCAAAAATTAAATCATTTATCTATGGTTGCTAATAGTTATTTAACTAATTACCCTGATTACTCTCAACCTGAAATTGCTTCTTAATAACCTCTGGTTTTACCGGTATGCTCAAATCTTGGTGGGAAAATATCTCACTGCAGAACAACGTGAATCAATCTTACATGCTAATCAAAAAGATGCAAATGATCTCCCTATCTTTGATGAACATATTGGTTATTATGTACCTGATGGTGTTAACACATTAATCTACACAATAGTTAGATATTTTATAGGAACTCCTACTAATATATATTCTCGCATACATGATCAACTTAGTAACCTGACCTGCTACCTTAAGTGATTTAGATGGTATAAGATGTTTTTACCTCTAGAGTTATGTTAAGAGAAGACTGTACTAAATCATTTGGAAAGAAAAATTTATTAATGGATTACCTGATTTATTTGCTCACAAAATTAGAGATGTTCTTAGTAACCTACTGGAATAATTGAATATGATAATTTAACCTATGGTGATATAATTAACACTATTCAAAAAGAAGGATTAAGAATGTGTATTGATCTTAAACTTAGTCAAAAAGCTCAAAAAGATAAGCACAAGGCTAAATATGAATTAAGAAATTTTTGTGAACAATATGGTTTACCTCCGGCACCCTCTCGTAGGAACACCATAAACATAGTAAACATAGACACAAATATTCAAATAAATACAAAAAGAACTATTCACCTTCTAAATCAAATGATAAATTTTATACTAAACCAAAAAAGAAATATTACAAGTCAAAATCAAATCCAAAATCTAAATCTAATAAAGATATACATGTTAAACTGTGGTCAAAAAGGTCATTATTCTAATAAGTGTAAAGAGAAACAAAAATTAAAAGATAAAGTTAATCAACTTCAAATTAATGATGAATCAAAAATCAATTTTTGAACTTTCATTAAATCAATCTGTTAGGATTCCTCTTCTGATAATCGAATAACTTCATTGATTACCATTCACCTAGTAATGATTCTGATAATAATATAGAATTAGGATGTAATGATGTTTGTTGTAAACCTGTTAAACAAATTACTGTTCTTACTAAACAAAATCAAGAAGAATCTGCTCTTATTGAACTAATTAGTAAATTAGATGATCCAGAATTAAAGAAGAAATATACTGATAGACTTAAATCTTTATTAATTAATAATACTGATTTAAACCTAGACAAGATAAACCAATTATTAGTCTATCTAAAACTTTAGAAAGATTTAAGAATAAACAAAAAGAAGTTACACTTCAAGATTTACAACAAGAAATCAATCAGATTAAACAAACTATTAAAGAACTACAAAATAAAGATCAACATTTAGAAGACGAAATTATTACATTAAAACCTAATAAAAATTTAGAAAATTTCCAAGATAATAATGTTGAATCTCCTAATGAATCTGGTCATGATTCTGACCATACTAATCCTGAAAACCTTCTATTCGATAATCGATCACACCAATCTCAATCAAACAATCTTGAAAATAAAAGATTAAATCTAATTAATAAAATTTATATTCAAAAATGGTATTCAAAAATTAAAATTGTTATTAATAACTTTGAATTAGAACTTGTTGCATTAATTGATACTGGTGCTGATTTAAATTGCATTCAAGAAGGTTTACTCCCTACTAAATATTATGAAAAATGTCATGAAAGATTAACCTCTGCTAATGGTAGTAAAATGCATATTAAATATAAATTACCTAAAGTTCATGTTTGTCACAATAATGTCTGTTTTAAAACCTCATTTGTTTTAGTAAAAAACATGACTGATAAAATCATTTTAGGTACACCATTTATCTATTTACTATATCCATTTACTACATCTAGTGAAGGAATAACTACTCATGTTTTCGGTCAACCTGTTACATTTAAATTCTTATCTCCACCTGAAATGTTAGAATTAAATCAATTAAAAGATTGTTCTATCTCTCACACTATTAATCGATTAAGTAGACATTTAAAATTTCTTAAAGAAGAAATTAATTACAAAAGAATTGATCAACAATTAACTGATCCCGTAATTATTTCTCAGATTAATGAATTTAAATTAAAACTTGAATCAACTGTTTGTTCAACTTTACCTACTGCGTTTTGGCATAGGAAAAAACATGTAGTTACTTTGCCATATATCAAAAATTTTAATGAAAAACAAATTCCTACTAAATCTAGACCTATTCAAATGAATCATGAATTACTTGAAATGTGTAAAAAAGAAATTAATGAATTGTTAAAAAATAGAATAATTAGTCCGAGTAAATCCCCATGGTCTTGTCCTGCTTTTTATGTTAATAAAAATGCTGAATTAGAACGAGGTGTCCCTCGATTAGTCATTAATTACAAACCTTTAAATGCTGTTTTAGAATGGATTAGGTATCCTATTCCTAATAAAAAAGATTTGATTAAAAGACTTAGTCAAGCTGTTATTTTTAGTAAATTTGATTTAAAAAGTGGTTTTTGGCAAATTCAAATTCATCCTAAGGATAGATATAAAACTGCTTTCACTACACCATTTGGACACTATGAATGGAATGTCATGCCATTTGGGTTAAAAAATGCTCCTAGTGAATTTCAACATATAATGAATGATATTTTCAATCCATTTAGTCATTTTTCCATAGTTTATATAGATGATATTCTTATTTTTTCAAAATCAATTAGTGAACACTGGAAACATCTTACTGCCTTCTTTTATACCATTAAGAGTCATGGTCTAGTCATTTCTGCTCCTAAGATTAAATTGTTTCAAACCAAAGTCCGATTTTTAGGTTATGATATTCACCAGAATACTATTTTACCTATTAGTCGTTCCATTGAATTTGCGTCTAAATTTCCTGATGAAATCTTAGATAAAACTCAACTACAACGTTTTTTAGGATCACTGAATTATATTGCTGAATTTTACAAAGACCTTAGGAAAACTTGTCAACCTCTGTTTGATCGGTTAAAAGACAATCCTCCTCCTTGGTCTTCTACTCATACTGCTATTGTTAAACAGGTTAAACAATATGTCAAGTCTCTTCCTTGTCTTGGTATTCCTACTGAAAATTCATTCAAAATTATTCAAACTGATGCCTCTGATGTTGGTTATGGTGGCATTCTCCTTCAGAAAGTCACTCCTCAATCATCTGAACAAATTGTTCGTTATCACTCTGGTGTCTGGAATAAAGCACAATTAAATTATAGTACTATTAAAAAAGAAATTTTATCTACTGTTTTATGTATTAGTAAATTTCAAGATGATATTTTAAATCAAAAATTTTTACTTCGTGTTGATTGCAAATCTGCTAAATATGTTTTAGAAAAAGATGTTCAAAATCTTGCTAGTAAGCAAATTTTTGCCCGTTGGCAATCTATTTTAAGTATTTTCGATTTTACTATTGAATATATACCTGGTTGTCAAAATTCCATTCCCGATTTCCTTACCCGAGAATTTTTACAGGGGGATAGGGATGGCCACTCCATTTATTGCTTACCATAAAACCCAAATTACCCATTACCGTGATCTGATTCACCAAACTGCTTATCGCATTGCCCGGATAAAATTAGCCAAAAAAACTACTAAACGTGCTCAATACATTCAGTACCACCAAATCCAAGCTCGTCGCCATTTACTTGCTGATTATTACAACTGTTTGGATTTTCATCAGACTTATTTAGATCTCCTTAGTGGTTGCTAATCTTTATTGCTAACCTTTGTTTCTTTTTAAACAGATGTCTCGCCCAAGGCCCCCTTCTAAAGCCTTGGTTCCAACTAGTCAGCCTTTTATCCCTCCTTTGGAGTTAGTCACCCAATACCATCCTATTGAAATGATTAACCGTTACCAAGTTCTTGGTAATACTCCTCGACCCAGTTTCACATCTGCTTTGGCCTATGATCCTTTTGCTTCATCTAGCCAAGCAGTTACTCCATACCCTCCTAATCCTATTAAAACTGCTCGATCTGATTATGTTGACTCAACAACTACTAATCTCTTTTTCAAAGAACCTAGTCACCCAAAGAGTCAATCTGTTAATGATCTGGTTAAAACTTATTTCCCTCCTGGATGGCATTTTGTTCCTCTCCATCCAGAGAAAACAATTACCTTCTATAAAGACATCCTGTTCAACCATCAGTCAATTGTGATTAAACCCATTTATGATCGTACTTACACTAGTAAAGTGGTTTACCATTCACTTTATATTCACAATATTGTTTCCTTAGTTGAATGGGGTTCTCCTTATCAACTTCGAGATTTACCTAATCACTCCCTTCAGTATAATTATTATGATTATATTGATGCCTGGTTCAAAGTCCTCCTATATCAAAATGAAACATTTAGTCACTCCTGGTTTCTTCAATTTGATCAAAAGTTTAAGTCAGAATTACCTACTTGGTTTCTGAGATGGTGGACACATTATGGTGCCATTCCAGACATCTTCCCATCAGTAATTTTGGATCAAGTCAATTACTTTTCCACTGTTTTCTCATTCACTCCACAGCAAAGAGAATTCCCTCAATTGCTTATTTTTATATCCAAATATAAGATCCCTTGGATATTCAAATGGCAATATGGTATTTCTGGTAAAGTGATTCAGCGGCTACATAAGGTTAAATGGTGGGATAACTTCAAGATTCAACGAATTGTTGATATTGTTCAAACTGAGTTCCCGATTAACATTCATGCTCCTACACCTGCCATGGTTAAAGCTCATCAGATCCCAACTGCTCCAGTCACTCAAGGAAGCCAACTTCCTCCAGTCAATCTTGGAAGCCCATCATCCAGTTCTTCCAAGCCCAAGTCATCCAAATCAAAGATTAAATCCAAGTCAGCAAAGCCCAGTTCTGACCAGCCCAAGTCAAAGGATAAATCCAAATCAAAGGTTAAGCCCAAGTCCAAGTCATCCAAAGATGAACTCCTCCAAATGGCTCGTTTACTCATGGCCCAAGCCAAATCAGACTCGGATAACAGCAGTTCAGAAGGTGGTTCAGACGGTTCAAACTCTTCTGAAGGTTCAACTACTCAAAATCCATATGGACCCGAGTTCCAAGATGCTCAGGACCCATATGCTTAATTCAGTCATTGGATTCTATATAGCTATAATTATCAGCTTCAATCAATACTCGTCTTTTGAGAAAAGCTGCTGATATATATATCTATATTTGATTCCCTCAGTCACATGCCTCCAAGCAATGAATAGTAAAAAAGTCAACTTTACTGTTCACTATTCATCAAAAAGTCAACATTACTATTCATCATTCATCATGATTCATTCCACCGACAAATTCAGCACAGTAAAAGCTTTAATAATTCACCGAAAGCAGCAGACAACTCCCATGTGCTTCTGATGCTCCTTTCAAGTCAAGACTATTCACTCACAAGGCTCACAGCAATCACTCACAAGGCTAACAGTGGTGGTCTCTTTTGATTATAAAAGGGCCTCTTCAGTCAAGAATAAGGCAGAGTTAGAAAAATTGAGAGCATCCCTTCCTCAAGAGAAAAACCTATCTCTGTAATTTTCTTTTCAAGTCCGTTTTCAAGTTATGTATTTTGAAGAATTGTTAGTTTCAATCCATTAAACAATTGTAAGTTTTATTATTAATGTTTATTTAAACTGTTTTCTTTTATTATTTATATATATGTATATATACAAATCAGCCTCCAAATTTGTGATAACCGAACAGATTTTGAAAATAAGAACAGATCCATAACCCAGATTTGTCACAGAGACAGATCGGTGCCCCAAATGTGTGTAATGTAAGCGTAATCAACCCAATCACGACCGGAAAGCAACAGATCGGTCATGAACCGATGTCGTTATCAACCCATACTATGCAGATCGGAAGAAGAAAAAGAGAAATCAAATAGGCCATAAAGCATTACCTGAATCAGACCGGTTTGAGTTTGAGAGGCTTGGTTCGTGTTCGCCGCCACGGATGGGTACTCCGGTGGCGATTATCTCTGCGAAGGTCGGTCAGATGTCCTCCGATAGCTCGGTGGTTCTTCTCTTCGTCTTTCGCCAAAGGGTGTGTGCTGCGCCTAAATGAGGCGTTGAATACATATTGAATGAAGAGGGTTGTCTTCGGGGCATTTGGGTAAATTTACACGAGTAAGGGTTTTTGGATACCCGTGAATGGCATTTTGTCGGGACGTGGCTGAAACAGCCAATTTTGTCGCGACGTGGCTAATTTAGCCCGGCTTTTCCTTCCCAAACACCACCTAAGTGTAGTTTTGGGAACTTTCATAAAAAGTCATGTTTTTTTATCATTTTCCAAAAACGTAAGTGGCCAAAAACGCAACACAATTGGTTTGGGAAGGGCCAAAAACGCAAGTATGAAATTACAAATTAGGGCCTATGACAAAAAAATAAAAAAATAAATTTCTTATGTTGGGTAAGGATATTTTGGTCATTTTAATTTGATTTGACACCATAAATAAATATTAAACTAAAAAGCAAAAAGTTAATTTTTTACCAACTTCCCAAATCACTTTCCAAAAAGCTAAAAAGCTTGGTAAAAAGTCAAAAGCCAGCTTTTTACCAACTTCTCAAAACACCCCATAAGTCATTTCCAAAACAACTTTGATTTTTTTTGTGGCTTTTTTTTTATTTTAAATTAAATTTATTTATTTATTTGTTAAGGTGAAAAAAAGTTAGTGTGTTTGGAATAATTTTTTAGTTGAATAGAGAGGTGTGAGTGAAAAAGTAATTGAATTGATTGATATGTATGATGTGATATTTTTGATTTTTTTTTTTTTGCCTTTTTTGGAGGCTTTTTGACTATTTTAGCCAAATAGTCAGTAGCCAAACGAGCCCTTGATATGCTTTCCCTGCTTTTAACGCATATTAATGTTCAGTCTTTGTAAAGTGCTTAGATTGTCGACAAATGAAGCAAAAATAGCTGACATGATTAAGAATTTATTTCAATTTCGGTGTTTGATGAAATGTGCTTTAACAATCGCGTATGATGAAATCTTATTGATCTATATGATATAGCAATCAAACATTTTTAATCAGTGAGTACGCAATTAATGATATAGTCGATACTTATTGTTCACAGGTTTTGAAAGTGTTCCCTTTTCCATTAACTGTCACCACAGTTCAGTTTGCCATCGGGACTGTACTCGTTATTTTAATGTGGACAACTAATCTCTACAGAAGGCCAAAAATCAGCGGTGCACAGGTATTCTGATATGTGCTTAAATGAATATATCATGTATTTAGTTTTCCATTACTATGCTGAATTTGATTAACAAGTCTTTTTCTGTAACAGCTTGCAGCAATCCTCCCACTGGCTGTGGTGCACACCCTAGGCAACCTTTTCACAAATATGAGTCTTGGAAAAGTTGCTGTTTCATTCACTCACACGATTAAAGCCATGGAGCCCTTTTTCTCAGTTGTCCTCTCTGCTATGTTTCTAGGGGAGGTGTGTAGGAATAATTAATGTATAGAGAAATAGAGAAAGAGAATTGTATGTTTTATTGATCCATATACTTTGATGTTTACAATGATTCTATTTAAAGAGATGGGTGGAGAGTAGGTGATGTTGGTGGAGTTGGTGGAGTTTGTGGAGTTTGTGGTAGGTGGAGTTGGTGGAGTTGGTGAAATTTGTGGTAGGTGAAGTTGGTGGAGTTGGTGGAGTTTTTACATTTACATTCAACAGCCCCCCTCAAACTCAAGGGGGTTAGGAACTCACCAACTTGAGTTTGGAGAGAGTAACAAAACAGGAAAATAATCTGAAAAATAAAAGTGGATAGGAGACACGGTGGGTCGTTGTCAGACCGTTGTAAAACAGTTTACGGGGTCATGTCGGACCGTTGTAAAAAACAGTTTACGGGGTCATGTCGGACCGTTGTAGAAAACAGTTTACAGGGTCATGTCGGACCGTTGTAGAAAACAGTTTACGGGGTCATGTCGGACCGTTGTAGAAGACACTATATGGCTGTGTCGAACCGTTGTAGCAGAGAACCGAAATCAATGTCGGAACAGTTTACCGAGTCTTGTCGGACCCATATAGGAGCTAACCGGAATCAATGTCGGGACAGTTTACCGAGTCTTGTCGGACCCATAGAAGAGCTAACCGGAATCAATGTCGGGACAGTTTTCAGAGTCTTGTCGGACCCATATAGGAGCTAACCGGAATCAATGTCGGGACAGTTTACAGAGTCTTGTCGGACCCATATAGAAGCTAACCGGAATCAAAGTCGGGACAGTTTACAGAGTCTTGTCGGACCCACAAAAGTCGCACCCTCAAAAGGCGTGCCCAATCTTATCAAAAGGCGTGCCATCAAAAGGTGTGCCCGACAGCCATCAAAAGGTGAGCCATCAAAAGGCGTGCCCGACAGCCATCAAAAGTCGAGCCATCAAAAGGTGTGCCCGACAGCCATCAAAAGGCGAGCCATCAAAAAGCGCGCCGATTTGTCGTCTGGCGTTGAGAGGCGCGTAAGGCGCGTGTCTGCCTTGCCTATTTAAACCAAGGCAAGGCTGCTGCTGATGCAGAACAAACCAGCTAAAAAAACTTCTGAAAAAAGACTCTTCGTTTTCTGAGAGTTGTATCGCTGAAACACTCTGTTGTTTTCTGAGAGTTGTATTGCTGAAACACTCTGTTGTTTTCTGAGAGTTGTATCGCTGAAACACTCTGTTGCCCAGAAAATGGCTTCTTCTTCCCGCCCCGTGACCCAGAACATAGCCTCTTCGTCCCGTGGTCTCACTCTCTTTCCCGACCTCAACGAGGCCACAAGAGAGATGGCCGGGGCAGGTGCCCTTGAACCGCAACCAAGCCCCCCTGGTTTTGCGCCTTTGAACTATCCGATGGTGGCAGTTGAGCAGATAATGGCTGCTCAATCTGATATTGAGGCCAATTATTATACATTGAGGTCTTGTGTTGAGACAATGACGGCGGTCAACAACCTGTCGCACCGGCTTCAGAGTAGAACAACTGAGGTGCAACAGGTAAAAGCCCAACTGGCTCTGCTCCAACGCATGTATACGGATGCCCGAGCAGAGATATGTGTGCTGAAGGCAGAAAACAAGGAACTGAAGCGGAAGGCCACCGTGATGCTCAGATTTGGAGGGCCACCATATGTGACAGTTGAGGAGCAACGGGAAGTGAACGTGCTCGGCGGTGTGGGAAACACGGAGCAGCACCGGCAAGGGATGCCCAAGACAAAGGCAAAAAGAAGAGAACAGCTGAAGATGTGAAAAAATAAGGCCGGATTTTTGGTGGTTATGGTTGTGGTTGTTTTTTTTTTTTTTTTTTTTTTTTTGTAAAAGTGGTGATCGGGTTTGATCCCCGGCAGGAATAAAATAAGTTTGTGAAATGTTGTTGGTGGTGTTTTGTTGAAGAATAAAAATAAAATAAAAGAAAACAATGGATAAAGAAAAGAGAAAAAAAAAATAGTTGTAGAAAAAAAATAATATCAGGGTGATTGTTTCAAAATAAAGTTGGGGTTAGTGCCCTGCAAAAGATATATTAATGGAGAGTGGGTATGTAAAAGGGATTAAAAGTGATTTGGAGAAAATAAATAAAAATAATAAATTTGGAAATCAACCGGAGGAGAGAGAGGGGACAAGCATGTGATAAAGGGGAGAGATGATTATCAGGGAAAGTTGAAAAGCAGTGGAGACAGCATAAGGCAATAAGGGTGAGAATAATAATAAAATATAAAAAAGTAGGAGTGATTAAAAAAAAAATATAGAAAAGTGGGTGAATTACTAGTAAAATAAGAAAGGCCAGATCTCCTTCACAAGCAACTGAAAATCATCTTTCTTCGATCCAGCAGCACTCTTCGTGTTCCCTACATCAGTGAATACTGCATCATAGAGAAGAACCACTGAATCGTCTGCTTCTGATGATGGCAGCCCCAATTCCTTCTCATTTTCCTCGAGAAAGCTCCTGATTATACCTGTACTCTTTTTTGCATCCCTCTCACTATTCTTTTCCTGCTGCAACATCTTCTCTATGACAGCATTCAATTTCTCCTCACTAGCCAAAAGCTTTCTTAGCTTAGAACCATTAATGATCTTGATGTTCTGGATGACAACAACATGCTTTCAGCAAGGGCATCGGCCAGTTCTTGCAGAACTGCCTGTAGTAGTTGAGCAAATTGTGCTTGCCCCAATTCTTCTTCCCCATCAGCACCATGCCTCTGTAAGATGTCGTTCAGCAGAGGAAATTCTGAAAATGGAGGAATTCCCAATTCAACACCCATATGACCAAGAGCATTCCGTATCTCATTCTTATTGATCTTTCCCTTATCGTTTATATCCAAATCAGTAAAAAGATTCTCCGCTAACATTGCAAAATCATCTTCATCCTTCAAAAACAGCCTTAGTGTTTTCCCGTCCAAAATTGCTACAACAAGAGGCTCCTCTTTGAGTTCATCGGCGATCGCAGTCAAATAGTCTTTAAACATGGACAACGCTTGGTCTCTTTCGAGCTCCGTTGGCCGGAAACTGACGTCATCGATGATGTTGAGGCGATTGAGAGCAGAGGACTTGAGATTTTGGGGCAAAGAAAGGCCGAACAGAGACACCGAAACTCTGGACTCGGCTAGCTCGAGGAGCTGAGAACCAGTGACGGTGCTGTTGGTTTCCGGCAGAGAGAGGTCGACGGACCTCAGATGTGTGCCGTCGAGAACCGTTAAGCCTCCGTCGGACATTTTTATGAGCCTTGAAATTTAATTAATAGGATTGGAGAATTTGAACTGAAAATTGTAGAGAGAGAGAGAGAGAGAGAGACAGCGGAATAGGTTGAGGTCCGACGGACGGCCAAAGGCGAGATTGCCGCCCGCCGGTGAAGCGAAAATATTAGGTGTTAAACCCGCTCTGATACCATGTAGGAATAATTAATGTATAGAGAAATAGAGAAAGAGAATTGTATGTTTTATTGATCCATATACTTTGATGTTTACAATGATTCTATTTAAAGAGATGGGTGGAGAGTAGGTGATGTTGGTGGAGTTGGTGGAGTTGGTGAAATTTGTGGTAGGTGAAGTTGGTGGAGTTGGTGGAGTTTTTACATTTACATTCAACAAGGTGCACATTTCATTATTATTATTTTTCCACCTTTTGTTTTTGTTTTTTTCTTTTTCTCCCAAATATTTAGTAGTTTCTTCTCCTGGCTGGGTATCCTGGATGGAGGAGGATACCGAACCAAGCTAAGCCTTGTGTCCTAATCAAGTTGGGTTGGCTATATGAATCATTTTTTGCTATTTAGTTCTATCAAGGACTATATATGCTCAGTTAAATTAAATAAATTCATATATTTTTCATTACCGTATCCCATGTCAATGGATGGAGAATAGTTCTTTTTTTCCTGAGATGACACTGAAGTTAGTAGTAGCACACCCTTTGCTGTTCTTTTGAAAATATTTACTAGTAATTTCTGATTTTGTTGTAGGCTTGACTGTTGGTGGTGCACACAGCAGGGCACGGTGTAGGAAAATAGTTTAATGATTTGTACCTTTGATACTGGCAAATGTTGATAATTGTATGAGTTGTTTTAACCTTCTCTTTTTTCCCCTGCTCAAATAGATGCCCACTCTCTGGGTGGTTTCTTCTCTGTTACCAATTGTTGGCGGAGTGGCACTGGCATCAATGACCGAGGCATCTTTTAATTGGTGAGGAAATACACATGCATTTGCTCTGAATTGTCACCTTTTTGTTGCCCAAAACCTGAAAAAGGAGAAATATGTATAGAAAGAAAATGCATCCTTCTCTGCCTATATTTTCCTTTTTACATATTTTTTTTTGAATTTTTCTAGAATAGCATATGACAAATAGGTAGTTGAAGTGGTTATCCCTCATTCTCATAGACAATCTCATTTTTTCTGAATGTGAAACAGGGCCGGGTTTTGGAGTGCAATGGCTTCTAATTTGACCAACCAATCTCGTAATGTCCTTAGCAAAAAGTTTATGGTTAAGAAAGAGGTATTCGCTAATGATTTTTTTTTTTTCAGAATGTCAGTTAGATCAGAGTGCTAGTAAGTGGAAGAGCTTGTTGTTTTCTTAATTGATGTTAAGTACTTCTAGGAAATTGGTAGATCAGAGTGCTATAAGGTGGAATAGTTCTTCTCTTCATTGATGTTCAAGCACTTGTAGAAAGTTAGTGGTAACAAATAATTTGTCTTGATATAGTTTACCTTTTTATATTTTGTTTAAGATTATTCTTTTTGGTTGGTGAAAAAGAAGTTTATTCTCTCTCTCTGCCCTGTGATTATTTATTTTCTCAAGTACTAAAAGTTTGTTCTTCTACAGGATTCTTTGGACAACATTACTCTCTTCTCAATTATAACAATTATGTCCTTCATCTTGCTGGCTCCAGTTACTTTTTTTGTTGAAGGAGTCAAGATCATCCCTTCATACCTTCAATCTGCTGTGTGTAAATCTAGAATGCTACAAGTCCAGTTATTTATTTGCTCACATATTTGATTTCCTGATTCTTTTCATTATCTGCATGTCAGGGATTGAATGTCAGACAGGTTTACACTAGGTCTTTCCTTGCTGCACTCTGTTTCCATGCATATCAGCAGGTAAAAATTTCAACTTCAGCATTTCTTTCATTTGTCCTTTTAATTTTGTTTATTAAAAAAAAAAAATGTTTAGTACAGTTAAGATGGTCTGAATTTTTTGATAAGTTCAATTAACAATGACTGTTCTATTGTTGCTTCTATGGTAATTTTTGTAATAGCTTCCCCTACCATATTGTTATTAGCGTGCAATTTGTTTCATTCAGCATCTTAAATACTGAACTGAGGGTTCAATGCACTTTTTGTTAGATAATGTCTCAATATGTCTCAATGGGACCACATAATTAAATGTGGTGTTATCATTTATAAGAAGCCTACAATTTAAGTGATTCAATTTAGTTAATAGGCTTAAGGGTATATGTGTTATGGACCTAATGTGTAGATACTAGTTGTATAATTTCTATTTCTATGAGGGGCAGAAATAGACATTAAAACATATTGGTTAAAGTTGGTTTTCATTCCTTTTGAACTTCCACAACCTTTCAGTTTTGAAAACCAATTACATCCTTTAAAAGGTTATGGTCCCTATTCCTTCCCAATTGGTAGAAAGAGAACACTGCCATTTTTCTAAATCCTCTCAAGGAGAAACATAAGGCACCAAAGGGGAAAGGATTAAAAGGCAATAACATAATCAATAACAAAGAATTTATTGATAATCACGCTTCCGTTTAATCGTTCATCAATGGATTCAGGTATGTCATTTTCTCTTGATTTCTTGATAATACACATGGTAAATGATCCGAAATGTAAGGTTTATGTTCTGAAATTTATGTTAACACTTTTGTCTTAATAATTACATAGAGTACTACTCTCATGACATATTGTTTGAAATAATTTTGTTATTATCTATTTTGTTGGATTTTTAATACCTCCGATTTTATTTCAATCCTATAGAGAATTGAATTCCTGGGACTCCACTTCGAGACGTGCCTTAACTAGTTACCACTGAGATTTTACAGTTTATGCATCAAAATCTCAATTTATAGAATCCCATAGACAGCTACATGGCACTGCAGATTGTTATCCACTCCAGTGCTAGAAAGTGTTCAATTTCTGAAAATGAGCAAGGATCCTCTAGAGTTTTTTTTTCCTAAAGTTTCCTAGAGTGGTGTATTGTGTGATTGAGATTTAATGACAAGTCACATCAATTTTTCAGCATTAAATCTCAGCCACACAATACACCACTTTAAGAAACTTTAGGAAAAAAACACTAGAGGATCCTTGGTGAAAATGAGAGAGTTAGGCCCTTCTAAGTCAAAGACTATCTCACAATGTTGAGATTCTTGAAAAATCCATATTAAATACATGTTTAAAACTTGCTGTATCCTTCTCTTCTGAAATCATCTGTTGTAAAGGCTGTCCTTATAAAGAAGCTGATTGAGACGTGCTTGTGCAGGTTTCTTATACGATATTGCAGAGGGTATCCCCAGTTACCCACTCTGTGGGCAATTGTGTGAAGCGGGTGGTTGTAATTGTGACCTCTGTTCTCTTCTTCCGCACACCTGTTTCACCTATCAACTCTCTGGGTATGATTTTTTACACTAGATCTCCCACAAGCTACACTGAAAATATAACAATGGTTTTTTTCTTTTTTATCGGAATAAGAATGGTCTTCTCATCATTTTATTTATTTTAAAATTATAGGATTATTTTTTTCCTTACTTTTGCTGCAGGCACTGGAGTGGCCCTAGCCGGAGTGTTCCTGTATTCAAGGGTGAAGCGCGTAAAGCCAAAGCCAAAGACAGCTTGAAGTTCTTACGTCGAGAAATTTTGTGGGTAAATTGGTTGTTTATACGAGGAACAGATGTAACTACATTCGAGGACTTTGGTTTGTATAATCCGAGAAATAGATGGTTTAATTCTTTTACTAGGTCTTCTTCATAGTTTTACTGGCTGCAAATATGATGGTCCGGGGAAACCATTTTTTGCTGGGTTTTGTGCTTTTAATTAGCACTTGTTAAGTAAGTAATAGCTATTTCAAATGTAGAATATATTAATCTACCCATATCTGGAAGGTAGTATGAGATCCACTCTGTTATCGGAAAATGGAGCTTTAAGCATGGTTACTCCCAAATGCCGCCCCTATGTTCTATTTGGTTAATTGAAATGAGATGGAATGAAATAAAATAATTTTTTTCCTTAGCATCTCCTATACACTAAATATATGAATGGATATTTCGATGAAATTATCATATTTTGACTTTTTTTTTATTTAAATTTGCATTGGGAAATAATAATAAACGTTTGTCAGTGTAGATATGGGTATAGTCTGACGAAATGAAAAAACTTGTTATTAAGTTGCCCATTCGGTTAATGAGAGAAGGGCAGTTTTGTCAATTTCAAAAAATTGCTCCAACAAAAGGGGGAGCTTCTATTTACACACCCCTTTCCCCTCTTTGCACATCCCTCAAAAAATTATTTTTATTATAAATTTTTTTTCAAGTGAAATTACTATTTTGGACATTAAATAAACACATTCGGAAGTCTACTTCCGAACCAATTGCTTATATTCGGAAGTCTACTTCCGAACCAATTGTTTATTTTCGGAAAGCTACTTCCGAACCAATTGCTTATTTTCGAAAATCTACTTCCGAACCAATTATAGATGTGTAAAGAGGGGAATGGGTGTGTGTAAATAGAAGCTCCCAACAAAAGGCCACCGACAACTAAAATTTATATGGTTGAATTTGTAGGGTTTTTTACCTCAAAAAAGAAAAAAAAAAGTGAAAATAAAGAAATTGTTTGACTTTCTTCTCCAAAATATTTGAGATTTTTTTTTTCAGAAAATAGATTTAAAAAAAAAAAAAAAAAAAACCAAAATCAGCCTCTTTATGAAAATGTCATTTGGTGCTCTTGCTTTCAATCTCAGTAGAAAATGAAATCCAAAAAATATTATATGTTCCTCAACCAAAAAAATAATAGTAATAGTAAAAGGATGTAATATAGATTGGTCAGACTGCATAATAAATACCATCAGATGCCAAAAAAACAAAGAAGAATAAATACAGAGCTCAAAAACCCTAACAAGGAGTTTTAGCAAAAATGTATATAAAGTTTAAGGTGATTTATCAAATATGTATGAAGTTATTATAGCTAGCTATTAGCCAAAAGTTTCATACAAATATTTCTAAAACATGTTGAAGCATTTCAACGATGACAATATCATTTTCTTTATTTTTTTAAATTACTTACCCTTCTCAATATAAATTTACTTTCAAGACTTAAGATATATATTTGCATATATATATATATATATATATTGGCTTTTAAGTAATTAGAGATTGACTTGATTGATCATCTCCATCAAATCCATCTCTTTCTTCACTTCACACTCCACAAATGAAGAAGCCATACATAGTGGGACCTCCTCCAAGTCAAAGCTTTTCCCATCATCCTCCACAAGAGGAGGACAAGGCATCTGATCAATAAGAGAATCAATGCTACTACTCTCTTCAAACAATTTCTCATCGAAATCCAACTCCGGGACCTCAACATCAAAATCATAACTTGGAACTATGTGATCACTAGGGCAACAAAAGTACTCCACCGTCTCTGGCTGAATTAGAGGTGCTTTGATTGTAGTAGGATAATTAACATTCAGGACACCATTGAATGGATTAGCAATATTTGTCGAGTTGTTTTCTGATTTGCCGTCCAAGTTCAAGCTCTTGATGTAGTCTTGAAGAAGAGAACTTTGTCTCGGGTATTTGGGGAGGCGACGGCATCGTCGCTTTGAGTACTGCTTCCTTTTGGTTGCATTCCAGTGGTTCTTGATGGAGTTTTCGGTTCTTCCAGGCAACCTCTTTGCAATTTCTGCCCATCTGTTTCTTACTTCGAGATGGGCCTGGATTAGTATCCTATCTTCCTCCTCAGTCCATATGTCTTTCTGCAATGAAGAAAATGAACCAACTAATCTTATTCTTACAACTAATCTCAACAAAGAAACCGGTTTGTGGGTTATTTGTTCAACATGTACCCAATTCAACCTAACCTGTTTAAAGGGTTTGGGTTAAGTTTTTTAATGCAAAACCCATTAACCCGCCCAAACTTCCCTGTTTGCCACCTCTACTTACACATATATACAAATGGATATAAGAAATTCATGCATGTATTATATAGATCTCAAACAGCTTCTAAATATATATATATATATCCCAAACAAACTTAAATTTGTTTCAAAATGATTTTCGAGGACAAAGCACTCTCTAAGCACTTTGTTCATTCTTAGCAACTACTAAATTTTAATGCCACTAGGGCAGGTGATGTTTTATGCCACGAGGCGGCTGAAGTCTAGTACTCTTGAAAGTTCAAAACCAACTGCAAGCATTCATATTTTGTATGTGTGAGCAGGGTGGTGATTTATTTTCCATGTCATGAATTTGTGAGCATGTGGAATGTTTGAACACTAAATCACGAATACTGTATAAATTATGTAAGTGAATAAGACCACCTGGTTTTGGATAAACTCAACTTTACACTAACACACTGTTGGGAGAAAAGAAAAGGAAAACACTAAAAACATCCAAAACCCATGACCATTTTTTCCCTTTGATAATCAACAGAAGTAATTTAACCCTAAATTTCTTTACTTCGACACAAGAAATATGAAATTGCATCATATTAATGTGCCAATTTCTAATCTGATGTTGGTTCGCATAACACACAATCCAAATTTAAACTTCACAAATCAAAATTTTAAATTCTCAAGACACACAAATACACACATAGATCAAAGAGGCAAAGAGAGACAGAGAGAAAGAGAGACAGAGTAGAGAAATTTGTTGGGAAATAGCAATCGGTGGTTAAATTTCTGGGGGAAATATAAAAGCAGTGGTGGTGAGACAAACTGAAAACAGATTTAAAAAATATAGTTAGAATATTTTTCAAAAATTTCAATGGGGCAATTTTGAAAACTTTTTTTTTTTTTCTTTTTTTAAATTATAGGTAAAATAATAAATTCTTGAAAGTCAGTAGAGGAAAATTGCCCCCACTCACATGTGCATATGCACTCTCATGTACCATAGATGTTCATATTTACCTATGAATATGAATTCATAACCTTTTTCATATGAATGTCAGCTAAGTCAATTATACATGAGTAATTTTAATTATTTCACAAAAACCTCTTGTAGTTAAATGGTTTCTTTTGAATTTTAAGTTTTTCTAATCTACCAAAAAAGGGAAAAAGAAAAACTTTCCCTAAATTACAAGTCGTAAGTGTGTATAAGGATACGATATGTTCTCTCTGTATGTATGTATACAAAATGTTCATATGTTTGTAGGGTGTGTTTAATCAGTGAGAATGTGAGATCATACCATCAAAAATCAATGAGATCATAAACAGAGTCTACAATGAACACAAAATAAAGAAGAAAACATGAATACCTTGATGTCAGGCCTTAGATGGTTGTGCCACCTCTCTCTACACTGCTTGCCTATCCTTCCCTTCAGCGTCTGAGCAATATGAGACCATTTTCTCACTCCATACTTCTCTACCATCTGAATTAAGAGTCTACATATCCAAACATCCATATGGGTTATCATATATGTGATCACAAACTACAAAAAAATTAAAAAATAATGGAATATTAAAACAATTATCTTCTATTCCAACCTATCTTCTTCAGCGGTCCATTGCCCCTTGACTGAACTGGGCTTGTTACGACGTTTGCATGGCTTTCTTGTCTTCGGTGCCGATGAGGCACTGCTATTCTTTTTCTTGCCAACTTCTTTATAATACCCATTTTCAGCCACTATGCATGACCCTTCATCCGGTATCACAAAGTTCACTGGTCTGATATCCTGAGAGTTAAAGGGGCCGCAGCTTTGATCAGATGCGGTCACATTGATCGGAGTTTGCTTAGGGTAATTCAAGTTCCCACCACCACCATCACATTCACCCTGAAAATTCTGCATCACTGCAACATTAGTACCATTTGCTCCATTTTCTGCAAATGGCTTTGACTCATAAAAATCATCGAGATTTGGAGAATAACCATTTGTGAAGGGGTCAAAAGGATCGAAACACCCAGTTTGAACCCCTAATTCAAGGATTACCGATGACCCATTAGAACAAAATTGATCATGAAGGTGGTGAAGCTCTTGAAAGAATAAGCCTTTTGATGAACAAGATTCAAAGCAAAAGCCATCTTCAATTTCGGGTTTCAAGTAATTGTTGGACAAAATCGGTTGGTAGGTGAGATCTTCTCTATACTTCGTGTCAAACTCCATGAGTGAGAAAATGAGGAAGAAAATGGCTGAATGTAATGAAGCTCTCTTTCACTCTAACTTAATGTTTCTTAATTGGGTGGGATGGGAAGACATTTATTATGGTTTGGACTGATTTTGACCATTGATTCATGAACTGATCCTACGGTTGGAATTACATAGGACTAAGAAGTCTCGAAGGCTTTCACTTGAGACAAATACTTACCGAATTGAACCGGGTTAGTAATGATTGTTTTAAGGTTTTAGGTAATTTCCATATTTAGAACTTTTGGTCAGAGGATATACAACTTTGACTCACTTGAGAATGAAATCTAGTCCTAACCACATTGATGGGGATGTTCCAATTTGATTATTTAGTGATTTTGAATATAGAAATATAACTTTGATAAGGAAGACTAATGTTATATCAATAATATTTGTACAATTTTTTTACAAAGAATGAGGTGAATATTCATTAGATTGTGTATGAAATCCAATCTTATATTTTATTTTTGTATCTTTCTATAAAAATAGTTTTCATTTCTTTTCTTTTCTTTTTTTTCAAACTAAATGGAATGCTTTAAGATTGTGTTTGACTTCCTTTAACAACTACATTAAAACATATTCATTTAATAGCTTTGAATTTTTGATTTTATTTATTTTAAGATCCCTCAATGAACAAATTCATCTAAACAACTTATTCACATTCAATATAGCAAAAACCAAATCCACTTATTTCTCAAATTTTTCTTGTTATTGAGTGTTTGTCTCTTCATTTTGTACAATTTTTGTTGGATGATGTAAATATATTTTAGGGGAAGAAGTAGTAGAGAAACTGAAGTCTGTCATATGAAAAAGGAAAGAAAATAAATTAACAAATACTAGGAGAGAAGCCTAACCCTAACAAATACTATAAAAGTTTTAAACATAGTTTATTCGTCCGGGTTAGGGTAGAAATATAGGAAGGCATGTAGGAAAAAAAATTCCAAAATGGCCTAAAAAGATTATTTTTTTAATTTAATTTTATTATTATTATTATTTGATAAATAATAATTTAATTTTATTAATTTTTTTTTTCTTTTTTGATTAAAGGCTTTCGTAATAAATGAGTAATTAAGTGGGTTATGTAACTGAAACTGAATTCACATTCATGCATTGATTTTCAATTTACTTTGCCATTAAAAGTGAAGTAAATGGTAAAATTAGTCCTTCATAAGGAAGCACACTTAAATCATGTTAATTTGACTATTTATTAATTATCACTAGTAGACATAAAGGTTTGGGAGTTACGTTTACTATTTTATCACCTATTGATTATCACTTCAACATAAAATGAAGAAAATTTTAAATCTTTCAGCTTTAGAGGCAAGGAAAAAGGCAAGACACCTTTTTCCTTCCCTCTAACGGTGAAAGATTTAAAAAAAATTTCATTTTATGTTGAATTGATAATCAATAGGTGAAAAAATAGTAAACGTAACTCCCAAACCTTTATGTCTACTAGTGATAATTAATAAATAGTCAAACAACATGATTTAAATGTGCTTCTTTATCAAGGTCTAATTTTACCATTTACACTTTTAATGACAAATAAATTGGAAATCAATGCAGCAATGAATGTGAATTCAGTTTCAGTTACATAACCCAATTACTCATTTATTACGAAAGCCTTTAATCAAAAAAGAAATAATAATAATAATAATAAAATAAAAAATAAAATTAAAAAAATAATCCTTTTAGGCCATTTTGGAATTTTTTTTCTTACATGCCTTCCTATATTTCCTACCCTAATCCGGACGAATAAATAAACTATCCTTAAACTTTCATAGTATTTGTCAGGGTTAGATTTCTCTCCTAGTATTTGTTAATTTATTTTCTTTTCTTTCCTTTTTCATAAGACAGACTTCAGTTTCTCTACTACTTCTTCCCCTAAAATATATTTACATCATCCAACAAAAATTGTACAAAATGAAGAGACAAACACTCAATAACAAGAAAAACTTGAGAATTAAGAAGAATTGGTTTTTGCTATATTGAGTGTGAATTGTTTAGATGAATTTGTTCATTGAGAGATTTAAAAGAAATAAAATAATAAAATAAAATAAAAAATTCAAAGCTATTAAATGAATAATTGGTATGTTTTAATGTAGTTGTTAAATGAAGTCAAACACAATCTTAAAGCATTCCATTTAGTTTGAAAAAAAAGAAAAGAAAACTATATTTTATAGAAAGATACAAAAATAAAATATAAGATTGGATTTCATACACAATCTAATGAATATTCACCTCATTCTTTGTAAAAAAATTGTACAAATATTATTGGTATAACATTACTCTTCCTTATCAAAGTTATATTTTTATATTCAGAATCACTAAAAATAATCAAATTGGAACATCCCATCAATGTGGTTAGGACTGGATTTCATTCTCAAGTGAGTCAAAGTTGTATATCCTTTGACCAAAAATTCTAAATATGGAAACCTTAAAACAATCATTACTAACCCGGTTCAATTCGGTAAGTATTTGTCTCAAGTGGAAGCCTTCGAGGTTTCTTAGTCCTATGTAATTCCAACAGTAGGACCAGCACATGAATCAATGGTCAAAATTAGTCCAAACCATAATAAATGTTTACCCATCCCACCCAATTAAGAAACACTAAGTTAGAGTGAAAGAGAGCTTCATTACATTCAGCCATTTTCCTCCTCATTTTCTCTTGCTTTCTCACTCATGGAGTTTGACACGAAGCACAGAAAAGATCTCACCTACCAACCAATTCCGAAATTGAAGGTGGCTTTTGCTTTGAAACCCGAAATTGAAGATGGCTTTTGCTTTAAATCTTGTTCATCAAAAGGCACATTCTTTCAAGAGCTGCACCACCTTCATGATCAACTTTGTCCTAATGGGTCATCGGTAATTCGATCCGATCCAGTCTAAGGAATTCGTGAAATCCGATCTGATCCAGTCTAATCCGGTAGATTTGAATTGGTTTTTTGAATCCGTGGTTCGATTCCGGATTGAAAAATTAAAAATCCGTAGTCCATTGATCGGTTCCAAATTGAACTCCATGGTTCCGGATTAGAATCGATCTAGACGGTATACAAATAACCTATATTTATATTAAATCCCTCCCACATAGTATTTTCTCTTATTCTATATAAAACCTAAATCCAAACCTAAACCCGCATAATATCTTCTTTCATTACTTTTTTTTATTAGTTTTTTAGTTTTAATTTGTAATGGTCTAAATACTTATAGTGGAACCAATTTTCTTATGGTTGTTTAAATTCTAGAACAGTATGTCACTATTATGAAAAAACATGTTGCTATTGTGAAACTAATATGATGCTATGTTTATGTTTTGAGTTATGCTAGGAACCCCAAATATTCTACCAAACCTCTCACATGGGTGTAGGACCCACACACATGTGGATTTGTGTAAGTCCCACCCCATGTGAGAGTGGGTCCTACACCCATGTGAGAGGTTTGGTAGAATATTTGGTAGAATATTTAGGATACATAGCATTTCTCTTATGTTTTTATGAAATTAAAATATTCTATATTTTTTTTGTGTTATTTAATTATGTGAATCCGTGGTTCTAAACTGATCCAATTTATGTTTAAATGGATTGGTTCCACGATTTAAACGGATTAGATTGGTTCCAATTTTTCAAGAACCGTAGATAACGGATTGATCCTGGTTTTACTCCAATCCGGATCATGCTCACTCCTGGATTTTAAACCATCTAACTTATATATTTTTCATTACCACCTAAATTATAATATGCTTGCTAATTTCCTTTTTTCTTTTTTCTTTTTTTTAAATGTGTGTGTTGGGAGGGTATATAAAGAAACAAATACATTTTTTTGTTTAAAGCAGCAATTGAAATAAAACATAAGAACAAGTCCAATTGAAATCAAACCTAAAGGCCGGCTTTGGCATAATAATAAGGTTGATTGAAAGTTGAGAACCACATACACACCTGCGTCGGGCATGACACACTAAAACAATCCTAAAAACATGTTTGACATTTCTTCAACGTGTCTTCATTAAAAATTTAAATTAATAATTGGTGACTTTATAGACATTTTCGTTATATACTCCTTGAACCCTCCAAGCATGACTTATGTGATGAATTTCTTCATAATAACAATATTTTGCATTCTTTATAATGTAACTTGTGCATTTTAAATATATTTTGAAACATGTATAAGATGAATATATCATGTGTGTTTCAATATTCTACAATTATTTTGCATTTTTTAAAATACAATTGTTACGTGACTGATATCTTAATGTTTAAGTAATGAACTTTTAATTTTAATTAGAGCTATGTTTCTCTCTCTTCTTTTTTTTTTTATTAAATAAACTATTCACATATTGACATATAATATTTTTATAAAAATATAAAATTTTAATATGTCCCAAGTGTCGTGTCCTCAATTTTTTCTAAAAATAATTATGTCGGAGTGTCCGTGTCGTGCTACTTAAATTGGAAGTTTCAAGTTATATGTTTCCTCAAATTGAAAGCCTAAAGGAGGAGAGATTAACAGGTGGAAATCCATATTATTTTGATTTTAATCATAGGGCCTCAACTTATTTTCTTCAAACTTGTGCCAAGACGCATGTGTTTCATTCTGACTTGGGTGTCATAGATTTGAAATATGGAAACAATCTCTTTGCATGCGTGGTAAGGCTGCGTACATTTGAGACCTTGCAAAGCTTGGTGAACAAAACGTCCTAACATCTATTTCAAAAAGCTATATCCCAAAAGAAATTGGAAGTCATAGGATATACGGTTACTAGAATTGAAGCTTAACACATTATTTTGATTTTTATCATTGGCCTCAAATTATTTTCTTGAAATTTGTGCTAAGACTTGTGTGTTTCATTTCTGACTAACTAATGGGGCTAAGGCTGTGTTTAGTTGAAAGATTTGATGAGGGAAAGGGAAATAGAAAGAAAAGGAGAAAGAATTGATAAGATTCGAATTCCAAGTTATGTTTGGTTGAGTTGGGAAATGGAGAAAGAAAAGAGCCTAAAGCTATATTTGGTTGGATAATTTGAGAAGGGAAATGGAAATGGAAAGGGAAATAGAAAGAAAAGGAGGAAAAGTTGATAAGATTCGAATTCCAAGGTATGTTTGGTAGAGTTGGGAAATGGAGAAAAAAAAAAGAGGCTAAGTGAACCTAAAAGACAAAAAGTGGGATTGCATTTCCCTCCCACTCTCTTTTCCCTTGTATTTTGCATTATAACCAAACAAAAAGTGAGATTGCATTTCTTTTTCCTTTTCCATCTCTCTCATCAAACACTCCAACCAAACACAACCTAAGTGAACCCAAAAGACAAAACGTGGGATTATATTTCCTTGTCACTTTCTTTTCCCACGTGTTTTCCATTATAACCAAACAAAAAGTGGAATTGCATTTCCTTTTCCCTTTCTATTTCTCTCATCAAATCCTCCAACCAAACACAGTCTCAGCGTGTCTCCCCTAAGTGGCCAAAGAGTATTCGGTTCTAAAAGGACTAATAAATTAATGACATGTTTAAACACATGTCTAACACAATCACAACACCTTCTTAGAGGTGTCCAAGCTTCTTAGGCTTTACTGGATTTTCCCCACCATTTATTTGCCTTAACATATGGGTGCACCTGTAATTCATCTTATGCTTGTGTGTATCTCGTCCATAATTGTAGAACAACACAAACAAAGCAACTATCAACTCAATCAAAAGAATGAAGCAGCAACAAAAAAGATGCTATTGCATCTTGGGGTGGGGACCAACTTTGAAGTGAGCTTAGCTCTCACAGTATGAGCACTATATGTGCAACGGCACTTGTGCAGCACAGTGATGCTACCCAGAAACAGAAAGTTATAAAAGAGCCTCTAAATTTTCACCAACCTGAGGAAATTTTCATGCCAACTCTATGTTTCCTGCATCTTGGACCATAGATTGATGGAGGGGAGACTACTTCCTTGGCTGCATTGCATAAACTCTTGTCAGTTCATTTGTCCTTTCAGCCCTTTGAATCTGTTCCATTGCTTTCTCACCATATAAAAGATCTGCTCAGCACATTTAGAAGCTTATTACCAAAACAATAGTGATACGAATTTTAATAAATAAACAACATCACAAACCAACCTAAACATGATGCAAAACCTAGGCTACAAGATTGTATCCAATGCACTATTGACCATTGTGCATTGATGAAAATGAAATTCTTAAATGACCAAAAGTAAGAAGTAGAGAACCCATTTCATGTAAAATAAATTTCTTGAACTCAAGTTGTGCAATAATTTGTTCAAAATCTTACATGGGATGCAGTTGTAAAAAATATATGAATTTATTTAATTTAAATGAGCATATAACTCTTGCCATAATACAATGGTGCAAAAAAAAAAAAAAAAAAAAAAAAAAAAAAGGTACTTTACCAAAATAATTACAAATTCACAAATGTCAAATGTGTGATTAATGTCCAATACTTACTAGAATCCACACTACCCAACGAAAATGTAAAATTAGAACCAATTTTTAGGAAAATGCTATAGACCCCAAATAAATTATCAATTTTTTTATCAAACCTCTCACATGGGTGTGGGACCCACACAAATCATGTGTGTGTGGGTCCCACACCTATATGAGAGGTTTGGTAAAAAATTTGGTAATTTATTTGGGATCCCTAGCATAATTCCAATTTTTAAGCTATGACAATCAATTAGGATATTAAATGCAACAGTCTCTATCATATCTTCTCCTATTATCAACCAATCATATTAGTTACACATCATTGAGTTTAGAAAATGAGTCTACAAAAGAGGTTTGTATAACATTTTCCAATTGTATATCCTATCAATTCCCATTATCATAAAATTTGATAAGAACAAGTGACCCTACAAATGAATTGAAGAATGGTCATGCATAACCAACTACTTCTAAAACCTTCTATTCTATACAAGAAAGAGATACACATAAACTCACAGAATCAAGAATTGGAGTAAAGCGAGAGATAGCAGAGGAAAGATGTGATGTAAAACAAGAACAGAGCAAAATTGAGTGTTGTATCCACCATAACTACAGAAATAAATGTTTGGATGAGCTTCCATGGAAGCATATATATATATATATATAGAGAGAGAGAGAGAGAGGTACTGGGAATTCTAGTGGCGAGAGCTAAGAAAACCCCCTCGTTCTGTTGCTTTCCCATCCCACTGATTTTTGTTTGGGTAAATTACAGCTTACTCTCTGTATCCTTTATTTTTTCACTTTGAACCTCCAATTTTTTTGGGGATAAATTACATTTTAACCTCTTGTGGTTTACCCAAAAAACACGGAGCCCCTTATAGTTTCATTTGTAACACTTAAACTCTTGAATTTAATACCAAAGTGCAGTTTCGGACGGACGTAACAGAAGTTGTAAAAAGTCTAAATTACCCTTATTTCATTCTCTAATTTTCTTCTTAATGCCATTACAAACTAAAACATTATCTCTCATATTTCTTTAATTTTTTTGTATTCCTTTCCTCCTCTTCTTCTTTCACATCTCATGGCAAACCACACACCTCTTATACCATCATCAAACACATATCTCTCTCTAGAATTTAGACCCAAACAAACACTCATCTCTCTCTCTTTAGAATTTAAACCCAAACAAACATCTATCTCTCTTTTTAAAATTTAGGCCTCGTTTGGGAACAAACTAATTTAGTAACTTTTTGGCTATTTGGCTAAAATATGAGCTAAAAAAAACTAGTATGTTTGGGATAACTTTTTGGCTTTTTATGAAAAGATGTGCAAAAAGTAGAGAGAAAAGAGAATCTTTGACTTTTTGGTGTGGGTTGTTAGCTTTTTGGCTAATTTAGTAACTTTTTGACTTTTTGGCTAAAAAAGAGGGTTCCCAAACGAGGCCTTAAACCCAAACAAACAGTTTATAGCTGCAAACAGCTACCAAGCTCATACCATCTCATCTACTCAACCAACACCCACTACTACCCACTTTCTTCTTGCCATTACTCACTATCTCCTCTCTCTTATTTTTTTTTCTTTCTTTTTTGCCACGGCTGTTGAATATATATATATGTATTTATATATTCGTGGGTTGTGTGGGGTCTTTTTCTTGCCCAATTTGGCTGGGACAGCCATAGTAGTTTCTATGCAAAAAAAAGAAAAGGAAAGAATAGAAACTGTTGCTAATGTAGCCAAAGAAAGAATTGATGGATAGTTTCAATTATACATATATGATATATATGTGTGTTGTGTGTGTGTGTGTGTGTGGGCATAGCTTTAATTTGAAGAAACATTTTGATTATGATCTACAAAATAGAGGCAGTGGGTATGTGCATTGAAATTGAAAAATCTTTTTGGGTTGATTCTTTTTTAGCTGAAAGAAGAGGTACTGGTTGTGAGCTGGTGGAAGAGAAAGGAGAAAGGAGAAAGGAGAAGGAGAAAAGAAGGAAAAGAAAAAGTGATCTTGTGATTAACTTTAATTTTTGGGTTGAGCTTGCTAGCTTAATTTTAATTTCTGGATTAACTTTATTTGAGTTAAGAGAATGATAGACATAAATTTTAGAAGAATAATGAAACAAAAATGAACAGGAAAGATGGAGAAATACAGGAGATAAGCTAGAGAGATGGAAGTATTTTAGAGAGAGAACAAACTTTTCTTGTTTTCAAAAAAATTAGGAAGAAGAAGACACTAAGGAATTATCCAGTGTGGTTGAAGAGGAAAAATTTTGGTTTTATGGTCGTGCAAACACATGCTCTGTTGAAACAAACGATTCCGTCCGAAATTGCACTTTGGTATGAAATTCAAGGAGTTCAAGTGTTACAAATAAAACTATAGGAGAACTTCGTGTTTTATGAGTAAACCATAGGGGTTAAAGTGTAATTTACCCTAATTTCTGTTTTACTTTTTTCACTTTCACCTTTAAATTAGAGTAAATTACAAATACACCCCATGAGGTTTGCTTAAAGTACAGATTGCTCCCTGCGGTTTGGAAAATTATAAATACCCCCTTATTAGAATTTTTTATTTAACAAAATTAACTAAAAAAATAAAATTCATAATTGCTCTCCTATACAATAATAAAATTACCTAAATTATTAATTAAAACATATTTCTAGCATCATTAAAAACTGTTAATTAACTTGATGATTTATTAATAAAAGGGGCAATTTGTTGTGAAATTAAAAACCTCAGGGGGTGGCATGTAATTTCCAAAATCACAGGAGGGCAATTCGTATTTTAATCAAACCTCAAGGGGTGTATTTATAATTTACCCTTTAAATTATTATTTTTTTCACTTTAGCCATTCACATCTCAAGTTTTTTTTTTTTCATTTATAAAGTTAACTTTGTTCAAAATAAAATAGAAAATGTCATATTGATAGCCACATGGTATGAAATTTTTATTATATTTAATCTGCATCTCTAACATAGCTAACATGATATTTTTTGTCTAATTTTGAACATATATTAATTTTAAAAGTAAAATAGGAAAAAATTTAAACACGATGAGCCAAAAAATTTAAGGACCAAAATGGAAGAATAGTAAAATATAAGAGGGCAAAGTCTAATTTATCCATTTTTGTTTTGGGCAAATTACAATAACAAGGTAGTGTTTGGTTCTAATGAAGGTGAAAGATTTATTAAGGAGATTTGTAATTTTTTTTCCTCTACAAAATAACAGTTAGTATGTAAGTAGATAAATTATAATGCAAACTAACGTCCCTTCATAAATTTGAACTTAAAATTTCATCACCTTGACACCTATAGACAGAGCTATTGTATCAATAGTGATGTCAAGTGACACCACTTAATCTTGAATTTCTTTTGAAGCAAATATAAAAATTTATCCAAAATGATTGAGATTTTGCAAATTGAACCCAGTGACATTATAAAACATTAACTTCCTGACTATTATTTCATTTAATTTGATTTTAAATTAAAAAAAAAAAGTTTAATTTGATATTGAATCATTCTAAATTTTTTATTAAATTTTTATCAAAATATTTTTAAAAAATTTCCCTATTATCCCAAATTTCTATTTTCATCAATTTGAATGGGAAAAATAAAATAAAAAATCATCTTCAATTCTTTATTTTTTAAAATTTTCTTCAAATTCAAATTTGATAAAGGATTTGATAAATTCTCAATTTGATGAAAAAAAATGTTCATTCCTTTAATTTGCTAAATATTGGATGAAATTATTTATTTATTTATTTATTTTTTGAATAGAAATTTGATGAAAAAATGTTTCTCCCTTTAATTTGATAAATATTTGATGAAATGATTTATTATTTATCTTTTGAATAGACATTTGATTAAATGATTGAAAATAGTTTTTGAGCATTTTATGATAAAAAAAAGATTAGAGATTAGAGATGCTCTTAAAGAAACAATAGAGAATTGTTATTTCTATTCTATCAATGACAACTACATTTGTGAAAAATCTTTCATCGCGATGCAATTTATGAAGAATTAAAAGAGTAATTTCCCTCTTTAAATTTAGAATGATGGTTGATCGAATGATTATTTGGATAAAGTTTTTGATAGCTTAAGTAATAAGGTTATCATATAGTGATTTTAAAAATGAAAACTCACCGTGAACAATTATATAAAATTAGATTGTTGCTTGGTTTTTGTTGAAGTAATATTATTAAAGCCCCAATTTTTGTTTTTCTATAATTACATTTGCCAATGCGATTGAAAATATATAAAATTACAATATATTATGTAAAAGTTGATTTTGAATAGGTTATGTAAAACCTAAATTTGGCACAATAATATTGATGATACTTATTAAATGACCCCACTAAAGTTATGTATTGACTACACCGTTGTTGAAACCCAAGTGTTCTCTTCGTAATTACTTGGACACTATCCAAGGTATAGCAATATTTAGGGGTGCTCACGGATCAGGTTGGGTTGGGTAGCCTCCCATTCGTCATCAGTTCAAACTTAGACGGATTGGCGGCTGGATATGGATCTTTGAGCTTTAATATTTTATGTTTTTTTAAAAAACGATTTTAGAGTATTTTTTTTATTATTATTTTGGGTGTTATTGTGCCTAAAATTTTTTATTCTTCATTTTTTATAATTAAAATAAAAGCCAATTTTTCATATTTCATAGTTGATTTGATATTATTATAAAATCAATTTTTTTTTTACATACAAAGCATAAAAATGTAATATTATTTTTTTAAGGAGAGTTGGCGGATTGGGTTAGGTTAGGTTAGGTTAGGTGGCCTCTTATCCGCCATTCGTCTAAATATAAGTGAATTTGAAAAATCTCTATCCACATTCGTCCACACATATTATCGAAACCACTTAAAAACAGATGAATTGAATCGAATTGATCGATTTTGACAGATCGATCAGGTCTATGAATATCCTTTTGTGGATCATAAAACGTAGTTGAATAAAATCAATTTTGATTGAACAAAGATATTTTGGTTTATAGATTTCATACACAAAGTCTCCTGCGTAGAAGATTTGAATTTTTTTGGTGGGTCATATTTTGTTACCAAATAAGACTATAATTATTTTTAAATGGTAAGAAAATTAAACTAGAATGATAGTTCAAGTGATTATGAGAATACACTTAAAGTGCCAATAACGGTTAAGTTTCAGAACTATTTAAAATAGTAAAAAAAAAAATCATTATAAAAAAAAAGTTAACTATTTGTTAATTTTTTACCTGTCAAATAACTAAATATCATGTCCTGTTTCAAGCTTCCTGATGAATTATGTCATGAGATTGATTCTATGATAGGCCAATTCTGGAGGGGCCAGCCAAAGGAGGAGAAAAAAAATTCCCTGGCTTCGGTGGAGAAAATTGTGCTTGCCAAAACACAAAGGAGGCTTGGGGTTCAAGTTCGGTGGCTTTTAATAAGGCAATGTTGGCAAAACAAGCCTTGGAGGTTGCAGAAAATTCCCAATTGACATTGTTTATTTGCGTGAGATTTTGTAAAAAGTTGAATTTGTTCTAAATAAAAAACTTAAAGAAAAAAAAGTCTTAAAGCTGAATTTGTTTATTTAAGGAAAGACATTTTTTGGGCACAATTTTCACCTTAGAACTCTGGGGTGGTCGCGGATTGGATTTGTGCGGTTTGTGGTTCGGTTTTGACCCGCCCGCATCTATGCAGTTTGGAAAAAAGTCAAACCACAACTGTCTGCAGTGCGGTTTGCGGTTTGTGCAGATAGGGTTCGAGAATGTGCTGGCCGTTTGCGGATTGAACTTTTTTCTTTAAAAATTTGTTTTTGAGCCTTTTTTTTTTCCCCTTTAAAAATCTAATTTTTAGTTAAATAAGTCAAATCTTGCAACTTCAATTACAAACAGCACAGAAAGTTAGATACATGGAAAGCAGATGCTAAGAAGCAAGAAAAACAAACTGATTATCATTAAAATTCCAAGAATTAATACACAATTTTTTCATGAATCAACCTAAGAAATTGTTGATAAAACATCTATGACACTGAAACAAATCAAGAAATTATTGACAAGACAGAAAATCAAAATATTGCTCAAACTATTTTGCAACAGAAAGTCACTTTTTATAACATTTGTCATGAACAACAGGTAATTACAAGAATATTATTTATTACTTTATTAGTAATACAAATTCCCAGAAATTTTGTGACTTATCCTCCTTAGCACAAGCATATGTATCACACAGATAACCACAAACCAAAGTTCTTCACTTCTATAAAATACGATCTGACATAAAAAAGAAAATTCAGAGATCGGGAAGAGAGAGACAAAGAGAGACAGAAGCTTACCTGAGAGTTGCCGGAGAGAGAGAGTCGATCTTGCGAAGGTCGTCGATCGGTGGAAATCAGTGGTCGCCATCGCCACAGAGAGAGAAGAGATGGAAGAACGAGAGAGAGAGAGAGAGAGCTGCGTTGATTGATGACATTAGGTTCAGGTTTGGTTTGTTTGGGCAACAAAAATATAACGGTCCAGATTTTTTAGAAGAACAAAAAAAAAAAAATTCTGTGCGGGCGGGTTGTGACGGTGCGGTTTAAACACGTAATCCGACCATAATTCAAAAATTTGTAATATTTTGGACCGCTTTCAACCTTATTGTGTTTATAAAACCATCCATAAATATGCGGATAGAGTCGGGTAAGGCGAATTGTACAGGTCGAATAATCTTATGTCCATTTTACTGTGCAGTCCGTTGTAATTCATGGGCTTGGAAAACAAAAGGACCCAATATTACGAGCTTCTGTTTAGAAATTTCACGCCCATAAGCAAAAAACCATAATCCACAAATTGCAATACAGGCTTTCATGGAAGCCCAAATATCTTCAATCAACTTCAATAAAGATCTTGGCAAGAAACTTTCCACAATTGAATTTTCAGTCAAATTTCACTTCCATGACTTACTCTTTTACATAAAATGGTATACAAATTCATTTTATAAGAATAAAGCTATACATACTAATTAGTATATAAATTAATATACTAATAAATAATATGACCTAATTTTATAAGTTTTGGATCTTTATTTAATTTTTATAATAGGTGTGATCCATAGTTTTAAAGTGACAATGTCATAAATGTTGATATACTAATTAGTATATCAATTGGTGTATGTAGTACTATTGATTTTGTAAACCCACTCTCTAGACTTAATGATGTGTAAATAAGATGATTGGTAAATGATTAGAGAATATATGAAAGAGAGATTTGTCTTAGATATTCTAATACATTGCCACATCATTAAGTTTAAAAAGCAGGCCTACAATAATTAGATCTTTAGATTCAACCCGTGTTTCAATATGGTTCTCTCATCACCGTTAAATTTTTTAACAAAAAATGCTCGCGTGAAGATCAAGTGAACACATTTTCAAGGGAAAATTAGTCTAAAGTTCCTCTCCCATTTTTAGTAATGGAAAAGATCCACAATATTATTTTTTGATGTCTAAGGTCCCTCCCATCTATCACAGAGAAATTTGATATATCTTACACGCTCTCTGTGTCTCTCTCCCGCTTCTCTCTCTCTCTCTCTCGCTTTCTCTCTACAAGTGAAACAAGAACCATGGCAGACCTTATTTCTCTCTTTCAAATCTGATTGATTATACAGATGCAGAAGTTCTACTCCATCGCCGATGTCGCGATCGAGCTTCGATGAGTGGCTGAGAAGAAAGTGAAAAACAAAGAGGAAGGCAAGGATGTGAAGAAGAAGAATAGTGAAGAAGAGAAGAGTTGAAAAGTTTCATCACTGCTGAAGCTCGATCGCGACATCGGTTCTGTGCTTGAACACTTAGTTTCAACGAGTATAATTTGTTTTTGCTCATTGGGATTTATAGATTCTATAATTATTGCAAAAGTTTGTATTTTGGTTTATCTTGTCAATAATTTAAGTACACTGACTGTGTTTTGACTGTATAGTGACCCAAATGTTATTCACTGGTTGGGTAAGGCCCCGTTAATTTGTTTGTGTTCCATCGTCGTGGTTTTGTTAGATTGGACTTTTCTGTGCTATTATGCCTCGTTTCCTTTTGTATTTTTGCTTGATCCTTTGTTTAGATTCACAGAATATCATTATCGCTATCTCTTTCTTATGAAGAGGAAGATATTGTCCATGAAAGGCCAAGGAGGTATATGGAAGTGGAGTTTGAGCTCGCCGTCCTCCGGTATCGGAATCTCTCCGATGGTTACCAGATTTAGTTTGCAAATGGGGATTCAAAGTTCATTCATACACAAATCAATAGTTGATGAGTTACTGGATTGAATTGGGAAATTCAATCAATCATTGCCAAAATCTTTATAACTCAAGCCTTTTGATATTGTGCCAAACCTCTTATTGTCTTTTGACAGGCCAGGACACAAATATCAGTCACCCTCTTTGTGATTTGATAGACAATGAACAATGCCAAAACCCTCACTTTGGTGTTCTTCCCTGCCATGAGGATCCAAGAAGTGGTCTGTATCTGCTGCTAGGAAGGGTGACGTGGAATAGCTCTCCAATATATCTGCATGGAAGGCAAAAAAAAGTGTACGGGGAGCAAATATTCCGGCAAGCCCGCACTCTTTTCTCCTAAGCTCCTGTCTGTCCGATCGACCTGCGAGCATAACGACGGTGAGCTACCCGGCGGTGTGTGGCCGGAAAACCCCTCCGACGATCAAGTTAGAACACACACACAGGGATAGAGAGAGAGAGAGAGAACTGAGTTATGTTTAGTGTATGTCTCACCAAAATGTCATCCCTCAAGCATAGGGGGCGCAGACTCGCTTATATACATTCTGCGCCCCAAATCTACTCCCATTAGTCTCTCGACACGTGGTGTTGCTATCCCATCTGTCAGCACAAATCCAGCAATCACCACCTAACCAAACTGTTAGGATATATCGGCGGAGCTCGGCAGCCCGGCAGAGTCACCTCGGCCTTCCACACTAGAGCTGAACTTCACGACCGTGCTCCTCCCGCTGAGCTCAATGACGACCGAGCTCGGTTGCATTCCGACATAGCCGAAGCTCAAGACTGGTCAAGCTGGTAAACCGAAGGCCTTTCCAACCGAACTAAATGCGCGAACCATGGAAACCGGAGCGTCTGGCAATCATCTCGGCCGAACAACTCAGGCAGCTCGGTTCAACATGGTCTTGGGCCTCCACCGAGCAAAACCTTGTCTGGCCAAGCCCAAGCTATCACGGCCCCAAACATGTTCGGCCTAACCGAGCTCGGCCCAAATTTGCTTGGACCACAAACAGCCCGGTCAGAACCGCGGCCCCTGCTGAGATTGTGAAATCTCCCTCACAATTGCCCCTTAATTCTGTCCGCATTTGCGTGACCGGAATTATATTACAAGGTCGGGCTAGACTTTCTGCTCAGTGGTTCACTTTGCTCGGTTTAGAAACTTCAAGGAAGGCGAGCAAGGTCCGCTCCGCGACTTCCTTCTTGGTGAGCAACATTAGCTCGGCAAGGAACACCAAGGTCGACGAGCAAGGTCCGCTCCTCGACTTGTTCTTAGCGAGCAACATCAGCTCGGCAAGGAACTCCAAAGAAAGCGAGCAAGGTCCGCTCCGCGACTTCTTTCTTGGCGAGCAACATTAGCTCGGCAAGAAACACCAAGGTCGGCGAGCAAGGTCCACTCTGCGACTTGCTTCTTGGCGAGCAACATCAGCTCAGCAAGGAACTTCAAAGAAGGCGAGCAAGGTCCGCTCCGCGACTTCCTTCTTGGCGAGCAACATCAGCTCGGCAAGGAACACCAAGGTCGGCGAGCAAGGTCCGCTCCTCGACTTGCTTCTTGGCGAGCAATATCAGCTCGGCAAGGAAATCCAAAGAAGGCGAGCAAGGTCCGCTCCGCGATTTCTTTCTTGGCGAGCAACATTAGCTCGGCAAGGAACACCAAGGTCGGCGAGCAAGGTCCGCTCCGCGACTTGCTTCTTGGCGAGCAAACATCGCGCTCGGCAAGGAACACCAAGGTCGGCGAGCAAGGTCCGCTCCGCGACTTGCTTCTTGGCGAGCAACATCCGCTCGGTAAGGAACACCAAGGTCGGCGAGCAAGGTCCGCTCCGCGACTTGCTTCTTGGCGAGCAACATCCGCTCGGCAAGGAACACCAAGGTCGGCGAGCAAGGTCCGCTCCGCGACTTGCTTCTTGGCGAGCAACATCAGCTCGGCAAGGAACTCCAAAAAAGGCGAGCAAGGTCCGCTCCGCGACTTCTTTCTTGGCGAGCAAGGTCCGCTCCGCGACTTCCTTCTTGGCGAGTAACATCAGCTCGGCAAGGAACTCCAAAGAAGACGAGCAAGGTCCGCTCCGCGACTTCTTTCTTGGCGCGCAACATTAGCTCGGCAAGGAACACCAAGGTCGGCGAGCAAGGTCCGCTCATTGACTTACTTCTTGGCGAGCAACATCAGCTCGGCAAGGAACACCATGGTCGGCGAGCAAGGTCCGCTCCGCGACTTGCTTCTTGGCGAGAAACATCAGCTCGGCAAGGAACTCCAAAGAAGGCGAGCAAGGTCCGCTCTGCGACTTCTTTCTTGGTGAGCAACATCCGCTCGGCAAGGAACTCCAAGGAAGGCGAGCAAGGTTCGCTCCGCGACTTCCTTCTTGGCGAGCAACATGAGCTCGGCAAGGAACACCAAGGTCGGCGAGCAAGGTCCACTCCTCGACTTCTTTCTTGGCGAGAAACATCAGCTCGGCAAGGAACTCCAAGGAAGGCGAGCAAGGTCCGCTCCGCGACTTCCTTCTTGGCGAGCAACATCAGCTCGGCAAGGAACTCCAAAGAAGGCGAGCAAGGTCCGCTCCGCGACTTCTTTCTTGGCGAGCAACATGAGCTCGGCAAGGAACACCATGGTCGGCGAGCAAGGTCCGCTCCGCGACTTGCTTCTTGGCGAGCAACATCAGCTAGGCAATAAACACCAAGGTCGGCGAGCAAGGTCCGCTCCGCGACTTGCTTCTTGGCGAGCAACATCAGCTCGGCAAGGAACTCCAAAGAAGGCGAGCAAGGTCCGCTCCGCGACTTCTTTCTTGGCGAGCAACATCAGCTCGGCAAGGAACTCCAAGGAAGGCAAGCAAGGTCCGCTCCGCGACTTCTTTCTTGGCGAGCAACATCAGCTCGGCAAGGAACTCCAAAGAAGGCGAGCAAGGTCCGCTCCGCGACTTCTTTCTTGGTGAGCAACATTAGCTCGGCAAGGAACACCAAGGTCGGCGAGCAAGGTCCGCTCATCGACTTGCTTCTTGGCGAGCAACATCAGCTCGGCAAGGAACACCAAGGTCGGCGAGCAAGGTCCGCTCCGCGACTTGCTTCTTGGCGAGCAACATCAGCTTGGCAAGGAACTCCAAAGAAGGCGAGCAAGGTCCGTTCCGCGACTTCTTTCTTGGCGAGCAACATCCGCTCGGCAAGGAACTCCAAGGAAAGCGAGCAAGGTCTGCTCCGCGACTTCCTTCTTGGCGAGCAACATTAGCTCGGCAAGGAACACCAAGGTCGGCGAGCAAGGTCCGCTCATCGACTTCTTTCTTGGCGAGCAATATCAGCTCGGCAAGGAACTCCAAGGAAGGCGAGCAAGGTCCGCTTCGCGACTTCCTTCTTGGCGAGCAACATCAGCTCGGCAAGGAACTCCAAAGAAGGCGAGCAAGGTCCGCTCCGCGAATTCTTTCTCGGCGAGCAACATCAGCTTGGCAAGGAACTCCAAGGAAGGCGAGCAAGGTCCGCTCCGCGACTTCCTTCTTGGCGAGCAACATCAGCTCGGTAAGGAACTCCAAAGAAGGCGAGCAAGGTCCGCTCCGCGACTTCTTTCTTGGCGAGCAACATTAGCTCGGCAAGGAACACCAAGGTCGGCGAGCAAGGTCCGCTCATCGACTTGCTTCTTGGCGAGCAACATCAGCTCGGCAATAAACACCAAGGTCGGCGAGCAAGGTCCCCTCCGCGACTTGCTTCTTGGCGAGCAACATCAGCTCGGCAAGGAACTCCAAAGAAGGCGAGCAAGGTCCGCTCCGCGACTTCTTTCTTGGCGAGCAACATCCGCTCGGCAAGGAACTCCAAGGAAGGCGAGCAAGGTCCGCTCCGCGACTTCCTTCTTGGCGAGCAACATTAGCTCGGCAAGGAACACCAAGGTCGGCGAGCAAGGTCCACTCCTCGACTTCTTTCTTGGCGCGCAACATCAGCTCGGCAAGGATCTCCAAGGAAGGCAAGCAAGGTCCGCTCCGCGACTTCCTTCTTGGCGAGCAACATCAGCTCGACAAGGAACTCCAAAGAAGACGAGCAAGGTCCGCTCCGCGACTTCTTTCTTGGCGAGCAACATGAGCTCGGCAAGGAACACCAAGGTCAGCGAGTAAGGTCCGCTCCGCGACTTGCTTCTTGGCGAGCAACATCAGCTCGGCAAGGAACACCAAGGTCGGGGAGCAAGGTCCGCTCTGCGACTTGCTTCTTGGCGAGCAACATCAGCTCGGCAAGGAACTCCAAAGAAGGCGAGCAAGGTCCGCTCCGCGACTTCTTTCTTGGCGAGCAACATCAACTCGGCAAGGAACTCCAAGGAAGGCGAGCAAGGTTCGCTCCGCGACTTCTTTCTTGGCGAGCAACATCAACTCGGCAAGGAACTCCAAAGGAGGCGAGCAAAGTCTGCTCCGCTACTTCTTTCTTGGTGAGCAACATTAGCTCGGCAAGGAACACCAAGGTCGGCGAGCAAGGTCTGCTCCTCGACTTGCTTCTTGGCGAGCAACATCAGCTCGGCAAGGAACACCAAGGTTGGCGAGCAAGGTCCGCTCCGCGACTTGCTTCTTTGCGAGCAACATCAGCTCGGCAAGGAACTCCAAAGAAGGCGAGCAAGGTCCGCTCCGCGACTTCTTTCTTGGCGAACAATATCCGCTCGGCAAGGAACTCCAAGGAAGGCGAGCGTGGTCCGCTCCGCGACTTCCTTCTTGGCGAGCAACATTAGCTCGGCAAGGAACACCAAGGTCGGCGAGCAAGGTCCACTCCTCGACTTGTTTCTTGGCGAGCAACATCAGCTCGGCAAGGAACACCAAGGTCGGCGAGCAAGGTCCGCTCCGTGATTTCCTTCTTGGCGAGCAACATCAGCTCGGCAATGAACTCCAAAGAAGGCGAGCAAGGTCCACTCCGCGACTTCTTTCTTGGCGAACAACATTAGCTCGGCAAGGAACACCAAGGTCGGCGAGCAAGGTCCGCTCCTCGACTTGCTTCTTGGCGAGCAACATCAGCTCGGCAAGGAATTCTGATCTTTCTATCAAAATGATTGCCAATTGCCCCTTTTCCTCGGCCTTCTGATTGACGTCTTCCAAAACCAAACTCCCTAGATCTCTTCCATGGTTGTTTGCACCGTCATCCTCTGCGCTTCCCGCCAGACCGGTTATCTTGTAAGGCCCTTTTGTCTGTTGCCACCGGGGTTGTCTTCGCGGTGGACGCCGCTGCATCATCCTCTACTCGGATGTGCTCATTGATGCGCTGCATTAGTTGCCCCCCGGATGTCGGCTGGTTCATTGTAAGCGAGTCCCTCAACCTATGTCCGACCGGGAGACCGCATTTATACTGGGTGATTGCTAGGTTGACCAGGCAATCTAAGATCTCGTTGAAGGTCTCCCAATATCTGGAGTTGTATGCCTTCAATGTGTCGCTCGGTTCCATCTTGACACTCAGTCAGTGATCAACTTCCTTTGGTGTTTTGGTGTTGGTTTTGAAGCGCGTCACAAAGGCTTCGGCCAACTGATGCCACCTTTCTATGCTCCCCTCCGGCAACCTCTCATACCATTTCAGGCCCAGTTCGCCTAAACTTGACGGGAAGATAAGGCACATAAGTGCGTCATTCCGCCTATGTCCGGCCATGACCTGTCGGAGGTGGCTTATATGCATGTAAAGATCAGTCTTTCCGTCGTAGAGTGTGAACTTAGGCTGGTGGAAGCCTGCCGGAAGCGACGTTGTTTCTATCTCCAGGGAGAAAGGGGTGGCGCTCAGCCTCGCCAAGTCTGTATCTACATGGAGTGGCGCTGTTAGGCGGGGTGGAGGCATTCCGACCTCCTTGCTGGCGTGAACTCCGTAGGATAGCCGCTGGAACGCCGGCACCCTCTGAGCCTCCCGCCGGCGAGCTCGTTCTTTTAAGACTGCCCACAAATCCTCTGAACGAGCAGAATAGGAGTACCTCGACGTCGTCTCCGGACGTGAGGGCTGATAAGTGCTATCTTGCGCGCTGGACTTTTCTGCGCGCACATCGGAATCACCAACCTTGTAACTTCTGGTAATAGAAATAGACGGAGTGTGCCGCCAACTCTGACTGCCTGAACGGCGGGGTTGGGTGCGCTCACTGTGGTCTCCCACTCCAGTTACACCCTTCCCTTTGACGTGCCGCTTCAGTTCCTCCATCTCCGCTGCCATTCGCTGGATGACGGCGTCCTGGTCCCTTAGCTTGTGTTCCAGACGTCTGGCGTGTGATTCTCTCCGTCGCCGATGACCGAATGACCATAGCTCCTCCTGCGCGTCTCCCGATTGTCCTCCTGGGAATGTCTCCAAGTCCGCCATTGGAAGGATGGCGGGATGTCCTTCTCTCCGTCTGCCTGACTCCGGGGTAACTCCGTCGATGGCGGACAACGGAATCTCGTCGTTGTTCGTCATGGACGGCGATCAGACGAGCCTGGAAGACAAGGTTTTGTCTTTCAGAGTTTCCCACAGACGGCGCCAATTGTACGGGGAGCAAATATTCCGGCAAGCCCGCACTCCTTTCTCCCAAGCTCTTGTCTGTCCGATTGACCTGCGAGCACAACGACGGTGAGCTACCCAGCGGTGTGTGGCCGGAAAACCCCTCCGATGATCAAGTTAGAACACACACACAGGGATAGAGAGAGAGAGAGAGAGAACTGAGTTATATTTAGTGTATGTCTCACCAAAATGTCATCTCTCAAGCATGGGGGACGCAGACTCGCTTATATACATTCTGCGCCCCAAATCTACTCCCATTAGTCTCTCGACACGTGGTGCTGCTATCCCATCTATCAGCACAAATCCAGCAATTATCACCTAACCAAACTGTTAGGATATATCGGCGGAGCTCGGCAGCCCGGCGGAGTCACCTCGGCCTTCCACACTAGAGCTGACCTTCACGACCGAGCTCGGTTGCATTCCGGCATAGCCGAGCTCAAGACTGGTCAAGCTGGTAAACCGAAGGCCTTTCCAACCGGGCTAAACGCGCGAACCATGGAAACCGGAGCGTCTGGCAATCATTTCGGTCGAGCAACTCAGGCAGCTCGGTTCAACATGGTCCTGGGCCTCCACCGAGCAAAACCTTGTCCGGCCAAGCCCAAGCTATCACGGCCCCAAACATGTTCGGCCTAACCCAGTTCGGCCCAAATATGCTTGGACCACAAACAGCCCGGCCAGAACCGCGGCCCAGGCCGAGATTGTGAAATCTCCCTCACAAAAAGCATGAAAAAAATAATACCAAGAACATTTCTGAGGTTCATAAGTTCATTGACTCAACTCAGTTGCAATAAAACCAATAACCTGTTGGCAAAATGGTATCAAGTTGGCCTAAAGATACTTAAGTTCATAAAACAACGAGTTCAAGTAGTGGAAAAGGATTCAAAGGATTAGAGATTCTTCCCCGAAGAAGAAGAATAGGGCAAATGTGTATAAAAGTGTAGTGTAATGAATCAACTCCTACATCTACTCAATCTATTACACAGAACTTGGCCTGAACAATCTCTCATTAAATCATGAAAGAGAGAGAGAGAGAGATCGAGAGAGCCAACCCATTTTCTCTAGAGAGAATTTTTGTCCAGAGAAATTCTCTGGGATTTTGGCCATTGTGTAAATTTTCTCTGAGAAATTCTCTGGGAGGTTCCAAGGAAATTCCCAAAATTTCTCTCGACAGAAAATTCTCTGGTCATATTTGCCACTTACCAAAGTGCTCTGGTGGTATGAAGTTTTTAAAAAATTACATAATTTAAAACACTTTTTGTTTATTGAATTAGTGGCTTGCTGTTGTTTTTTCTGGTTTTCTATGTACTAATGTCATGTATATTTGATATAGGCAATGGTGAGTCCTTTCTATGCTCAACTTTCAAAGCTTGGTGGGGTTCTGGGAAGGTTACATGCCTTACACTGCTTGGAAATGTTTGGGGTGGCAAAATGGTTCTTCCACTGGTATGTATTAATGTGTTTCATGAAATTTCATATTGAATGTTCTGAGCTATGATATTGTTGTAGAAAATGTGCCGGTGGAAGCATATAAAAGGTAGAGAAATTTGAAATTTCTCTGGAGAGTTCATGAAAGGCCAAGGAGGCCAGAGAAATTTAAATTTCTCTGGAAAGATAATTTTGTGAGAAGGCCGGTGAAGTCAGAGAAATTTTCAAATTTCTCTGGAGTGTTGAGTCTAGGAGGGCAGAGAAATTTACAGTTTCTAGAGAAATTCTTCCCAAAATTTATCTGGACCAATTTTCTCTGTAACGTGAATTTTGTCTAGATCAACTTGAGGGACCTTAGACATTATTAAAATATTGAATGTCCTTTATGCTATAAAATCTTAATACTAGGGACCTTAAAAAAAAATCCCCCATTTTCAAACTATTAAAACAAAATTTTTATAGGATTAATTATATTTTCATCCTCTAACTTTTATTTAAATTTCACTTTAATCTAGTCTTATATGTTTAATAATTCAATTAGGATAGAATCAAAGAGGAAAAAAGAAAAGGAAATTTAGTCAAAACCTCCTATTAGACCCTTATTTGGTAAAAAGAATAGCCCAATTTATTTTTCTTCATAAACCCCCTAAGGAGAAAACACATAATTGAGTAAGGACAAAGTAAAATATCTTCTATTTTTATTTTTTTTCTTTCTTTCTTGGACAATATTGCCAAAGTAATATGTTACTGTCAAACAAAATAACATGTTACTGTCAAATAGAGTAACATGTTATTATTAAATAGAATAACAAGTTACTGTTACTGTTTACATCAATTTTAACGGTAATAATTTTTTTATTTAAAAATTTGGGTAAATTACACTGACACCCTTTGAAGTTTATGTTTATCACAGTTCCCCCCTTACATTTGAAAAATTACACTGACCCCCTTGTTAATTTAATTTTATGTATGATGATTATTATGGTGAGGGGGGGAACTGTTATGAAACTTTAAACCTCATGGAACAATCTGTAATGAAACTTTAAATCTCAGGGAGGAGAATGTAATTTTCAAAAAGTGAGGAGGGAACTGTAATAAATATAAACCTCAGGGGCTGTCAATGTAATTTACCCTAAAAAATTTCATAATCAATATAAATTTATTTTGATAGATCTTGATGAAAGAATTTATAAAATATTAATTTTATTAAAAATCTATATCTACATCAAAAATTATATTATTTTAAAGTTTAATATTTTAATAATAGTGATATTTGTTAGACTTTTCAAATAATTCTTTTTATGCTTATCTTTAATACATTAAAATTTTATTATGAGAGATTTTGACCAAATCTTCCAAAAAGAAACAGAAAAAAAGAAAAGAAAATAGAGAGGCACCAACATAGTAAAACTCAATTTAAATATCTTATAATATCTTCATGAGAAGCTTGAGAACATTTTTCGTCCATAACAATTCCTACAAGCAAAAGTTGAAGGAGAAGTATCATACAAAGTAACAAATAAAATTTAACTATTTCATGTATCATGTAATAATAAAATTTTAAAATCTGAAACATAATTCCGTTTGATAAATGAAAAATGTCCCAAAAATAAGTTTTTTTTTTTGGTTGTAAAATTAATTAATTTATATATTATAGGTCATCATAACTTCCCTCTCTTTTCAGGTAAAATGAAAGAGAAATGTTTAACTAACAATACAAGATTAATAAAAACAGGTGCACGGCGGTGATATTATGTTCTTTAATTTTTTTTATCATTTATTTGAATTTTAGGACAATTGTTAAGAAGAGTTTATTTTTCAACTTATTTAAACTACTTTCACCTCGTAATTTTTATCCAAAATTCTTTAAAAAGAAAAAGACTGAAACAAAACAAAAACAAATATTGTTCTCAACACATTACTTTGATCCATCCACGCTCACACTGTTTTGATCATTACTAAACCATTGATGCTTCATCCACATTCAAAGTGTCCATTATTTTCTATTTTTAGGGGTTTTTTTTTTTTTCTTTTTTTGAACTGCTATTTTTAGGGTTAGGACAACCCAAAAGTGATGAACAATCTCTCTCCACCAGATATCATAGGGCTTTTTTTAGTGCATGGGGCCCCTAATTAGTGGTTATCAATCTCTATCACTACTTGCATGAAAGGCAACCCTATGTTGGGATGATCTAATAAAATTAGGACCAACTGGCCCATTTGTACTCTTGCAGAGACAGTGGTGGAACTAATTGTATATATTCCACTAACTTGTGTACTCTTACTTCCTTATCTATGTCACCCTAAGAAAATTATTGTACTCCTACCTCCTTGTCTATTTCACCCTAGGTAATATTGTTCAGATAGTATTTCATACTGTAAAACATGTTAATCATTTATCTCTTAATTACTTAATAAGAAAAAAAAATAAAAATAAAATAGTGATATATTATATCATCACTGATACATGGTATCATTATTCAACAATAAATTGTTATGTAAACGTAGTTAACCTTATTATGCAGATATTGAAATTACTAGATTGTTAGTTACATTTGAATAATAGGATTCACCTATCCATGTATTGTTTGATTGTTGGTTGGCAATATTATATGCCAATGATTATGTGGCATATCCCACGAGTAAATATTTTTTTGTGCTATTGGTCAGGACATAATTACTCCAAGACTATTAAAACACCACATGTACAACATCACATGATACTTTTGACTACTCAATAATCACTTTTCACCATATATTAGTCGTACTGACTGACTCTTTTCTGTGTTTCCCTCTATGTGAACCTCCAACATCTATCTGTATATTCACACTGATATAATACATGCTGGCATAATCAGAACTAGAATCTAGGTACTACCACTAACGGGAAAAAAAAGAGAGGGGAATGTTGAACATTTTTATTTGAAATATTAAGTAAAATCAATTGTGGCAAGAGAAAGGCCATCAAAATTGACTAGAATTTTTTTTTAAAAAAAGAATCGGCTACGTTCAACGTATGATAATTTGGCCATTATATGACACAATGGATTCGAAAATGTATTTTGCGAGAAAAATATTTGAGTTGAGTTGAGTAGCAGAGGTAAAATTTTCAACTTTAATCCAGACCTCAAAGTTAATAAGTTCGAATTTCTCATTCTAGTATAATTTTCAATGTTAGTATGATCACATAGTTCAAAACAGTTCATAACTCGAGTGAAAAAAAAAAAAAGGCGAAAGAGGGTAGGCAGCAGACTCTGACTAAAATGCAGAAATGGTTGCCATATATTAGTAAAAGAACAAGAACTAGCAAAGCAAAAGTGGATTGTTCCCTTGCTTGTACCATATCAGAAAAGATTCGCGCTTTTTATACCGAAACATTGTTGAATGGATGCTCAGTTGATGATAACTCATCTATATTAAGATCCCACGATTACTACTAGAGGACGAGTCTTTTTTAGGAAAAAGGGTTCACATTCAATAAGTGAATGCTGATTGAACATGACTAATGACAAGACAAGGATCAATACTACGCACCTCTTCTTATCCCCGTGCTTTAAGATAACATTTCAAGGAGGATGGTCATTCATCAGCTTCACAAAGTTTGTAATGGACGACCAATAGTCTTGTGATCTTGACAACCTTAATAATAAGTTAATATCTGGGAAAAAGATAGTTGAAGCAAAGGAAAGAATCTAATAGTATTGAACGTATGATTTCATTGCATATAGTTCAAATCAGTATCTGCTTTAAGCAACACTACACCGATAAGGAATGCATAATAGAGACAGTGGACACTTGGACATAGACACAAATAAATATATGTTTTCAAACGCTAGTTCTATGTAAGAGGATTAGCAGTGGAGAATGCATTGTCAAAGTATCTATTTAAAGCAAATCTGTCAAGTCACTAATTATTAAAAGCTTAAGCTGTTAGGTAACGAGTTCAACAATATATATCAAGCTATTCAACACTCTTCCTCACGTGCAATCTCACTTTGCACGTGGAGAGCATCCATACACAGAGAGAAGAAATAATGCAAACAGGGATCAAATGCAAATGTAAAGAACCAAAAACTGCATTGAAGAACCTCGTGAAATTAGCATGGTACAAGAAATGTAAGTGATATGTATATAACCAATGATTGGGTGTGGGGGGGGGGGGGGGGCGCGCACCCCCAAAATTTTGAAAAATATCGTATATTATACTATAAATTTTAAAATAATTTAAAATTATAGGAGTTCGCACCCCCAAATTTTTTTTAGATAATTTCAAAATTATATAGAGTAGCCTCCCCAATTTTTTAAACTATAGAGTAGCCCTTCAAAATCATAATCTTGGATCTGTCCTTGTAATATAACACAATAATATTAGGATACTAAACTTTGGCTCTGAACAAGTCTGGAGAATAAAAAGGCCATGAAATGTTTCTGTAAAAATGAAGTTATGTTAAAAGCATGAGCAAAAAAGTTAGAACAAATTACTTATTTCTTCAATTGAAAGGAATTCTTTACTTGAAAAAACATGGTGACGCGTCTGGTTCATCTCATATTATGCTAGGACTTTCAAGGACATAACATGGCAATATTATGGTACAAATACTATGGACAGTGTTCAATGTTCTCTTTTTTAGGGAAGTTCCCTTTTTTTTTTCCCCAGTGGTTTATGCTAAGGAGAAATGAAAATGAGAATACCCTTTTGAGCCTAATTAGCTACAGTGCAGGTTTTTCTAAAACTCACTTTATTAGATGAACAACAATAGCTTGAGTCTAAATGATTATGTCGACACAGCTTCATCTTTTTGACTTTGATCAATAAATAACATTATCTACAACTTTTAGAAAGCAAAATCGACCAAATCACTCAATATATTGACATTTTGATGGGAAATGGAGAATACTACTA